>OZ026842.1:9539406-9921022 GCA_964023205.1 Lutraria lutraria
ATACTGCATTATATTGCAAGTTTTCATGAATCTTAAACTCGAAGTTTTATGAAATAAAATGGGAATATACTGCATTATATTGCAAGTTTACATGAATCTTAAACACGAAGTTTAATGAAATAAAATGGGAATATACTGCATTATATTGCAAGTTTACATGAATCTTAAACATGAAGTTTAATGAAATAAAATGGGAATATACTGCATTATATTGCAAGTTTACATGAATCTTAAACGCGAAGTTTAATGAAATAAAATGGGAATATACGGCATTATATTGCAAGTTTACATAAATCTTAAACACGAAGTTAAATGAAATAAAATGGGAATATACTGCATTATAAACATCGAGTTTAACTACATTTAATATTAGTTTACGGGCGAAGGAAATTCCATGTTTACATCAAGTTTACGATGAACTTAAACTCCTGTAAACTCCGGAGTTTACGTCCTTGTAAACTTAAAGTAAACGCCATGTAAACTTCAAGTTTAATTACCAACTTAAATTCGAATAAACGTCATTAAACACTACATATAATGAAGTTTACTTTGAGTTTAAGTTAAAATTAAACGCGTTTTTTCGAGCAGTGTTACAAGATGACCTTAACTGATTTCGAGATCAGAAGGTTAGCGGTCAAGCCTTTGACTGATTAAAAATCTGAAATTACTATCCAGTTGGCGTTTAGCGGGCATATGTGTTGGTAAACACCTCTAGTTAATATATGTTAATGGAATTGCATGTAATGCGTTTTAATATGACTGATTGTTATGCTGAAGCCTAAGCCGATGTAATTACTTTAAAATTTAGAAAAGTGAATGTCAAGTCACAACAAAAACACATTGATGTCAGCATTGTCATGAAACTTGGCATGGGAACCATTTTCAGCTAAACGTTAATTGCCTATGACTAGCACTCAAATGCTATTGTAATCAATAGGTAGCCACTACTAAATAGGCATAATGTATCCGTGCGGACGAGGGTAGTGAGGCATTTATTACTTGGATGGTGTTCATATTGCAGGGGAATTTATTTTCATGAAAATTTCGTTGATTAATCAGAGGCAAAAGTCAGTGGTTAATCGATTACAATTGATTAAATAAGAAATGACCAAATATGTTACTATTGCATAAACCTAACATCCCTTACACCAATCGAATGGGACAAAATCAATAAGAATTGAACTATTAGATCATTTAACATTTTTAAGATGTTTGCGTAAACATCACATCAAAATATACTGATTATTAAACAAACTACCCTAGACCAGAATTATGCTGCATTTACAGTTAAGCTTGAACAGTATCATCTTTAAAGTAAAACCGAGTAAGATCTGTAGTACTATAGTCAAGAACAACAACTATGCCAGAAATCAACAATCCGTTGACGAAATGAGGGCATCATTACCGTCACGTCAAAGACCATTCGTCAATGATTCGTTGAATAAATGATTAATCAGAACATCGCTACTGTATTCTACTTAAATTCAGATATATATCCTTTATAAGAAACGCAGTTTTTGTTGAATGAGAGACCATAACTGCATTTGTATTATAATATTGATTATTATTATTATATTATTATTATTGATGTTTATTTTATTATTATTATTATTATTAATGTTTATTTGTATTTTAATCAGGGACACTATATGGCGTATATGAATGTTATAGTATCCGCTGTTATTGACGAGTGTCAATTTAATTTCCTTCGTCAAAATGTCCGTTTGTTTACCACCATGTTTTAATCGAAACCAGTTCATGTTTACTGTCCAATGTGTAACCAAACCAAAAAACTAAACTGAAACCGGATATTTTCAACAAAAGTGCCTTTGGTAAACATGTCACTTAACTCTCTTTCCCAACGTTATCAGATGTTGTGTTTAAGTATGCACGAAAAAAGTATGTATCAAACAGCTGCCAAATTTTACCATTTATACAAATTAGGTAAAGGTCCCATGCCAGCAGCAGAAAATAAAATTTAAGTATTAGTTATCGTTCATATTTTGAATTTTATGGGATATATCACAAGCGACGCGGAGCATAAAATTTAAAATATGAACGATAACTGATTTACAGTTTGTCTTAATTTCTGTACATACAGAAAAATAAGTGACGTATTTTCTCCATATCAGGTCTTAGGCACATTTTATGCGATATATTTTTCAAATTTCAAATGAAATGCGGACATTTCATTGGACGAGAAATTAGGACAAACTGTAATATTGACCGTAGGCACGATTTCAAGATCTCATCGCACTTTCATTACAACTGTCGGGTTTCCGGTACAATATTGCACCGCGTTGGGACTGGGAGAACCAGCAGGGTAGGTAAAATCTAGCCGCGCCAAGGGGAGTCACTATTAGCGTTTGTTGCGGATAACATGGCGTATGTCACTCCTTCTCTTTTTTCAGATTACATGACCCTTTACAAAAGTCAAGATCAATATTTGGACAAAATACGACCGAGTTATTAAAGTTTGGATAATATTACATTTGAAAAAGGCAAAATTGCCGAAAACGAAACAGTTCCTGACTTCGAGCTCCTACGGGCTAATGTGCTTCTTGGATAGAGTTGGTCATGCTGAACATTCATGCCAAATTTGGTGCTTGTATCATAAAGTGGAAGATTTTTCCAGCTATCGGCCCAGCTATAACAACGAAGACTGCATGATTACTATGTACCGAAGTCTCACAATAAAAATCCATTAACAATCATTATGTTTGCCTAATCACGCTATACTTGCATGGTTATATAAATTATTAAATACAAAAATGATGTATACAAATGTAATGGTACCTTGTACTTCGCTAAACTAAGTGTCTATGTATATTATGAAGCTTTATATTACATGTATAAGTATTTCGACTTTCCTTGAAACCAGTGACACCGCCTCAACGAACCATTGTATGAAACTCAGAATATGTAGGCAGCTTACACAACATATATCTGACCCGGTTTGCTCACTCGATAGAGGGCACGATGTCGTTAGTTTGAGATCCGAACTAGCGAAGCATGTACAATACTCAGTATTATGCTAAGCCTTCATGTGACTTGTAAACACGAGGGAAAGTAGACAGGGGTACCAGCGAGTGCTTGTATTGAACCTTGGAGTCTTTGTTAGGACGTCTGGCCATCGTTTATTACTGATATACTTAACAAAAACGGATTTAATCGGACAAACGGAAGTCAAACATGTACACTAATGTCACTTGAGTTGCGAAGTTATTTAACCTAAAGTAGAAGCTGGGGTGTTCGGTGGTCGAATGGTAACCCGCTGGACTACTAAACGAATGGTCTTGGGTTCGAATATTGGCTCTACCTTTCACTAATTCAAGGATGTTTTTCAGTAACCCCATCCGAGCTAAGTGCTGTGTTAAGAAAATCACTGAAAACGGATGAGTGTTTATATCGATGCTGTACATATGGTATGTTAAAGAACCAGGAAAAGTTATTGGACGGGAGTAGGGATATAAATACCCGGATCTCCTGTATCTCCACTCAGCTCCTCAGTCTGGTACGACCCTGAAATGACCATAGCTGTCCAATGGACCGTTAATCTTGAGATAAGTCAATAAAGTAGGAGCGTGTGTACTTTATCTTAAGATTAATACGCTTTATACGCTTGGATGTCCACAAACTTAATGATCACCCCTCGTACAACGTTTTATCATTTAACAAGTTAATCCACACATGTGCCAACAATTACAAATATGCTTCAATCTGTTTCTGCATGAGCTGGTTGCCTCGCGATATCAAACTTGATCATTACCACATTCTGAATTTTCGAAATGAATTGCCATAACTTTTTTGTCCATAAAAATAAACAACAAAAATATTTCTATGAATATCAGATTAATTCTGGAAATTGCAGACAAATGATTCCCACGCCGAACTTGAGATATAGTACAAAAATGTACTAGTCTAATTCAAGTACGCTGGCATCCAACTCTCCTTAGTTTCTGATAAGATTATATTATACAGCTCAACCTGTGTAAGCTGCTACCTCCGAATAAAGGCCGCCCGGTGAATAAAGGCCATTATATGATAAACCACTATTGATTACATGTACGATGCGCTGCTCCGTACGCTCTGACGTCGACTTAACTTTTTGTAATGAATTCAAATAAGCACAGTTCTTCCATGCTCGATAACTTTGTTATTACGCTGGCAAAGGCGTCCACCGTCATTCTGTACGTATCCGATCATTTTTATACAAATTACAGCACAAAGATTGCAACAAAATGAATCCGCATAATTGCAAAAATTCAAAGTGCTCAATAGGGTCGCCTTGGTAACTCGTAACCAGTGACTACGTGCAAAAGTGACAATTTATAAACAGAAATTGAGACAATAGATCTATGTCAATTCTTGCCATGACAATTTTTTTAAACCATCACATCATTATAACCCAAACAAATCAGGTTGTACACGAACTTTACGGATGACCCTCGTATTAAGAACAAACTTGACCTCCGAATAAAGGTCACCTGTCTATAAAGGCATACCTTTCATCTTTCCAAAGGGTGGCTTCTGTTCACAGGTTAGTCTGTGTAAATAAAATTGCTGACTGGATACAAAGAGAACATCTTACAAATATCGATCATGTGAAACATCTTCACAAACCTCCTTTCTGTATAAAAGTGTTATTTAGATTCACTAATTGAAACAAGTTGATGTGCACGTGACGTAATGTCTGAGACTGATATTGATTTCGCAATGCCTGATTACTTGGGATAAGTTTTTATTCGCCAAGAACGTCGTGTGCCAATAATCACAGTGCAAAACCGTTCAACAACGATTTTCCTCGATAAAAATACGGCGAGTATTGAAAGTGTCCTTCCAGTACTAGTATGTTACGATAATTTCCTACTAGTGCTTACAATGTCATCGTTTGTAAGCTTGACATGCGTTCTACTCTGATGATTTGATAATGACCAAAATCTGATCTCAATGGGTTTCGTCTCAAACTGCTCATGGTTTGAAAAGTGACGATAAAATCGTTGGAAATGAAAACGAATCATCCGATGTTATCATGTTTAAATTTGAATACTTGACATGAATTCAGTTTACTACTCGCTATGTTTCTTTTTCCATAATCTTCAACCATTTTTACCGAATGAAGAAAACTATAACTCATATTTAGTGATACACGTAGCTACGAGCTTCTATACAAAGGAAACACGCGAATAAGCAGTGGATTAAAACTGGCTTCTTCAACAACAAAAAATGGAAGATAATAATCAGGTGTCGCCCCCTGACTTGTTAGTATGATGGTAAAGAAGAATGTTATCGTTAGCGTTACAGTACAACCTTTCCAGAGCGGACCTCTCTTGAGCAATAACCTCCCTTTAGCAACAGCATGATTTTTCCCACTTCACAATTTAACTATACATTCAGTCTCTCTAGAGCAACATCCTCTTAACAACAACATAATTTTGCTACACCGAAAGGGTGTTGCTTTGGAGAGATTGCACTGTAATCCCCATTCTTCGCTGGTTCTCGGTTGAACACCTATCTGGACTGACTAATGATACGGTTGTACACGGTGATGTCGTCAAGCTGCGCTTAACCTGATCTAACTTGATGTGACATTACAGTAATGCACACACGCCTCATATCAACGTAGTTAAGGAGTATCATTTTTTCCTGATTCATACGTCAAACTGGATCATTTTTTGTCGATGTATTAGATGGTATTAGATGCCTAATACCCGAAATTACCGTACATGTATCTCAAAATGGAGCGGATAGATTTTGGAAATGTTGATTATTTTTATGGGTTTTCATGATAGAAAATAATTTACTGTTAGACTTTGCAAAAATAATGAACTTCCTTTGATTTATTTTCCCTTTAAATTTGTATTAAAGTCCATGGGAATACCCATTTATCAAAGATTAAAGAAAACAGAACATTTATCTCTACGAGCACTCCTGGTAAAAAGACGCAATAACACAATATAGATCTAATCTGAAAGAACGTATAGCTCGTCATGAAGCATCTAAAGCAATTAATCAAAGAAATAAAGATAATTGGGCCATACTATTTTTTGCGATATTAACATTTGTATATACATGTATAGCATTGATCAGATGGTCTGAAGAGGTGAAAGAGATATTAGACACCAAACAACATTGTTTACAATGTCAGAATGTGCATTAGTTTATTCACATGGTTTACAGAATATTGGTTTGATGGTTATTTTTAGTTATACCTAATATTCAGACGCAGACATTTCGGTTGCGATTGCGTTAGATTGGGTTTCTCCTCTGAGCTCTTCTAGCCAGCGTATTCTCTTCTGACGAGAGTCCAAACGAATCGGCCTAACATCTTGTCCTTGTGTGTTATATTGACGTATCTAAAATAATGTACTACATTTTGTATTCGACTCTCATTTTACAATGTATTACCATACGAGACATTCGCTAATGGCTTGTACTTAAGCACGACAAGTAAGGCGACGACATTATTTCCATTTTATTCCGTTGTGTAATTTACGGGATCCAGCTGAAGTGACTTTATGTCGCACTTTATTGCGTAATTTAAATGGTTTGTATCATTGTAGAAAAATAGGCCAAGTGCGATTTAGATTGATCCGTCTGAAGGCTGGGATGTAAGTGTCAAAGCAGAATGAATTAATGGATTTTAAGACTCGATGGTTAAACGCATGAAAAAAAAGTCCGCAGGATAGGTAGGACTCAATCAGATACGTTCATCAGATAACAAATAATGATAAATTAGCTACTTACGTACAAGTAGACACGTGCGTGCACTGATATGTGTTAATGACTTGAAAGGTTAGATTAGTACGCGTGTTGCGTAACACAAAATAAGTTAACAATTATTCCGTCAGAAATCAGACAATTAAAAAATGATTGGTAATCATTAAATCTAGTTCATTATAGCATCCTTAATGTGACTGAGAAGCTGATGTTATGATACATTTGTTACAGTACGAGTTACGTGTACAGTGCAACCTCTCCAAAGAAACGCCCCTCGGGAGAAGCAAAAATTATGTTGTTGTTGAGAGGTTGTTGCTCAAGAGAGGTGAAATTAATAATTAAATCATGCAGTGGGAAAAATCATGCTGCTGTTGAAGTGAAGTTGTTGCTCAAGAGAGGGCCGCTCTGGAGAGGTTGTATTGTACTTCGGTATCTTAAGTACATCATTTATAACATTGGTGCATATACGATACGTTACATACTAGCATCTTCAGAAAAAAAATCCGAAATACAACTCAACCGATAATAATTAATTGTGAATTCAGTAAGGGAAATCAATCATTGCAGCGCTTGATAAATCGATCGTTTTCAAGATATCTTTCCGCTTTGATTTGAACAAAATAGAGTTCAAATTGATTTTGCTTCATGCGTACTTTTGTAAGCTGTTTATTGCATAATGTGTAAAAATTAGTACGAATAAAGTATTAACAAGAAAAACTATAACGAAGCGTTATAGGTAGACGAATTACAAGAAGCATTGGTTTATGTTTTGTGTATGAAGTTACGCGACGAATAGCTAGTCCATCGATTGACCAATCAAAATGACCGACATCACCATTAGCCAATCAAATGGCCATGATTACCCAAACTAGTAATAGACCTTATACTATATATCTGCAAACAACTAGAATAAACTCGTACCCATGACTAAAATTCGTCTAGAAAAATGGTTAGATGGTTGGCATGGTTAGATGCTCATAAAACAGATAGGTAGATAGGGGACTTTTGAGGGATGTTTATGCCTCCATATCGACAGATCGGTGGAATAGTGTTAACCTTAACTATAAAGTCAAAACGCTTCCACCTACAATCAACAACCCTCACAATCTGATTCCTCATGACAACCTCTACAGGACCTATTCATTTTCATATGTATGTCAAAGATCATTGTGTTTTTTAAGAACAAATCTTGTTTTTATTGTTCTTGAAAGCGTGCGAAAATATTTAAAGGTAAGGTTAATAATCGGTTAATCAAAAATCTAAGGTGGAGGTGATAAATCAGGGTAGGTCGAGTAACCAGAAGTAAAATTTATTTGTTCTACGCCTAAATAAGAACACAGCAAATACAAGTTAATCCATAATATATATATTCAGCAAATACATCCAGATGACGTAAATAAGATATAGCTAGGTGATTTATTATTCATTTGTTTTGTATCAGAGGTTATTATCGGACTCATTACAGCAGATAAGTACCGAAGCTTTGTGTTGTAAAATAGCGTATGACAACTGATTATTCTTCATGCCTAAGGTATGTACGTGTAAGATAACTGAGTGTAGATGTACACTAGACTCTGAACCAAAAGTACAGAAATGATTATTGTCGTATTTATCGCCATTTTGATAATTAGCATGGTGTATTTTAGATCGCAAACTACCGGAAAAGTTTTTACAATCATAGAGCGGTATCTGACATGACAAGCCACGTCCGGTATGCTCTGCCGATGGAGTGCAGAACAGTCGCGAGGAGGTCGCGGGATAGAGTTTCAGAAAAGTCTATGTATCCTGGTGAACACATGTCGAAAGATGCAGCCCCTGAATAGTCACTTGTCTCCCCAACCTTAGATTTACGTATAATCAAACTGGTATCATGTGTGGTATGTAACCTTGGAGAAGATGACAGGTTAGTACTGGTATGTTACCTTGTAGAAGATGACATGTTAGTACTTGTATGTAACCTTGGAAAAGATGACAGGTTAGTACATGTATGTAGCCGTAGGGAAGATGACAGGTTAGTACTGGTATGTAACATTTGAAAAGTTGACAGGTTAGTACTGGTATGTTACCTTGGAGAAGATGACAGGTTAGTACAGGTATGTAACCTTGGAGAAGATGACAGATTAGTCCTGGTATGTAACCTTGGAGAAGATGACAGATTAGTACTGGTATGTAACCTTGGAGAAGATGACAGATTAGTACTGGTATGTAACCTTGGAGAAGATGACAGATTAGTCCTGGTATGTAACCTTGGAGAAGATGACAGATTAGTACTGGTATGTAACCTTGGAGAAGATGACAGATTAGTACTGGTATGTAACCTTGGAGAAGATGACAGATTAGTACTGGTATGTAACCTTGGAGAAGATGACAGATTAGTACTGGTATGTAACCACGAGAAGATGACAGATTAGTACTGGTATGTAACCTTGGAGAAGATGACAGATTAGTACTGGTATGTAACCACGAGAAGATTATAGGTAACCATGAAATACTACTTGCCTCAACTATGCACTTTACACAAATAAATGTACCAGTTAACACACATGGCACAATGATCAATAGCATTCATTCTTAGTTATTTTAAAAATGTTTATAACCGAATTTATTGTACAAATAGCACATGTATCCGGTTAAACGTCATCACTTCTATACATAATTGTAAGGGAGGCAACCGCAAAATACTCATTAACTATGCATGTATAGATTATCTCCCTTGAACTTGCAGTAGGTACTTTCATATCTAGGCACTTTCAATATCGTAAAAACGTCCATTTTTGACGGATTATATTTGAAAGCAAGTAACAGTGCGATAGAATCTGTAAATATGTATATGAAGCTCGTCGATGCCCATTTTATAAAGAGGAAGAAGTACATGTATAAGCTATACCTATATGTATAATAATATATTACATAAAATAGAGTATATTTGCATAGTTTTATCATAACATGTATTACATGTACAGTACAGGGTACGTTTAACTCCAATTTGAATTACATTGTATCTGTACAAGTTATGCACACAATCATATTTAAAATGTAATTAAAAACTGCTTAACTGCTGTATACCGAGCTTTCTCTAATGAACGTCCCCCGGGTGAATTACGCTTTAACATATTTTTTTTAGAAAATTGGATTAAATCAGGAAGACTGTTAAGATATTTACGTTGGACGTGATTTTGAATTATTTTCTTAGAAAGTGTGGGCTCAGTTAGACCAGAGACCTTTATTAGGAAATAGTCGGTAAATGTACATTACCTGGACTTCAAGTTGTCTCAGTGTGGACATAAGACTTCAAATGTTGATTAAGTGGAGATAAAAGATCAATTTGACGTGTGCAGTTTACCTATTTTTAGAATGATTACGTCAATTGTAATAGCTACAAAATTATCCCACACAGGTGTTATCAATTGTCTGTGAAAAATAGAGACCTCTAGAAATCACAATTTATACATACAACATGACTTTTATATATGTATGTGTCAGCGACAGATTTAATAATGTTCTAGTATTGGGGAGGGTTTCAAACGCATGGGTATACCACGTGACTAAATATGTACGAAACCTATGACGGGTATACCACGTGGCTAAATATGTACGAAACCTATGACGGGTATACCATGTGACTAAATGTGTACGAAACCTATGACGGGTATACCACGTGACTAAATATGTACGACCTGTGTTGGGTATACCACGTGTCTAAATGTGTACGAAACCTATGACGGGTATACCACGTGACTAAATATGTACGAAACCTATGACGGGTATACCACGTGACTAAATATGTACGACCTGTGTTGGGTATACCACGTGTCTAAATGTGTACGAAACCTATGGCGGGTATACCACGTGGCTAAATGTGTACGAAACCTGTGTTGGGTATACCATGTGACTAAGTGTACGAAACCTGTGATGGGTATACCGTGTGACAAAATGTGTACGAAACCTGTGATGGGTATACCATGTGACTAAATGTGTACGAAACCTACGACGGGTATACCATGTGACTAAATGTGTACGGAACATATGACGGGTATACCATGTGACTAAATGTGTACAAAATATATGACGGGTATACCATATGACTAAATGTGTACGAAACCTGTGATGGGTATACCACGTGACTAAATGTGTACGAAACCTGTGATGGGTATACCATGTGATAAAATGTGTACGAAACCTGTGATGGGTATACCACGTGATTAAATGTTAAAGAAAACCTATATGATTGGTATACCACGTGACTAAATGTGTACGAAACCTGTGATGGGTACACCACGTGACTAAATGTGTACGAAACCTGTGATGGATACACCACGTGACTAAATGTGTACGAAACCTGTGGTGGGTATACCACGTGACAAAATGTGTACAAAACCTATATGATGGGTATACCACGTGACTAAATGTGTACGAAACCTGTGATGGGTATACCACGTGACTTAATGTGTACGAAACCTGTGATGGATACACCACGTGACTAAATGTGTACGAAACCTATATGATGGGTATACCATGTGACTAAATATACCACGTGACTTAATGTGTACGAAACCTATGATGGGTATATCACGTGGCAAAACGAGTACAGTACACTTAAGAAAATTTTAACACGACTCCATTTAGATGCGTATCATAATGTATTAATTCTACTTGAAATGTGAGCCACTGAATATAGTTTTTTCGACTGACTAGCATTTTGATATCTAAT
Organism: Lutraria lutraria; assembly: GCA_964023205.1. Classification (NCBI taxonomy): domain Eukaryota; kingdom Metazoa; phylum Mollusca; class Bivalvia; order Venerida; family Mactridae; genus Lutraria; species Lutraria lutraria. The sequence continues at coordinate 9,550,838 of OZ026842.1, forward strand.
GATCAGGATATGTAGAGTCCAACCATACTTACATAATATTACAGTGACAGATTTAGCTATCTACAAAAATTCATGATAATAATAGTGATTTATTGTGAATAATTACTGACTAAATTACAATGACATTTCTCATACGCTGAAAATTATGTGATTTACTATAGCTTGCATTTTACTAAGCAACAAAAAGTAGTAAATTAGTCGACATTTTGCCTCGCGTAACGTTTTGCCCAGTACTCCTTAGTAATTTGTTTGGGTTAATTGACCAAAATATAGGGCAGATAATATCGAAAAGCTATTATTTTCTATTTTCTTAAAACCTTTAGTGCGAATAAGAGGAAATAGTTTAGTGTTTTTGGATTTTGCTTTAAGGAACTTTAGAGTGAGCGCTAAAAAGTATAATAAATCACACACTATTTAAAGTTATGTATCTAATATTTGCCATCGAAATGAAAAATAGCCAATGTATATATCCTCCACTAATCGCCACCCACAAAATACTTATTCTATTTGATTAATCAATCATTTCCAAAAAGCATATGTCAATGCACACAAGACATCATAAATCTCAGTTCACTTTATTGATTTAAAACATTCAAAATGTATTCCATCGTCAAGAAAACATTTATGTTAAACTACTAACATGATATGAGGGAAGGTTGTCAAATAAAATCAAGACAAGTGTATTATCTGTAATGCAACTGAATACATAATTAATATTTTAACATAATAAGTCAAATATGACGTCCTCGCGAACAAACGCAAACTACGCGTACTTTTGATGGTGTATCTATCTATCTAGAGAGAGCATTGTATTTTGCATTGAGGAGGTCGATATATGTGTACATGTATATAAGACCCGTGGTCGAGTGGTTAAGGTCGCCGACTTCAAATCACTGTAATGCAACTGTCAATATTTTGCCAGTCCGGGGTGGGGGGCGATCGAAGGGAATTTGACATTTCTAAAAACATTATGTCTAAATCGGATAAGTCTCACCCTAGAGACAACCGTATTCGTCTAAATCCCCACCATAGAGACAACCGTATTCGTCTAAATCCCCACCCTAGAGCCTACTTGATCTATCAAATGCGACATGGATGTAAAATCCAGTCAAAGTCTATTGGTGTCATTAGGTTTATCCAAGTCCCGCCTGTAGGAAATGGTCTGCTTTCTAATATCCCGTGTATGTCCGCCGCCCTTCGGGCGGGCAAAATATTGACAGGTGCATAACCTGTCACTGATAGAGGGGTCGTGGGCTCGAGTCCAGCTGTATATCGACCATGTCTCTTTCATGATGTGAGAAAATAGGCAGTTGTTTACGGAAGATGGGAATCTGGTTCTTCCCAGGAACTATGGTTAAGGGATCTATCCGCCTCATACGACTCTTGACTGTAGAAAAGGGTGTAAAACTCATACAAACAAAACATGTATTTTAGATTTTAATTGAATTTTAGTACAAATTTTGAAGAATTGATATAGCACAATATATTTTTCTTGAATTCTAATTTTCACTTAACGCTTTAATCAAGCATTGATAAAGTGTCGTTTATTGATCATTACGTAATCCATAATAGCAGGTAGTTTTATATAAGCTGTTCAATCCATGGATCACATGACCTTGAATTTTTATCCGTATATAACACAAGTATTATAAGCCCCCCCCCCCCCCCCCCAAAGTCCGAGCCTCGTTTATAGACCGGTATAATTAGGTTATAGTCCAGCCTAGTCCACCCCATGCATGCAATTGAATCCGGGAAGGTGGGATTTTACATTTAGACCAACGAGCATCCAAAACTATATGACAATATATAGATTTAATAGGATGAATTGTTTTTCTTTTTTTATCACAAGCCAAGGATCTAGGCCTACCGGTCCATAATCGAGGCTAGGACTGTGTTTATAAAATTTCAAGGTCCTGTTCATAGATAAAGCCATCAGACAGCATAAGTACATTAATTTTTTTCCAATAAGCAAAACTGGACAGAACTTCGGACCACAGGTGACTGTATCAGTGTTTTGTTCACAAAAAAATCCCGTCACTGAGCTTATAAATTACTAATAGTATATATAAGATCAGTGACGGGATTTTTTTTTCATCATTTGTGGACCAAACACTGATACAGCCACCTGTGCTTCGGACATCCATTTTCAAAGTTGACGTACATACACTACCACGATGTGATTACACCTGGTGACTTGCCTATCCTCCAAATTCGTCATTTTGATACGAGTTGAGATTACAATAACAGCAGTCTGGGGTGAGTTTTTCTTCCAGGGGTAAAACTTGGTCTTGGTGTAGAACATCACGTAGAGTTTATGGGCAATCTAGCTGAATAAGCAGGTACTTCTAAGACAAACACACTCGCCGCGTTTTACCGTAAAGTGTGCGTATACGCATGTGTGGATAGATTAGCATTCAGAGACTACGAAAGTAAATTAACTTCTGTATTTAACACAGTATGTCAGTTGTGGTGTGCCGTTCAAACCCTTTGATATTTTTAGCGCGTCTTCGTATAACCCCGTCCCAGGTCAGACAATCAGATTTATGAATGAACCATTGACCGACTTCGGCGCATTCCTTTCTAGTGTGACTGGGGTCAAAGGTTATGTCAAATCTGCCTTTTTCGGGAGTAACTATATTGAGGGTATAGAAGGCAAGACATCACTAAAATTGGTTTTAATGAAGTATGCAAATACAGTATGCAAGTACATTGAAAAGAGAAATAGAAAAGTGGCCAACATATATTGACAAACACATCTTGATATGCTGAACATTTGCTGCAGATGAATCTATAGATTTAAACTCTATGTATAAATATGTTCAAAAAATATATGTACAACTAAACTATTTATACAAAAACTGATAAGTTGGTATAAAAATATATCAGGAGATTTGACATTATAGAATTTCAAGTTTCTCGTTCCTTCATCTGTTTGTCAGTAATAAATAAACATTATATGGAAGAAACGTGTCCATGTGTTAGACATGGGTAATTAATGGAAATAAATGATGAACACTTCATTCATCTAACATAATATGGCAGATGAATTTAGCAGTAAGTTTATTCAAAACTTGGAGTTAAATATTGTTTTGTCCTGATTTAAATTTATCATTAATGTTTGTCACGTTTACCAATTATTATAAGCCCCTGCATTTACCATGCGGGAAAATATGCAACTTTGGTGATATATTTATTTTATGAAACAGTACATATGCCATATCTAATAATTTTATTTAACTCGTTAGAGCAAAATAAATATATGTGTCCTTCAACCATTGAGAATAACCGGATGACTCATAATTATGTGCTAAAATGATAACATTATACGCAAATTTAGTTCACTTAATCACATGCATTGCCGATTGCAATAATCGAACTCGTCCAATGTCTGTGTGTGACGTCAGATTCTTACCCACAAATCTTTGCGAAAAATGTCCGCCATTGCCTCCTGGTATAGGAAATAGAAAGACTGTGGATAAAAAAGTTGACTTACTGTGTTTATTTTATATTATTTGACTATAACAGTTCTCTTGTTCTATTATCCAATAATGGAAATTTTATTTCATAATCATATTTTGTGCTATCTGTCGTCTAGTAGTGAGAAAAATAGACTTCTTTTATAAAATTGTACATGTCAAGCGTAACATGGCAGATAGACCTTCGACAGTACAAATGGCAGTTACTTCAGAAAATCAAGATTTTAGGGGAACGATTAACAGAGAGGAGTTGAATCACCGGGCCAACTCTAACAGTCCACGACCAATCATGGATGGAATTCCAAAAAAGAAAGGTACGTTCAAAATAACGAGTGTTAAGTTTGACAGCACAGCAGACGCTGACAGCATGGACGACTTGGATGAGAGCCATACTGAGATGACAGAGGACTACAGCTCTGAAATGGCTGACACGTCTAGAATGACTGATTATGAACAAGAAACACCATCAGTTACTGAGGACATTCCATTACACAATCAAACTGTTCAGGTACAGGCTGATGTGAAAGAAAAGTCAGATATACATTCAAGGTTCCGTGTAGTGAAGATTGAGACCCAGATCCCATTCAGAAGAGGACGCTGGGTATGTCATGACTTCCTCGATCCTCAACCATCGTCTGTTACAGTTGATAAAAGTGACACTAAGGTATGTGACGACTCTGGTAGCTCTAGTGCTGGAAGTTCCATTCATTACATTCATGGTGTTGATGATCCAGCTAAGAATCCATTGCTTGCTGGTGCTACTGGGACAATTCATACACAAATCCCAGAAGGTCAGGTGGCTGGTACCCAGCCCCAGGATTCCTTTCAGCCTATCCATCCAGCTCCAAATACTGCTGTTAATCAGCCTTCGAAGTCCAATAATCCACAAAGTCAAGTATCATCTTTAGGGTATGTTTCAGATGCCCCTCAAGGGCAGGCCCACTCATCTATGTGCCAAACTGTAAATAAGTCACTTTCACACCAAAGTATTAATAGTGTTACATCTGCAGACAATGTTCAAATGATTAATTCTGTGTCATCTGGTCAGCCCATGCAAGGTGAAATCAAGTCTGTTCCACAGCAGAAAATCAGTGGGCATACTCAATTAGATAGTTCAAATACGGGCAATGTTCAACAGTCAGGATTATATATGCCTCATTATTCATCAGGGCCTGGTTCTGTTCAAGGCTCGAATATGTCAATACCATCAGTATACCCACAAAGTCACATCCCAACAGTGACGTCGGGAGATAACCCAGCCATTGTTGCAGGAAAAGCTGCGGCAAATCAAGGTCAAAATTCTTCTACGTATCAGACTTATGTACATTTAGGACAAAAACAAATTCCAAATACTGGTATCTCTCAAACTGGACAGAGTGAATCAAGGTCAGTGAGTGAATTGACTCAGACGGGCAATATTTCTGATGGAAACATTGTTCAAGATCCATCAAGTGAGAGGCAGAAAAGTGAATTCACACCTGGTTCGGATCCATTAGTCAGTGCTTTGGATAAAGATTTAAATGTGATACAGAACCCAGAGGCCTTGTCTCCTGCTCTTGTGGCTGCAGTTGGGGATCTTCAAAGTCCAACAGAAGAAGATAAAAGGTTGGTATACAATTCTGTAGTACATACATGTATGCAGTTATATCTGACTTCTGAGTACTATCTAACCTACATCTAGATGTTCAGTAATTAGGAATAGTAGATCTATTCCTATGAATGAATTGATAAGAGTGTACTGTGCAGACTTCCCTAGTTTGTTGGTTGTCTGATGGAGCAAATACATGTCTTAATATCAATTGCAGAGTTTTATTTTGTGAGTAACTTTGTGTATGTTTACTAATTTAAATGTCATTGAGACATTTACCTTAAATATGGTGCAGTTAAACTACTTAATTAGCTTTTAGCTATAAAACTTTATTGGGAGGACATTAAAGTTAGATATATAATGTATTTGTCATACTCAAATATCTTGTCTAAGTGGTTGACCTAGTAACACCTGAGTCTTTTCAAACTAATTATAAGTCAAATCTATCCCAAATTTTATTGTAAATCTTACTCTTAGTATTAAATTCATGTATTTTTGTTTTATATAGTTCTATTTCCAGGTTTAAGAAATAGTATTGTTTGTTAGATAAATTTATGTATTTTGAGCAAAATTTTGAAAAGTACGCTACAGATATAAGTTTCAGATTACCGAGGCATGGTGCATTACTTTAATATTGTAGTAACCATTCTTTTTTCAGTTGCCTGGTCAACTTTGGTATTTTTTCACAAGTTGACTAACCTGATTCATATTGCTGTATATTTCCAATATTTGTAATCAATTCATTATGTTGATATGTACCACTTTTACAATTACACTGTACTACTCAGGGTTCTCAATAACAGCAGGCTGCAGGCCAACTTAGCCGCTTAGAAATGTGTTTGGGCCGGTTAGGAATCTCAAAAGTTTATTAAATATTGTTAGAAAATGCCCGGACCCCCCTAGCAGGCCTGTTAGTCTAGTTTTTGGGCCTGTTGGCAACAAACTTATTGAGAACACTGACTACTACTAGATGTCTATGATGATAACTTAAAACTAAAAGTCTTAAATTTATATACATACATGTATTATGAATTTCATCATCATGCTTGGTTGACCTAGTTTGGAGTTTAAATGTTTTGTTACATACTGGTATTTCTCATTTACAGACGCATTCCTCCCTACCCAAAATATGCTACTTATTTATTGCTAGTGCAAATTAATGATCAATGTCTTCTCTTAAATTTGAAAAGTTTTATGTTTGTGGTATGTTAATGTACAGCATTTATGTCATGGTCATGCAAATTAAGGCAATACCATAACCAGCACTATAACTTTTATTTAGTACCCGTGTTGATAACATAGCCACCCAATTCAATTTAAAAAAGTGAAACTTGAAGTAAGAGGTGACGTCACATGTACTTAAATTCTTAATTCATACAAATTTTTATTTTGATTGCTTTCTTCAATATTTTTTTCTGTATCCACTTAGAATCAAATTTCGATTGTATAACAGGGATGGTAGTTTTCCTGAGTATGCCAGAATTTCCAGGTTTTTAAGGTTATTGCAACTAACCTGACTACACTGCAGTGAAGATTTCCGGAGTTTTTTTACCCTTGGTATAACAAATTATTGCCCACAATCTTCGAAATAGTTGTTTGCCCCCTGCCCGAAAGGATTTTTCCTTCTTTAAGTCTTTCTGAGGACCTTCATAAAGTATATAATCGGGCAACCTGTCACAAAAAATTAATTCAAAGACTGGCCCATTCAAAACTTACATGATGATAGGGTATAACTGCATACAATAACTGGATGTATGCAAGTACATGTATGTTGATCAATGTAAGTGTAATGCAGGACAAGAAGTAGAAAACAATTGGTTGTGTAAAGATTTTTCACCATCTGTTTTTTATGAGACAAAGTAAAGAATGGTATTGACATAAATTTTCAGTATAATCCGTAGGATAGTTATGATAAAACCCTGAATAATTGATCATGTATGTCCCTCACAAAGATTTTCAATTGTTGAAGTATATTTTTGCTTCTCAGTTAATAATAAATACATATTTGTCTATTTTTGGTTGGGTAAATAAAATTGGCACAACGCTGTTTCAATTTTTATTCTCTAGGCATTTATATGAATTTCAGTCTGAATGCCAACTGTAGTAGTTGTGTAGACATTGTAATAAGTGTCTTATCTAGGTTTTATTCAGTTGTGAATTTGGTCACGCCATCCAACTATAGACGTGTTAAGTTACACATACTTCAATCAACACAGGTACTTCTATATATGCTTCCATGTTAATTGTTACTGTCGGTTCCCTTATTTTTATATTTACCTATTCATTACCCTAAGAATACAATATGGTTTCATGGAATGTTGAATTTGATCCTTTTTTGCACATTACTTAATCTTTAACAGATCTTTGACATTGTTAGCATTTAGACTTGTACCCATCCTATACAATGATATATTAGATCATCCATCTGAAATCAGATTAAAATAATTTAATCATAAATGTGTGTACCTGAATCCTGATGATGACCTGAATTAGAATTGAAAATTGTTAAAATGTTTTATTTCTTCAGTCTTCAGTTGACACGTATACTGTTTAAGTTATACTGAATTTCTGTCACCAACTGAAAGTTCACTTGAGAAAACATGTTGGTTTTCCTAGAAAGATTATATTTATTTATATATATGCAACTATAATTTTGTTGTTGACTCACCTTTTAGGTAAAGATGTTACTTATAAATAACGTTTGTGTGAAGTTTCCACACTCATTCATTGTACTGATTCAACCATGTAAAATTACAACATGAGGTTGTACATGTAAATGTATACAGTCATGTATCTCAGGTAATAATATAAGTAAAGACCTTAAGTTGATATGAAAAATGGGTGTTTTTGGACTTGAGAGCCGATGGGTCATTGTACTGAAAGCTTAAAAAATTAGTATGTTGTCTGATACCATGTGTGTGAATTTAGTGTAGTCTGAATGCACTAAACACACTTATATATTTTAAGAATTGTATAATTTTTTTCAGTCGCATGAAATACTCAAGTTATAGGCAGGATGCTCACTTTAAGACTTCAAAAGTTGAGTCCAAACGACTCTTAGCTAATAGAAATTTGAGGTCAACACATTTCCTTAGCTATAATTGAAGGGCCTTTTTTCCAAAAATTGGGAAGGGGCCTTAGCCTTTCATTTTGGGAAATTCAAGCACAATATTTTGCCAAATTTTGAGAAGGTTAGACTACTGAATTTGAATAGCATTATATTTTTGGGAATTTCTTACCTAGAATTGGGAAAAAAATAGCCTTTTTGCAATTGGGAAGTCACCGAATTTCGGCTTCTGTTATAGAAGTAAAAAAGCCCTGAATTGTACTTATAAATTTGACTCATTGGTTCCATTATTTCTCTAGAGTCCGAGGCTTTATTTTGCTTATTTCAAGGGTCAACATGCCATTTTAAGGGTCAATTATGAGAGCCCTATATAGGTCTCAATACTTGTTACAGGGCTCAATCAATTTTTGACGGCTTAATCTTCCCTAATGTACCACTTGCTACAAGTAGTTTAGAATTTTTAAGTTCTTCTGGATTTTTCAAGCCCCACATTAGGTACTCACAAACATCCTCAGGATTGTGTGATGAGAACCTAAATAGTCAAAATAGTTAGTGATAAACAGTATAGTTACGTCATGAATATAGTATCCCAAGTCCATACATGTGCCATAAACTAAGCTTATAAAAGCGTTTCAGTTCTTGTTTAGTAGTTTGCACTTTACTCAAATGTCTGAAGTCTTTAGACAGGTAGAACTGACAGAATTTTATCATTTACAAGTCTCAATAACTTAAGTTGCACTTAATTTAGTACCATCTTAATTCCTTCCTGTTTGTCTGTAGTAAAGTCTTGTGTACAAATGTACTGTCAGACTCTTCAACAGATCAAAAGAAGAAGTATAGATCTGTGTTTAACAGTTCACTGGACATGTTTTGTTATTTCTACACTGTATCATGAAATGTCAAATTGTCAATTAATGTTTAATTCTGTGTTCATATTAAATTATTATGTCAAAGAAAAGGGGGGATAATATTTGCTTTGCACATGTATGTCAGTTTGTCCAAATCCAAGAGAACTACCGGTATTTGAATGAGAAATATTAAGCCTAAGCTCCTCAGATTTGGTTTGGAGGTTGGTCATCATGTAGATGACCAGACCCATATTGATTTTGATGTCAGTAGGTCAAAGGTTAAGGTCATAGTATCCAGTTGGCCTTTAGCAGTGCTTTTTCACCTTCTATATCAGAGGCCTTTTAAAGACCTCTTCCCAATTGAAAGTTTCTTTAAAGTCATGCAATTTTCCCAACAATCCAAACTTACACCAGCTATTTTATTTCCCAAAATCAGCAATTTTAGCGATATTTCTTCCCAAAATCAACAGACTAAGGCCTCTTACCAATGAAAAGAGAAAAAACACTGGGCCTTTAGGGGCATCCATGTTTCACAAACACTTCTAAGATGTTTATCATGGAATAATAATCTTTAATCTTTTAGCTGATCTCAGTGTTTGTTAGTACATGTATTAGTATCAATCTCATCAGTATTGATTTAAATCTCTATTAAATGTACAAGTTATACTGATAGTCAATAAATGCAGCACGCTTAATACTATTGGTTTTTTATGTCATTCATTTTATGCTATCATTTTATCCCATTTGATTGGTAATTATTTTTGATAGATTGTTTATAAATACATATTACAGTATATCAAGTTTAACGCTAAATTGACAATAGTTTCATTAATTAATGAATTGTAAGTACAACCTGGTCAATGTAAGACAAAGTTATCTGACAGTTATATTAACAGTTTATCATGTACAGTCTATTTCTGATAGTATTGCATGTTGTTGTGTTTAAGATCTTATTAAGTGTCTTTTATATATTGACCCAGGCATGGTCAGATCAGTCAGTCTGATAACGCTGAAGTTTCTGAATATATTTAGACTGTGTAAGAATTAATACACACAAATACAATTGTAGGTTACCTTATAATTGGCACAGAGGGACAAATTATTACATTCCTTAAAATCTATGTGCTGACATTTTGGCTGTGGTATATTATGTGGTGATATTAGTTGACATTATCACAAATATATGTAAGAGATTGCCTGATTCATCCTGAAGTTTGAGTTTTTCATCAACTTATACATGTCATCACAGTGCTCAGTCTTCTCCCTCCTTATAGTCCTGCATGTGTGTGTAAATCGTTTATATGATGTCCACCTAAAATCTACTTCCTTGTGTAGATATATTTAACTGCAGTCCCATTTTCTGTTAGTCTACAAAATGTAGAAGGTAGAAGAAGGTAATTTAACCTCACACAATTATGAGACGCAATGTATCAGCATTAGAACTGTCAATGATGAACTTAGATTCCTCCACAATGTATGTAGGACCCAGCTCAAATATGGTTTGTAACTTTTTATCATTGTCTTCAGTTAAAAAAATTATATTATAGTCTTGTGTCGAAGGTTCTCATGGAATAAGCCATAATGACATCCATTATGAATATAAACTAATAGTCTACACATGAACTTATTGTTATGTGTTTATTTTGGAAAAAAATGTTGTCGTTTTTTTTCAAAATTAGCTCCTTTTGAAACCTAGAATTTATTGTTTTAACTTGATGTCATGAATCAGAATGTTAAATTTTTTTTTATACAGTTTGTATTATCTTATATACATATCACAGGTCTTTGCTTAACTGGCACATTTATATACCTGAAAGTATAAAGCCTTGTTCATGTTGTTAAGATTATAATCAAATCAAGACTGAGTCATTCAGCATTCTGAACTCAAATACATGATTGGTTGGTTTATTACAGTTGATACTGCATGAACTTGAGCCAGTATTGTATGCCTGCCTGTATAACTAAAGGAGTTTCTATCACCAGATGTTTCAGTTTTATTACAGAGAAGTTATGTTAAGAATCTAGAAAGCTTTTACTGTGTGCACCATGTATTACAGTAGTGTATGCTGATCGAGTGTACATCTCTGTTCGATCTTAGGCCCTTTTTTATGCAATTTCTGGGTCAGGCATTCAGGCCCGGTCGCCAAGTAAAGAAGTATATTTCCCTCACTCTGGGTTCTCAAAAATAACAGGCAGCAGGCTGATTTAGCCACTTAGAAACATTAGTTTGGGCTGGTTAGAAATCTCAAAGTTTAAAAAATATTGCTGGAAAAATACCTGGACTCAGCCTAGTAGGCCTGTTTATCTAGCTGTGGGCCTCAAACTTACTGAAACAGAGTTCTCAATAACAGCAGGCTGCAGGCCAATTTAGCTGCTTAGAAATGTGTTTGGGCCGGTTAGGAATCTCAAAAGTTTATAAAAATATTGCTAGAAAATGCCCAGACCCCCACCCCCTTAGCAGGCCTGTTACTCTAGCTTTTGGGCCTATTGGCCACAAACTTATTGAGAACCCTGCCACTGAGAGAAAAATTACCCCATACAGTCCTTTTTATGGCAAATTTGAGGTTGATTTTCGGCCCATTCCCCAAGCTAAATAGTACATACATGTATATATTTTCCCCCAAATTTGAAAAAAAAAATCCCCAACCAAAATATCTTTTTACACTGTTCTTGTTTACTTAGTATTTTTTGCCTATTTTTGACACAAAATCACCCTTGAAAAAGGCCCCACCACCCTTCCCCAAAACTTAAAAAAGGGCTATAGCTGCTGCAATTAAAAAATCATTGGAAGATACTACCTAAAGAAAGTGTACATGTTAGTCTTACAAAAGTTGGTGTTTCACAATGCAAATTTCCCCTATAAAAGGGACCTGATGCCTGTTCCCCCAAATCAGTTTAAACAGGGCTGGACCTTATTCAGCATTTTGTGTCCAATGTAGATTTTTATGGCATTAAGTTGTTACTGATTTCTATTTTTGTGGTTAAACAGTTATGATAAATTTAAGTTTTATTGACATTTTTACTGATCGAATTACAATGATATCAGCTTCCAAAAATATTGTACCTAACTGAACTATTGTATTTAATTTGTCTAAATAATTTATGTTTCAATTTGACACACTAAACAATAAGTCTGTGGCTGTATGTTTTTGTTTTGTTATCTTGTGTATTCAATTCAAAGAATTTATATATCTCTGTACTCTTTTCGAATAGACTGTTTCTTGATTCTTTATTGTGTCCAATTTAAAGCTCCGATAAATTAAATACACCTTACACCTTTACCTGTGATTTTCTTGACACAATACTTGGCTCTTAAGTTGGGATGGGGACAGTGAGTCTGACAAAGGGTCCCTGAGAAATTTGAGCCAAGGATCGAACCCATGACTTTGTTTAGTTGTCCAGCGTGGGACCACTCGACCACCGATCGCCCTTGCTATAAATATAAACTAAAATACAATAATTGCTTAGGAGTGAGATCTGTTAAGTTTTTAGTTATAGATCACTATAGGTAATAGATTGAACTCATTGTTACATGTTTTTTAATGTAAATTGTAGGAGTGGAAATTCTGTGTGGCTGTGGTTTATAATTACACTGATATATCTATCATTTATATTATATAGATTATTGTAGATTTGGGAGTGTATTAAATTCAATGAAGTGTTTGTTTGAGCTCTTCAGCATTTGTGTTCATCCATATAATTGTTTGAAAACTTTTAAACTTTCAAGTGAATTATACTTCTTGTGTTCAATGACCTTGATCTAGTATTATTAAACATATATTACGTTACATTATAGATATATACCGTACAAATCCAGCATGCTTTCGATGCACTCAATATGAATCATAACATGCATGTTGGAGGTAAAAAATTTCCATTAGCCCTAAGAAATGTTGAAATGACAATAACATAAACATACATCCGTTTGTCCTATAATCGTTTGGCTAATTAAATGTAAAATACTTATCCTGTAAAACATGTATTTATAGACCTTTAGTAAAATTTATCTTGCATCTAAGAGGTGGTTTCTACATGTATTGTATTTATAGATTTTAGTTTAATGTTTTAATTAATTTTCTGGAAAATTAATCTGTTTTTTTTTTAGGACAATTAATGAATTCTTATAGTTTGTTTGTTTCATCGGATTAAACGCCATTTTCAACAATAATTCAAATATGTCTTGGCGGGCAACTATCCTCAGACAAGCTTTATGGACTTCATTTAGGCCTTAACCAGTATTAACCACATTCTACTGCAAGCTTTTACCAAGCTACCCCACATAATTCAGAATTTTAGTTTTTAACATAGGATGTAATATCTTCAGTTACATTTGTCACTGACAGTGTGAGTCTCACATGGGGTTCGATGTATTAATTGTTATGGTGTTTTGCAATAGTACTAAATACAGATAGAGAGCTTATATGTATAATGCAGTGTCCTTCAGACATCTGGTTGCTGATTGAATAATATATAGTAGTTATCATGGAACCACACAATGTCATGTGAAATTTAATTCTTATGATTGATCACATGTACATTTATTTATTCTGATATTGATAGCTTGAAACAATGAATTTACATCCCAGCTGATGTACACATCAAACTCATTATGTCTTCATCTACCAATGTAATGAAATATTCATTTTCCACAATTTTTCTAATTTGAATAACCTCAGACATACTGTAGTGTCATGGTCGCATATATAATTATCCTGTGACAGTGAGAGTTCACTGACAATAGCGATGCACTAGGTAATTACTGTGCGCAGCTAGTGGCCATATATTATGTGATATATTGTTTTTTTACAATAGGTTATATGTGATTACAATTTGACCTTAAAGTAATTAGTTGCTGAATTTGCAGCCTTTATATACCATGAAAGTTACACATGAAAAAATGCAGTTTTTTCCAAATAGCAAACCGATTTATATTTATTTCATGTAGCTTTAATTTTGTTTTGTTGAATCTGACTAATTGCTGAAGTTATATTCTGTTCTTGTGACCAATGACTAAATAATGAGCTTGCCTTTAGTTATTGTACATGTACTTGGCTGTCACATGATAAATGCATGATTATGATAAATCAACAGGCATGCAGTGAGAAGCATGCATTATTTGTATAAAGCGCCACCTAGTGTGTGTACCATATTGTATTCTGTTACAGGCTTATTATTAACTGTATCATTCACTTGATTCAAGTGTCTTACTTTCATATCTTATACAGCAGCTGCATGTAAAAATGCCTGTAAAAAATATTCGTTTATATCAGACCTACATTGAAAAATGTAAGATATGTCAAATATGTCATTTCATCTCTGCATCCGCCATTCTTTGATCAAATCATTCTTAGTTGTGCAATTTCATTCATTCATTCAATGAATTTGTCGATCTACACAGTTTCGAGTTCTAAAAATAACTTGGTCTAATTTGGTTAGTATGTCAATGCAATGTATATATTATATGTACCACAAATCACTGATAATCTTAACATCCATGTACTTATATGAATCATCTAGGTTTTATCTGTTACAGTGGCTAAATTTGTTTTACATATTTGGTAGCACTAATGTGTGTATATAATATAATACATATTTTTGGTGTATTTAAACAATGAAAGGAATGTTGAAAAATCATCAGATTTAAATTGAGTTTAAATTGTAACCTAAAAAAGTAAATTATACGTAAATTTTTCAAGCATGACAATGTATTATAAGAAAAAGACTTCTAATGTGATCCTCTCACGATACATGATTATATTGGTTAGTATTTTACTAAACATGGATCAACCTTAAGGGCAATGGGTTTATTTAAGATTGATTCAATTTAAACTGTTTTAAAAGACTGTTAATCTCATGTCTTGCTGTATATGTTTTTCTGCAGTAAGCTGTTCTACTTAAGTGCTTACAAAAAGTGTGTTTATAAAAGTGATGTAACTTTCAAGATGTATATTAAAGTTACTGTGACAAATATCACATTCATATCCTTCATCGCTTGTCTAACAAGTGTGTATATATCACTTACTTACATAAAAAGTACATAATTCATATTTAACTACATTAAACCATTTCAGTTTATGTCACCCTCTGGTTTGCTTGTATAGTCCGAGTCATACAGGATTTACTTCCCTTACTGTCTTATTTTCCTGCAAGTGATGACTGATTACCTCCCTTGAGTTATTGTGTTTCATCACTCGACTTGTTAATGTCTGAGATATGAGGTTATTGATTTGACTGGGAAATGATGTAAAAGCCAGTTATTGATTCATTTACGCCTTCCCTAAGAAATAGCATATTGTAATGAAGTGTCAATAATCAAGATCAAAACGTATAATGGGGATGTATACCATGAAAATGATGAGGGAGAGTTGTTGTTGTTGATTTATCTTAAAGCTGTAATAAATAAACATGGAGAATAACTGATGAAGGCATTTATCAAGACAGTTTTTAATATAATGATGATGTTGTTGGTGATGTTGATGATGATAATATTGGTAATTAATGTTAATAATTATTATCCGAGTGATGATAATTATGGTGATGATGGTAATTATCAATGAAATTGATGATGATGATGAAAATAACAATGATAATGACCACAACAATGGTTATTGCAACAACAATTATGATTAGTGTTAACAATGATGATGATAATGACATCTATTAATGTTGTGCAATGAGATTTGATTCTTGATAAGAACGTATATTGGCCACAGCAGTGGTCCAGTGGTAATTAAGTGCCCTAGACTTCTAACCCGGTGATCCGAGTTCATATCTCGGTCATGGTAGGCCAAACCCTTATATAAAAAGTTGACAAAATTGTTGATTTTCCTCCTAGTGTGGAGAAGTTGCCGGGTCTTGTGGAAGGATGTGTCACAGTACTTGTTGATTAAAATACAGTCCTGGAAAACCAGTTTCGTGAACCAGCTGCCATATATAACTGAAATATCCTTAAAACATACGGCTACTGTTAATTGCTATAGCTGAATTGAGTATTTCTGAATTAATCAAATGGAAATCTACAATGATTATAATGGAAAATCAGTGTATGTCCCTAGAGAACAATTAAAGTAGATCTACTAGATTGAACTACATTATCTCGATAATCATTCATGAAGTGCTTGATTTTAAATGACTACCAGATATTTCCTTAATTTGATGAAGTTGCTTACCATGCGATGGTAGGTTACTGTAAGACTTGATTTCTGCTTGCATTGATAAACAATTTAATATAAATAAGGTTGATTGAGAATCTAAGGAATAATATAATTGTACAGTACTATGTACAATAAAACCTCTGAGAAGCAGACACCCTGAAAACCGGAATTCCCTGAAAATTTGACGATTTTTCAACTCCCCATGTTTTCTGAAATTTATCACACAAAAAAAGTTATGTTCTCTGAAGACTAGAATTCTCAGAAACCAGACTTCTGGCCTACTCCGGAAGGGGTTCAGGTTTTGCAACCTTAATACAGAGCTTATCTTAGTGTTGATATTTCCCGGGAAGATTACTCTACAATTTGCTTCTCTTTCTGAACATGCATTTTAGGGCAATGTTTGATTTTAGAACTTGTTCTGAGCCAGGAATGTGTCAACAATTAGCTTATTCAAGAAGTTGACAATATGCCAAATTGGTTATAATTAGGGGACTTTGTTCTTGATCTCAACAAGTTCTGATTAAAAGGTTTCACAGTATACATAAAATTACTTAAAATTCCATATTTCGAGGGTTCAACGCAACAGTGTCGTAACTTATATTGAAATAAGAACCACTTACGACAGTGTTGTGCTGAGCCCTCGATTTACAAACCTTCATACTTACTTTCTGGGCCTTCATAGAACTTTCATCGTTACGTCAGACTAAAACAAAACTCAGAATGCCTGATCATGCTTCACACTTGGTTTTTGTAAAATAATCTGGCTTGACACATAAAATGATGACGTCTATCAAGATGCCTGAAAGTATGATTATTTATTTATATTATCATAACCCTGACACAATGATAGTTTTGTACCTGTGTAACATTCGTGAAAATAAAGATTATATTGCAAATAACAAAGAAGACGGCATCATATTGGTAAGTCGCTTAATTAAGTACAAACTCATTGTTGTATCTTAGCTTGAATAAAATGTTTTTAAGTATTGATTGTATCAGTATGTTTTATGTAACAGTATCGGTACATATACATTTATATCACCTTTTTCATAACTGGTGACACAAATATGATAACTTTACTTTGTATTAAGATCAAATAGAACAAACTTTGGGTAGGTGATGGCATGTCATGTAAAAATGTGTTTTGTATGTCCTAAATTCGTCATGCTGTGATCTGATAAACATCTTATGAACCATCTATGAACATTGAAAAAGAAGTTTATTCAACACTAGTGAAAGGGAGGTAACTCTGTCTGGATTGATTGTATGTTGTAAAGGGAGACAATTTGGAGGAATTAAACAGAAACAGAATTGAGCTATCCTGTATAGTTTTATATCTTTATTGAAAGAAAGTGTCAAGGTCAATTTTGTATTGGTAATATTGTTTGTTTACATATATTTCTGTATTAAACAATTACATTTTAGATTTATAATTATGTACTAGTATGTCATCAGTGACTGTGAATCTATAGTGGAGTTGTATTAATTGTTCACTTGGTGAAAGTTCACCATACTTGAACAATGTGTCTTCAAATGCTTCAAGTTGTTTACTTTGTTTGCTTATCATTTTTGTCTCTTTTTGTTGTTGAAACCAAAACTTGAAAATATGTTCTACAGTGTGATAATGTCATAAACAACTCTTCATGTCTGACACATCTACATAGTACCTGCCAGCATTATGTTGTACATGATTGTATGCCAGCTATGAACATTGTTTTTGTTACATACATTGTATTTGCACTATAAAGCACACTTCTCCTTGTGCTATATAATTGTTATGCAATCTACAGATAATGAACTTCGCCATGGTCCAATGGTTAATCCCTGGACTTGTAACCTAGCAATCCATGTTCACATCTTGGTCAGTGCAGGTCATACCCTTCTATTAAAATTTTACAAAAACATAAATTTTCCTTCATATGTGGAGAAGTTGCCATCTCCTTGTGGAAAGGTTAGTTAGTACTGGTTAGATTATACTGTCCAGGAAAACTAGTTTGTTGAATGGGTCATTGTATTCAACTGAAAAATTGTTGAAAAAAGGCATTATACCCACTTAATTCTGTGGTAAAAAGAAACTGCAGTTTGTGTTAGAAATAGAACCACAGGTCTTTACATTCGGGTGGTCTTTATTCACTGGTGATATTTAAAGTGGTAATTGTAATCTGTTAATTATAAGTACACTCGGACAATACACTTAATGGTTTGTCTGACACATGTACAACATATAATTACTAATATAGATAATCATATATCATCTACAGTAGTGTACATGTCATTTATGACAATTATGTCATAATTATCTCATTATAATGTATACAGGAAATTAGACTTCAGCACTTATCTACATAGATATTCATCATAAAAATGTGTGTCCAGTTTATGTAAGATGGGATAATATTAATGAATTTTATGTTTGAAGTGATAAAAAAGTATCTTTCGTCCATTTTGTGGAGCTTGCTTATAGTTGAGCCCGACCTTGTTCGTTCAGTCGACGACTGTATGTGTATCCATCCTGATTATGCTTCTACTGAGCGTCAATCTGTGCGGGGTATTTTGAAATAACCAATATGGCACAAATGTTCATCATGAAACAGTGTGTCGCATTTTAGTTCCTTATATAATTATGTAGCTCCAAGGTCAAGGTCACACTTAAAGGTCAAATGTTAAAATTTAGAACAGTTTGTCCTGACCATTATGACACAATTTTTTTCATCTTTTGATAATATCGGGCTTAATATGTTACCCTTGGGTTTCTTCATGAATGCTTAAATGGTTGGAATTAAAGCAATTCATTCTGATATTATATGTGATGTTTCATAACTAGATGTTTATTGTGCATGCCATGGTAGAATGCATGCAAAATATATAGATCAGCTTTAAACTGAATTGCCATGGTTTTAACTCAAGTTCTGTATGTTCCCCTTGAGAATATCCAAATTTCTGTATTTCAGATAACAGATATTTTGTCTTACTGATCAATGAACTGTGTGCTTATATTATTCTAGCGAGTGATTAATTGATGTCATTGATTCACCACAGATTTTGTATGAATGTAACCATTTACATTATCAGTAAATGGCTTGGGAAATTCTTGTTTATAACTATAATTGTAGCTCACCACTGAATGTCCTATTCTGGTGGAAATAGTTCCATACAAATTAATCATTAGCTTGCATGTCCTTGACATTCTTCAAGATCCTCAGCTGAACGAAAATACCAGACATTCCTTGTTTGAAAACAACTTTATATATAATGTATAGAAATACTAAATTGGTTATTTTCTCTATGTCTAAACTAAATGTAGCCTGAGCTTTGAAGTATATCGAAATCCCAGTTAGTAAGCAATATATTTTTTATATCAAATTCCATAGGCCTATTGGGGTTTGTTAACAGACTCATAGGACGTCCTGGAATAGGTTGTTGTGTAATAAAATCAATTCCTTAATTTTCTATGATCCTGGTTCCTAGTCACCCTATAATTATGTTTTCTGATAGTGTGGTTATTAAATCAGTCACTCTAATTTGCCATGCATGAAGTATTTATATAGAAACTATATTGTACCGCCTGAGAATTCTTTGCATACAGATACTGGTATATTCTCAATATCGGTTTTGAAATCAAGAATAGTTTATCAATGATTCAAGAAATGTTGATTATTTTTATTAATAAATATATGGTGTTTTCCTGAAAAGGACTAAATGCTTGGCTAAAATTAAGGCATTAGGCTTAGCGCATCTGATGCATGTTGTTTTCTAGTTCAGTTATTACACTGAAACTCCTTGTTAACTCAGCCCTGTTGTCTCTGTATCATTAATGTCAATTCTTGTTTTTATATTAATCTATTGTATCCTCATGTGGCAAGGGAAGGATTCAGTTGCTTCAGTTAGCTGATGTTATCCAATTAGAATATTGTATTTCACTCAGGTTGTTTCAAAATGTCAGAAAGTTGTCTTATTGTGCTGTGTGTTGTCTGTCTCCAAATTCATTAAGTTTTGATGTTTTTTGTGTAAGGATTGATTGTACAGGGATGTTAAATTGTAGTGTTCGAAATAATGTCAGTGAAACATTTTAATTATTTTCCTGTTGTCATTATGTTGTCTCCGTATAATACTGTCACTTCATCAGTAATCTCATCACTAGCCTTCTGTTACATCCCTACAAAACCAATGACAGCGGTCACTAATGGTTGAATCATATTTTTATTATGATTCGTGATTCTACAGTCACTTCCATCACAGCTGATAACTACAAGACAATTATGGGAACCTCATGTGTTTGGAACCTATAAAGTCCTTGAGAGGAAACTGGTTTATTGTTGTTGGAAGCTTTCGCTGTTGCTGTATTGTTAATGGATTAGAATTGCTGTAGATTCATCTTGTTTATATCATTATATCTAAGTACCTGTGTAATGCATGGTTATTCAGCTGTTCATATGTCAGTCTTTCATGCCTTTTAGCTCACCTTAGCACATAGTGCTCAAAGGTGAGCTGTTTACTAAGGATCAGTCAAAGTCCAGTGTCAGTCATCCACCCTGGGGGTTGTTAACATTGTAGAGGTCACAATTTTATTTTTGATCTTCCTCCAACTTTTTCCGAATGTTTGTCTTTATGAACACTGGTCATCAGACTCATCTTCAGTCAAACCTTGTCAAATGTTTGTCTTAATGATAACTTGGCATGGGTCATCTTGGGTCAAAAACTAGGTCACTGGGTCAAATCCATGAAAACCTTAATCACACTACATACAAGTGTGATTAAGGTTTTCATGGGTTTGACCCGGTGACCTAGTAAGTTTTTGACCTAAGATGACCCATGCCAAGTTATCATTAAGACTTAGTAGAGACAATGTTTTTTATCAGGTCTTGATGAAAGTTGTTGGGAATGTCTATAGATCAGTGTTAAGGCTCTTCTAAATTAAGCAGTTGCGGTTTTGCTCAGGTGAGAGAGTAAAGGATTGTTAAGTTCTCAAGATGTTATTGTTTTAAACTAGGAAATGTCATGAATTTAGGTTTTCTTTCATTGAAGCTCAATTGTTAAATGAAATCCTTGATAATTTAACCATTGTTTAGTACTGGTATATATATTGTTGGGTTGTCAGCTAGCTCTTCAATACTCTCAACTGTAAGAAGGCATATTGCTGACATAGTCAGAAATAAGACCTCTGAGACTGTGCATCAGGCAAATATTGGAATAAGTCTTGAAATTATCAGGATTATTGGTCTTGTTTCTTGCCTCTGTCTGATAAGGTATTATTAATGGCACTGATAAGCAGAGAATTAATGCGTTTCCATGGTCCTAAGCCTAATTGCATTTAAGTACTGATGCTGGAATAGCATACTGGCCCTCAGACGATAATTAACTATTGAATTAATGAACTATATCTGTGCTATTGCTATATTGTAAAAGTGCCCTTGTGTGACCTTAATGATATAATGTTTTGTATGGATTTTACTGTATCTGCTGTGACTTTGAATGAATTCTCCCACCTTCATTGGAAACAATCTATTGTCATCGTGCCAGAAGGTATACACAGGCCGTGTTAATCTGGATAGATTCTCAAACAATTTTCTTGTATTGAGGAATTCTATCGTTGTGGTACTGGCACTACATGTGAGTGTTGTTTTCTGATATGATCGTTGCTTCCACCATAAACCAAGCTTTTGGTCTACATTGATCTGAGTGGTAATTGTTTACTAGTTTTTTGTGTCACTGTCACGGAAATCAATCGTAGTACATAATGGTGAAGTGGTATTGTTGGTTAACTTTGTTATCAACTTAAGATATCATGGTGATGTGATATATGGATGCAACCTTGTCTTACTAAATGAATTTATGACATAAATACAGCAAATTTGTTTCTGTGCTCAGAGTATAAACAAGTTTTTTGAGATGAACAGTAGTTGCGTGTTATTAATTATATTCTGTCAGTTTATAGGACATACAAGTTACTGGGACAGTGGATGATACGATAATTGTGTTCACTAATGTGGTCATGTTCGGATGGCGTTTTTTTTGTGTGATAAAAACACTACAACATGGAGTAATGGGTCATACATGTTAACAGATTCATTTGGATATTTAGATTTGTGTAAAATAAAACTGATTTTTTTAACTTATCAATTTTTACTTAAATATCTGTGTAGTCCTCAGTGACTGTAAACGAATTGCAAATTTCTGTTACAACTGAACCAATTACAAGACAGCATTGCTGCACAAAACTTGCATGCATTGTGTAGTGTTTGTCTTTGTTCTTCTAATACTATATGTTAATTCGTTTTGGATTATGATCTCAAATCACTATGACTAATTTGACTTTATTAACTGACAGTACTCAGATAAGGTAGAAATTAGGTCAGAAGTCTCCTTGTGCCCTTATGTTTGGTATGTGTGTTCAAATATCTGAATTCTAATACAGCATGTACTTCTTTTGTGCAATAAAACTTATTTTTGAACCAAGCCAATTGTGATGATGTGTATTATCTGTGAATGGTATATATATAACTTAGAATAAGGAAGGTATTTCAGTGAAGTAGCAGTTTCCTGTTAAATTCAGTGTATCTTGTGTTGTGTATTGTAAGTGTAAAACTTCATCTTTAACGGCAGTCATGTTACCCTACAATCATCGTGGAATGACACCAGTGTCACATCAACCTTATAGCGTGCATGACACCTCCTACGAAAGATATCCACCTGGGATTTACAGTCAAAGTGCCATGGATTTGGACAGTCCGACTGGAATGTCAAGATTATGTCCTTCATCACTTGGCTATGATATTGATTTATGTGGTAACTACCGTCAGTACAGTCCTAGTCCTATAACCGTGGAAATGGAGAAGTTTTTCTCCTACCCAACAATGTCAATTACATTTATGCCATGTGTATGTGTTCCGGATTATCCTATTGAGGAAGGCAAACCTAGGAAAATATGCCGCCGGTGCTCTATTGCACCAACTTCAGAGTCAAGGTAGAAATTAACTTACTCTTTCTTTATTTCCTACTGCATATTTATATAATTGATTAGATTTCTGTTTCTATTTAAATTTGCGCTTTTTCTGTCATCTCTTGTCATAGAGATGGCTGTATAATGCATTTATAAGGAAGCTCTCTTTTATCAAACTTGTCTGTGTATTCCTCTTCTTTGTTAATTATATTTGCTGTTTTTTGACTGATTAATTATAACTCTGTTCTGTGAATATTAAGTCAACCTGGGATACTTGGCCCAGAAGTTAGAGAACATATATAGTTGACTGTCCCCAGAAATTAGAGTACATATTGTTGACTGTCCCCAGAAATTAGAGTACATATTGTTGACTGTCCCTCATGAATTGGAGAACTGAAATGTCTTCCATGGTTAATTGACCTTCAATGAGTGGCGTTATTGCTTGATCCTCAAGTCCTATAGTGAGTTAAATTATTATTATTACAGTAATTGAAGGTGTACAGTGAAAAATATACCATGGCTTAATTGTGCACTTCCTTTTATAATATCAAATCAATGTTTTAGCCAGGGATGCAGGGGTATTGTGGACTTTCAACATTGCGACAAGTACAATTTTTATATGTATTTGTATTATAAACCACTTAGTTTAGTTTTTCCTTAAATCCTGTTTTCTTGAAAGTTATCAAATCAATTTTTTTCTGTTTTCCAACAAATGTCATACGTCGCTCACATTGTGAGAAAGTTGTCTTTGTTTTATTGGACAATCACATCATATTTATGGATAAAATCTGGTTGTCTATATACGGTTGAAATGATGTGTTGTCAGGTTATGTTAGAATGATAGGCTTCATATCTAACATTTGTGTACAATTAGGGAGACCTTAGTTTTTACATGTGTAATCTCTATACACTTACACCATTATCATTTAAACTAAATAATTTTTTGTAGTTTTTAGTTTGATGTTAGTATATAGAAATGTTTGTTAAGTAACGTTGAACAGGGACAGTCAGTCTACATGAAGTCTACAGTCATCAAACTCATAAAATATTTCTAATTTTACAATGTTTATAATTATATTCTATGAGTGCATCCATTTCAGAGCTGAACAAGTTTTTTCAGACAATGTGTCCAGTCAATGATCAGCTAAGAAATTTGATTAGTTCTACAGTAATTTATACTCATCCTGAGTCAATTTTCAATTTATACACTTAGTTATGAGCCGACAATTGTCTGGCCCTGCATGTGATATGCTGTCATAGTCTATTCAAGATAGGGGAAAGATGCTTATTCATTTTTTATTTGTATGGGTTTAGCGTCTTTTTGCAACAATTTTTCAGTTATTATCCTACAGCCGATTCAATCACCTAACCATAAGCTTTCCTGGATGGTATTCAAACCAGTACTAATTTACCCTTTCACAAAGAACCAGCAACTTTTCCACATGTACATATAATATAAAATGTTAACATCCATCACTGTTTCTAAATGATGACTTTAAGAATCAATATTATAGATAAAACTTATATAAATTAACAACAAATTTGGTTGAAGTTTTAAAGATCTGAAGATACTCCTGTGGCTGGTAATCATAGAAAACACTTTAGTCTGCACTGAGTGTATGTTATGTTCTGTTTTTTATGCAAGCTTGACATGTTTATTATATCTTCCACTGTACTCTCAGACTAATTGATCTGTTTTATTATACCACTTGTTATACATCTTACCTATGTCTATTTGTTTACTTAATACTTACCTCAAGGAATTACACATGGGAAGCAATTTGTTTGACAATTGGGGAACCTGAGGCTAGCCCCCCTGGTTCCTACAGCCCTGTTACTAAAACAATAAATTCTCTAAAACATCAACTTTGAGATGTTTTATTAACATTACATTGTACTATTGGGATTGCAATGTTTTTCCAGTCTGGTTTCAGTATATTGTCTCAAATTAATGTCAGCGGAATCTTCTGATATTGTAATTTGATGGAACAAAACCAACAAGGAAACTGTTGATGCTATTTTGACAGACCATGGCAGTGGATAGTGCAAGCCGCCATACTTTTAACCTAATGGTCTGGGTTTGAATCCCAGTTGCTTTATTGCAGCATGTACACTTCTAGGTGAATTTGACAAAAAATATTGATATTCCTCTGCATGTATACATGCATGGAGAAGTTAAGCCATCTCCTTATGGAAGTGTACTCAGGTTAGTTCTAGTTACAATACAGCCCAGGAAAACTGATAAGGTCAACCAGCTCCTGTATGTAACCGAAAAATAGCATAAATCCAACTGAAACAAACAATTAAGCAAATATTTTTCAGACAGTAGTCCATATTAACGGTCCTACCCACTTTCTCTGCAAATGTAAATATTTTATGACTTAAAATGTAGTGAAACTTCTGCTCTGATATATTTATTTATTAAATCAAGCTATTGTAATCACAGTGCGTCATCAGTGTCCGTGTCAAGCAAAAACTTTAATCTAGCTCATAACTCTGACACAATAATAATAATAATAGGTGGATAAATCTCACTGAGGCAGTGAACATAAGAGAGATAGCACCGCTCGCTGCACTCTTGTTTGATGTTGTATGGATAGCTAATGGTCATGTAGCTGTAATTTTAAACGGAAGGGTATAAGAGAACGATATTGGTAAAGAATTGGTAAAATTGAGTTTTAGTTACAGAATTGAAATAATCTTATGAATTTATATCATAACATAAAGACTGTGTTTTTAGTCTAAGAGTGTGAGTTCAGATGATCACAAGGGTTTTCTGTTCATACCTTGCAGCTAATTTACCAGCAGAATGAAGTCAAGAATAGATTTATTTCAATTAATCTTTCCATGGTATCTTTGTTCTGTTGATAGAATTTACCATGCTTGCTTTGTCTTGGAACTTTAATTATGCTTGGTTAATCAATATTAACTTTTTTTTAAATGCCAACTTCGCAATTTAGTGTCTTAGGCGCAATAATTCTAACATCAGTCCAATAATTTTGTAATACAGAACAGATAATTAAAGAAAAGCACTTTCAAAGCTTCAGGATAAACAAGAAAAACTATAACGAAACATTATAGGTAGGCACATTACAAGAAACATTGGTTTAGGTTTTTTTTGTTGAAAGTTGCTTTTTTCATAAAGGATATTGACAGTATATATTTTATTTAGTCCTCCATTATGGAGAGTATATAACATAAATCATTTACAAGTTATAAATAATACACATTAATTATATTGACAACCTCATGGTTGTATTTGACAAATTAATAAATTCATGTATATAGTTTACTAGTACATGGTAATACCATACCATACCATACATCAATCAAATAAAATATACCCTTGATACTACCAAATTCATCATAATCCGCTATGATACAACCACAACCACATTGAACTTACTTCAAATAGCATTTCCGATAATATGCCACAACAATATCACAGACCAATGCCTACATGACTTTCTTACCTTTCGACTATTAACAAAAAGAGCAGATGAACACATTTAATGTAACATGATAAGTTACGTGACGAATAGCCAGTTTAATGACTGACCAATCAAAATGACCGACATTACCACTAGCCAATCAAATGGCCAGTTTTACTCAAACTAGTAATATACACTAATACTTTATACTTGCAAACAACTGGAATAGACTCATACCTATGACTAAAATTTGTCTAGAAAATATAATTTGATGGTCTGAAATTTATTGATTCATTTAGCTACTGGTTATTTATTAAATCAAGGGAAGTCACTGCAACCCTGACTGTAGGGAATCAAAACTCAGTTTTCTCCCTTTACCATAGATATCTTTCTAGTTCTAAAAATAGCAAATGAGTTTGAGTTTTTTGCTCATTTGTTTGGTAATGGTGGCATTGATCTGACTAATGAGGTTTATATGATGGAAAGCGTAGAGTTAGTGAAGATAACTTGCCTAGAAGAGAGTGAGATAGTAACCAGCTTATTTCAATAAGATGGCATCTTGCTGGATGATGTTTTGACTCCTATGTGGATTTTTTTAGTGACGGATGTGGATTTTTCTTCTTGAATTGAAAACCTTCATTGATGTGGTTTATGTGGGAACATGAATAATTGCTTATAAATGGAAAAAAGTAACGGATTGGTTTATGATATTTTTTACCGAATGTTTACCAGTTGAATGGTTCAAAATTTGTTTAAAATCAGTATTCAATAGTCTTCTTGTGAAAGTGGCAGTGTTATTTCTTTATAAGTTTTTTATGACATTATACAGCGTATGTTCAATGAATTTTATCAATCTTAATTTGCATCAAATGTACCTGGATTACCGACTATTTGGAGTTATTTTGTTGTTTATAAGCGATTTGCATTTCTTTATCGCTAATCTTCATCATTCAAAACTTCATGTTGTGTTGTATTCATTCATACCCTTCTACCACATGTTGTTTATACATGGATGTTGAAGGTGTTGTTAGGGTGTAGGTGAGGTTTGTGACTTTATATAGCTGTGGGAGTATTAATGATGGATCATATATTTGCGGGCTTCTCCCTTACCCACATACCTCATGTAGGAATATAAATGAAATGGATTTTGTATGAAAATTCTGGTGGATTTTATGTTGAGATGTGAAATGTTATTCTCTTTTATGTCAGTTTTTAGTTGAAACTCTGGAAGTAATCTTGTTTTTAATTTATAGACTGTTTTTCTGTTACATAACTTTCTATAACCCGGCATGGATAAAAAAGTTATAGTTGTAGACTATGAATGTTTGATTATTTTTTTTAAAGAATGTGAAAAATATTCCATACATAAGAACTGTTAATTGTTAGTGTTTGATCTGTATTTATAGTTACAGTACAGGTTAAAATACAGTTCAAGAAAACTTAGGTGAACCTGCTAATATAAGTATAATATGACTGAAATATTATTTAGAAACACACATATTACACATGTATACCCACTGTAACAAGTTATGATTTTTATAAGTTTTGACTGAACTTGAAGTATGTGAAGTTTTCTTACTTATCATTAGATATTTTGTTAGATTTTTGTAATTTCATATTTTACCTTGGTAACCATAAGGCTGCCATTTTGTTTTTATAATCATCAAGTTCTTTAAGACTTGAAAGGAGTCAATAAAAACATCAGAGATTTTTCAATCCATTGCCAATTTGATAATTGAGGGATAAATTTTGTTTCATGCAGTCAGGTGCAAATTGATTATAAGATTGTATCAGAAAGTTGTATACCAGTATGTTGGTAAGCTTCCCTCCAGTGTTTGTAACAAATTTCTTACATTTTTCTGATGTTTGATATAAGTCAGCCTGTGAAGTGTCTGATTAAATCTGTGCACAACTTGAGGTGGTTTTTCCAGTTTCTTTTACCTGATGTATGTGTAAGAATATTAATTTTGGAGACTTGCATTTTTCTCAGTGATGATGTCATGAACTTATTATTTAATATACACACCTTGTAGTAATCAACATTCTGTACATAGTATTACCGACTCATGTAGATCGTTTGGTTCAGTATTACAAGAATTAGTTTTGGAGGTTGTCTGCTGTCCTAGTTTTCACTTCTAGTTGTCCTTAAAGTTAGGAATAGATATTCTGATAGATCGGAGGGGGGGTATATTGTTTATAGCCTGTCTATTTGCCATTCTGTCTGTTAGTTTATACCAAACTTTAACCTTGCTAATAAAATCAAAATGCTTCCACATACAGTCATCAAACTTTATATGTTGGTTCCTCATGACAACCTCTACATGCCTGTGCATTTTAGGTCAGTAGGTCAGTGGTCAATGTCATCCAGAGGAGGTATTGTGTTTCAAAAACACATCTCAAATTATCAGGGTTAGGGAGAAAGTTGAAATATTCTATAAACTGTCTCACACCAATAACATCATAAGATACTGGGTATATTGTATTTGTGCTGCTTAATTACCCTAAGGTGATCTAGAATTACCACTGAGGTCAAGCTTAGGTCAACTGTATGTCAGGTAACTCTGAATGGTTTGTTTTGTCTTACTTAAAGTTACTGTTTCTCTCACACTGAATATTTCATGTTACCTCGCTTGAAGCAAGAAAACTTTCAGATTAGTTTTAGTGTCCTTACGCCTATTATCATCCTTATACCTATCAAATTTGATTTATCAGTTTTGATGTGCTGTACATTAATGCCTGAAGTACATATTATTCATATACATATACAATCTTGTTTGAGTGCTTGTATGTCACTTGGGAAAGCTTGTATGTTCAGTGAAATTATATATAATCTTTAAAGAATGATTTAAACTAATAGTGAAATTGCTTACTCAAATTAATCTTGAGTTTTTATTGTAATTCAGCTGATTTAATATTTGATTAATTTAAATACATGGTGTAAAACTTTCACTTTTCATCCGACTTTATTCAAAATATATTATTTCCTGGAACATTAAGCTAAAAGACATTTAAGTTTTGTTCCAGATTACAACCTTGCTTCAGTATGATGTAAAATTAAGTTTGTATGATTAGGCATAAGAAATATTTGTTTCTGGTCACCCGACCTACTGTATGTTACTCGCAACCCTGGACTTTTCATTAGACCCAAAGAACAATTTTTCTTTTACTTTACCTTCCCCACATTTTTAAGCAGAAAGAAAACACTTTTTTTTACCTACCTACCCTATTTTAAGATAATTTAATCAGAAACAAACAATTGTTTGATGTGATATTATCAAATCCTTTTGGCCTTAAACTAAATGTCAGATTATATAGTGCTAGGTATGTAAGTGCTTTGTGATTAAAAACTGTGTCAGGACAATACTGGTCTAGTATGTATCAAGATTAGACTGGTTTTGTCAGGATTTTTTTAAAAGTAATATAAAAGTATGGTAAATATTATAAGAAGCACTATGTATTAATAAATGATAGCTTGAAGATGTTAGTGTGTTTATTAACTAAAGATGTGGGGAAGCTAGTATATGTTGCAGATAAAAGATTATGGTAATTTCTTTCTTTGTATTGATAATAGACTACAGGGGAGGTAATTGTTCACCACTTTTAATGTACTTAATTCAGAATTAATTATGTAGTTATCTCCCCTGTATTAATTGTCTCATTTGTATCCGGCAGTCTTTTACAATAAACTTAATTTAAGCTTGTATAAACACTATAATAAGCTTCCTAAAGCATGTATAATCTACATTGTATTTACCTATAATAATAGCTTACAATATACTGGGGTTATGTATTGTAAGATAATTGCTTGATTCTTTTATTTGGTTTGTTAAATGTTGAAAAATTCTTTAATTGTATACAATTGTTTTGTGATTAAAAATGGATGTATAGATTAACAATTTATTTTTTACAATGTTGAAACTAATATGTTGACATTTCTTCTTGTTGTCAACGTTATCAAATAGTATTCCTCATTTATTGTTAGATAAAGTTCTGTTTTATTTATGAAGTGATTGAGTCACACATCGGTCTGTTTGAAATTTCGATAACTTATACATGTTTTGGATTAATGTGACTCAAGCAAAATGTTTGTGATAAAATGTGAAAAAATGGTTTGAACTGTTTGAGGTATTCATTAAATGTAAATTTATGTGAATTATACATTGTGGATTCATACATGTGGAAGTAAATGATTTGTGAATGGTGACGATCGGGAATTAATTTCCTTTTTGACATGTTGGTGAATTAAATACTAAGTTTTTTTATCAAAGTCCAGTCTAGGAGTTATAATTCATGTCGTTAAATGATGAAAGAAAATTATGATGAATATATACTACAGTTGATGGTACACAAGGTATTTGTGGTATATTTTCATAATGTTTTATGTAAGTGGGTGTTTTAAGATGCATTAACTAAAAACAATGGTTTACGTCTACAAATTGTGTCCTATTATTAATCGGTTGTATCTCATATCTGACGTGATGAATTTACAGAAAGGCAAACAAATTACACAAAGGCAAAAAAAGCAATATATTCATCACCAAGTCTTGCAAATATAATGTTGTTTACGACAACGTAATTTCTAAAAGCTATTTAAAGTCATTTTTTATATTGTTTATAAAGCATCGAGGACTATGAGCTAGCTATATAAAGTAATGTTAAGTATAAAAATATAGATCAAACTTGCCTGTAGTTTATTTATATATATTCTAGTATCTACAGTAACTATTATTTTTCATGTATTGTATTGATCTACTATATTCTAGTATCTACAGTTATTTTTCTTGTATTGTATTTATATACTATATTCTAGTATCTACAGTTATCTTTCTTGTATTGTATTGATATATGAAATTCTAGTATCTACAGTAACTGTTATCTTTCTTGTATTGTATTTATATACTATATTCTAGTATCTACAGTTATCTTTCTTGTATTGTATTGATATATGAAATTCTAGTATCTACAGTAACTGTTATCTTTCTTGTATTGTATTGATATACTATATTCTAGTATCTACAGTTACTATATATACCTGTGAGTGTCTATATATATATCTTTCTTGTATTGTGTTAACTTAAATATTCTATATTCTAGCATCTACAGTTATCATTCTTGTATATATTGATATACCATGTACTTTTATCTTCACTTGTCTTTCTTGTATTGTATCATTATAATGTTTACTATCATCATATTGCTTGTGTACTCATATTGCTATGTAGGTATTATGGCATTAAAACTTTGATAGTGATAGCTCAGATGTTTTAGGTTCTTTCTTGGGACTAATCAGATGAATTTATCCTCTGTCTTTCTGTAGTGTAATCAATAAGTTTTATGTCACTGTATGTCTTCCACATTTCACGTTCGGGCAGACTCTGTAATAATTTCAAAAGAATACAAGAAAACAATATTATCCCATAAAATTAAGTAGTCATATTTAGTTACACCTGACAATATTCTCATTGCAAACAATGTGTCAGCAAGTTAGATAAACTGTCAAGGTAAATGTTACTCACAAATCGCAATGCTGTGCACATTAATTCATGATACACAAACTGCTTAACAGGCATGTCTTGTTTCCTGTATTTGACAAATGGAGCAATTAATGATGTTAAATGATCAGTACAAATAGTTATTACGAAGTTCACATGATAAGGACAGATAGGATTTGAACCTTCATGAAGTGAAATATAAGGACCCTGCCCCAGTCAACTGGGACCTGTTTAACTAGGCTAAAATCATGGTTAACCATGGCTGTTGAGATATGGTTGAACATGGTTAAGCATAGTTTAACATTTTTGTTGAATGACATCATAGTCGAGCATACTTCATCATGGTTAAGCTGACCATGGTTAAACCAAAACCATGCTCAATCATGAATGTTGAGGCAATGATTTAACCATGGTCAGCTAAACTCACCAACCATGGCTGAGCATGCTTGACTGTAGTATGTGCCATTTAACAAAAATGTTAAACTGTGCTTAGAGAACTGTTGGTATTACTTGGGTTTTTCTGAAGTGAAAGACTTCAAGTATTGATCTCAATCTAGCTTAAATTAACTTCAAAAAATTTCCCCAACAGTATTGCCTTTGATTAGAAACTCTGCATTTGTTAGTGATATTGGAATTGGTTATATTGTTAAACACAATACTGCTTACATAAACATTATATTATCAGTGTCTGTTGACTTGAATTTTTATTTATTATATCTTTATTTTGAAATTACTTCATAAATTTCCAATATAAATCTGAAGCAAGGTGCTTGAATGATTAGATTTTAATTGAACAACAATAATGTCCTGATGATTTATTATTTACAGGTTATTGAGAATTGCCTGGCATGTTATATATACATGGTAGTTTTAAGACTCTAGGTCTAACGGATTGATATCATGTTTGTATTGGTATCACAATTAATGGCATCATCTTTATTGAGCCTACAAAAAAGCCTGAATTGTGAATCACCGTGCTCTTGTATTAAACACCAGAGATTTTTGTTGTGAATCTTTCTCAGTGAATGCTTAAAGTAATATCCAGAGCAAGAGACATTGCCATTATTACACTGTAGTGATAAAAAAGTAAAATCAAAGATATGAAAGTTGTTCAGTGCATGACTCTTTTTATATTGCAGTGGTTTGAAATGAGTGTTTTATTTCCGAGATAAATTAAGATTGATTTAAGAACAAGGTTGTTGAACAGAACTGTTTACGTTAGATTGTTATCAATTATAAAGTGAAACTATTTGTAGGTGTATTTATTGTGCAAGCTGTAGTGTTCTAGTTGGATAAACTGAACAAACAACATATGTAACATATTGAACATCTTTTATTGTGCTTCACGATTCCATTATGAACTCAGGAAATGTTCAAACTAAGTCGGATGTCGTTAATATGTCAGTGGCTTCAGTAGTAAAGTCCTCGTCATTCACATGTGGTGTTGAACTCGTTAATAATATGCCACCAATATCAGTGTATGGAAGTGTTGCTGTTACCAATCGACACTTTTCAATGACATCTGCGGTACCGTCGAGAGGAAGAAATTCATTTGGGTTTCCATCGAACGCTGATTACCTCTCACATCGAAGACTGTCACATAATAGAATAAGTGCCATGTAAGTACTTCTATAAAAACTAGCACTTGTATGCACAATTGAACACTTGCCTTACTATAAATATCGTTCAGTTGATTTGTTGGTCAGTTGTTATTTATTGAACTTATCTTGTATATTTCATGAATAGTTCATGAGTTACGAAAAATTATTTTACAGTAGATTTTTTCTTTATTTTATTGTCTGTAATTACTGTAAATCATCCATGGATGGTTTGTCTGAATATCATTTCCTCTTTATTGTAGCAGTGCGTATTGAAAAATCATGTAGTTGAATCAAATTTATGATTCATCAATATCTTGATGTTTTCTGTCATGTTCATACTTATGAAATCATGGTATCAACATTTTATTGTCTGTCCACTGTCAAACATGGTGTTTATATGGGTGTGACCTCATAATTATGTCTTAATGCAATAATATAAGCATGTAAGATTTCCTACCATCATTAATGAATGTGACGTAACCATCATTTATCAATCATTATGTTTTACAGACATGTTTAGGCTATATAATTGTTTTGATGTATACTTAATGCATACTTTTGGTCATTTACAGTATTACATATGTTTTTTATCAGTATACAAGTTGTTTCTTTCTAGAAACTGTGTTGTTGTGAAGTTTGGATAAATTTCAATGGTGAAACTGACAGCCTTTGCCTGGAGGGCTTTAACTAAGCTAACAAACAGACAAACTGTCATATATTTATACCAAAAACTAATTTTATGGATTAATATAATACTTACTTGTGTTAAGTTATGGTACTATTAAATGAAATAAAATTCAACAATCTAGGAGTATTGTAATCCAGAGTATTTTACCTATACTTTCAACTTAAGAATTATTCATTATTTCCAAGTAAAATGGTGCATTTTCTTAAATCCACCATGACATATCACATGAGTGTTAACGATAAATTAAAACAAACTGTTTTATCATTCTAAATGAATATAATTATGTTACGGCTGTGTGTTAAGTCTTGAAATCGTGACCATGTCTTATTTTACAGATGATGTTTTTATGCTTTTCAAAGTTGTCATAGTTTGACATTACGTTTTTTTCTTGGTATAAATTGAGACTGAAACGTGAATCCAACTCATTTTCTTACATAATATTTAAAGCGATTGTTCATTATACACAGAGTTGGAATTGTTACATCATTCTTAGTTTGGTGTGGAATATATTTGTGTGTGATCGCAGTGTAGTACTCAGATAGAATGGAAGATGACAGTCCATTTAGACGATTATCTCTACAGGAATATCCTGGACGTAATTACGTTTATCAACCTGTCACTGCCCCTGGCTCTCCTGTTCTTCCTGTTCGTCGTCGTGTAACAGTCTCTCAGCCGGTGCCTTGTAATGTTCAGTATGAGTATCTTCCTTCATCTCTGTCGGATGGTGTGATAAGGAAGTATTCTTTGGAAGAATATCAAGTTGTTGAGCCAGCTGAGCAGTACATTCAAGGTCAGTCAGTACAGTCATTTATCCCAGTTATGAGTGTTCAGTCTACTCCTGGAAATATTGCTTACCGCCCTGTTCAACAGGTTCAGCCTTATTATTCAGTACAAGCCTCTCCAACTATAGTCAATTCTGCAGGCAAACCAGATAATCCATCAGCTGCATCAGCCATGCAAAACTCTCAACATTGTCAGCATCAACAGCAAAGTCCAACTCACTTGATTCAGCAAAAGCAGCAAAGTCAGGGTCCCCTCATGAATCAACAACAACAAAGTCAGACACACTTGGTTCAGCATCAGCAGCAAAGTCAGGCTCACTTGGTTCAGCAACAGCAGCAAAGTCAGGCTCACTTGGTTCAGCAACAGCAGCAAAGTCAGGCTCACTTGGTTCAACAACAGCATCAGAGTCAGGCTCACTTAATGAATCAACAGTCTCAGCAGCTACAGCAGCAACCTTGTCAGCATCATCAGCAAAGTCAGTCTCACTTGATTCAGCAACAGTCTCAGCAGCTGCAGCAGCAACCTTGTCAACATTCAGTTCAGCAGGTTCAGTATGTTCATCCAGTACAACAGATGCCACAGCTTCAAGGTGCTATGGAGTTTGTTGAAGTTCCAGCTCAGATGTCTCCAACAATGACATCATTTGTTCCTGTGAATTATCAACACCACCCAGAATATCATCATGAACTGTCTGATATACGAGAAGACAAGGATCAAAGCCTTCAATATGAAGAGGATGTTTTTGTGAAATCTCGTCGAAAGATTCCACATTTGTCTGAAGGAAAGAATGTTGAAGAAGTGGCACAAGTTGATGTTCCAGAGTATACACCATTGAAAAGAGTTGCTGCTAGGAAGAAGAAAACTTCAGATGAAACACCAAATAGTACTTCGAGTCCAACTAGGCCTAGAAGGCGACACACTGTTCATGATGCACCAAACATAGAACAGAAATCTAGAAGAAATTCTATGTGCCCGATGACTGCTTATAATTTACGGTGGGTGAGTTTTATGTGCATGCAATACAGGAGCTTGTGTTGGTATATGGGGACCAATAAGTTGTTAGGTAATTACTAACCAATTGTTTTGTTGTTGTATTTTGCTTAATGTTGTCCATTTTAGATTACCCCAATGGGACACTGCTTCTTATTTACTGAAAGTCAGTAATCTCTTGTTACCATGGTTTTGTTCTATTATTTATGAAATCAGTGTTGTTGGTAATGTTATTGACTTATTTGTTGTTTTTTACATCAATTGAGGTACATGATTACAGTCTGATACTGCTTTTTTATTATGATGGCTATCTAGCATTAATGTCTATTATGTTCTCAGATAAATAAATCCCATGGGAAACTACCTGTATTGATGGCTTGTGAATGGAAGTGAATTGAAAGTTGTTGAAATCTGTTAGTGCTTCAAGGTCAAGATTCAGAAAATTACAGAAATGTTTTTGATTTTGTCATACATTACATGCTAAAAGTGTCAGAGGATTGGCATTCTCATTATATGTTCATCTGTTAAATGTTCTTTGTCAAATTCTGTTGAATTAACTACCAGTATACTTGTCTGGTTACCCATATATTGGTCAACATCTTCAGTACTCAGTAACTGTTGACGTCTATATTACCAAAAGCTTACTGATTATTCTGTTTTTATGCCATTTGTTGGTGATTACCATTTATGACTACTTAGCACTTTCATCATAATTGTTGTCTCTGTCTATAACACAGTCCTTAATGTCTTTTTAAACTGTCAGGCACAATCACATTTGAATTTGAAGTGTGACGACAGTTACTTCATGAATAAGTTGAGGGCACGGAGTCTGTATATAATGAACATGTCGTTATCAGTGAAGTCACTTTGCAATACCTTAAAATGTTTTAGAAGGGAGTATGAAGTAAAGACTTGTTGTTATTTAATTTTGGATATTTGATCTCTTAGTTGGGTCATTGAACTTGAGAGAGTATAATTGACTCAAAGTATAATTATGTTTCAACTTTACGGATGGATTGTTCTGGATTCAGATCATTTATCTCGTAATGGACAAAAAATTATTACTGTAATGTAACATTTTAGTGTCGAAAAGCTTTGATGAATCTAAATATCTTATTTTCATGTTTTGTCATACATGCTGTGCTGATATTTAAACTTAAAATTAAGACTTATGTTAACTTTTAGGCTTTCAATTCAATGAGTCCAGAAAGTGAACTTTAATTGTGTGAAAATTTTGAGGAACTTTAGACTTTTAGAATTTTAGTCTAATATTATTTTTACACAATGGATAGGAAAGGACGACCAAAGTTTTATTTGGGTTGTGATGACATCGAACCTATACCTGAAGTGTCACATGATCAGATATGTGAACCGACTCATATATCATCACATGGATTTGAAAACAGAGGAGGTTATCTACCTCAATCCACAGTGGACACAATGATGTGGCATAGGTATTCATTACAGGATGTAAGATTAGCTCCACTAGTTGCAACAGGATTGGGTCAAGTGAACTCAATTCACACAACATTGGTATCACAGTTAAACATGCCTCGAAGTCTACCTCATAATCTACAGAAAGAAAGGAGTCCAAAAAGTTTTACTTCGTTTTCTGGCTCTACGTTACAGTCTCGGTTTGTTCTATTTTGTTTTATTTGTCTCTGTTATGTGATCAGATCTTCATTCATTGTAAGGCTATTAAATCCAGGCCTCGAATTTCATTTTATGGCTGTTTAACCAGCTAAATGTCTGGAAAGAAGCTGATACAGTTAAGTGGGATACTTTATTGCCATATCTGTGTATAGTTTCTTTTCCATTGTTTAGAAATCCAAAGTACAACTGCTTGTACTTAAAGGTACAGAGAAATTCTAGGTTTGTTTTGATGTTGCTTATGGTCCTTTTATACCTTTGCAGTTAAATGGTTCATGCTTGTTTTGATGTTAGATAGTTGAAGGGAGGTAACTCTGCATTGTTGTTTGAACTTATCAGCTATGAGTTTGTTGTTCGACATGATGTGTTTGTTTGAACTTATCAGCTATGAGTTTGTTGTTCGACATGATGTGTTTTTTTTTCTGACAGGCTGTTATATGATTTATATCCATGTTCTGACACTGTTTTAGATTGTTTTAACCCACACATATCTTGCAATAATCAATATTATTTCTTTCATAGTTTATGTATTTCTTGACATGTGTCATTCATGTGTTTGTTAGCCCCTTTATGTTTACAGTTAAACCTGTGAACAAATGCCACCCTTGGGAAAGAAAGGTGTGGCTTTTATTGACAGGTGGATCTTATACAGAGGTATTTTTATTCTAAATAATCAATGACAGATTAGAAAATGGCCTATATTTATTCAGAGGTGGCCATTAGTACTCAGTTTGACTGTAATTAATTTCTTATTGCTTCTTGATCTTTTTTTTTAGTTATATTTATCATTGCTCTAATTATTTTTCTTTGCCTTTTTGGCAAGTACTGCAGACTGAAGTACTTTTTTGTGTTCAAAGTTGGCTCTTTGCATTCTATTCATTAATATTAATTTTGTGTCCTTGTGATAAGACATGACTAAGTGGTTGTTCTTTTAGAATTTATGAGGTTTTTTTTCAAGGAAAAAAATGTTCATCACCGCATTCTTTGTATGTGAAAGTACTGTATGTTTTAATTGAGGCATGTATTTTATTGTATTATGTTTATACTTTGTAGTTTTCTTTGATAATTATTCAGCATTTCTCTTTGAACATTGGCATTTTGCATATTCCAAAATAATGGAATTTTCCTCTGTTTTGGAAATAGAAGCTTGTACCATTGGGAATGATTAGCTGATTTTCCAGCTGAAGATATTGTGAAAGCCATTTTCTGCTTTTAAAATATTGTATAGCGTGTATCTGTAGTAACTGTGACAAGACACTTTATATTTTCTGGCTTAGTACTGTCTGCTCATTATTGTATTTGTTCCAAGATATTTTGTCTCATGTTTGTTTTATAAGTGTGTCTGCCCTTTACGTAGCAGAACCAAAATGTCATGGTATTGATGTAAGAGAGATGATAACAATTAAAGGAGACAATGCTGCTCATTATTTAAGAAATGCACGAAAACAATAATGCTACGACTTTTTTGTGCCCCTATAAACAATACAGTACATCATTCCAATCTATCTATGTTGTAAAGGTAGTATGAAATATGATCTTAAGTCTTAATGGAACTCAGGCGTGGATTAATTGACTAGTGGTTACTTGCTGGACTACCAATAGAAAGGTCACCTTGGTCCGATTCTCGGCTCTCCCTCAGATATTTCAGGAATGGCGTTCCAGCGTCTCCATCCTCTGTGACTCCCGAGCCTAGTACAGCTTTCAGAAAATCATAAGAAGCGTGTTATAGGCATGTGTTGGTGCTTTACAATGTGCACAATAACAAAATAGGTAAACTATTTGTAATAAAAGTAGGGATATATATAAATGCCTGATTCTCCTTTAATTTATCTGTAACCCTCTCTGAAATGACATAGATATTGAATGGGTCATTAAACACCATGCAGATAAACTAAATGGAACATTAGTTTTTATATTGGAACCCTGTCCACAGGTTTATATAATCAATCACTTTCAATTTGTTACCAGTATGTTATAACAGGATGTCATTGTAGTAGAGATTTTGAGTTAAAAAACGTCCTATACAATGTCCAGTTTTAGTTTTAACTGTCAAACCTGTTGTTTAGGGAAAAACAATGCATACAGGGGAACCAATAAAGTAAGGGAGGTAATTATGTTGTGACTTGTTTAGATAAATTTATTGCAGTTACTTCCCTTTATGTACAACCCCCCCCCCCCCTCCCGCTGATATGCTCCATACATTGGTTGAGTTATGGATGTAAACAAATTATGGAAATGAATAATTCATGAGATTTGAAATATTTCTTAGTATAAGGCAAATATGAAATATATGCATGAATGGCTTCCACAATTTTATAAATAGATATTAAAATACTTTGTACAAAATTAATCTCCAATAAGTATTTATTCAAGTAAAAAGTCTTTCATGGTGTTGCAACTTATTATTGGAT
The DNA here is from genome assembly GCA_964023205.1 of Lutraria lutraria. Taxonomy (NCBI): domain Eukaryota; kingdom Metazoa; phylum Mollusca; class Bivalvia; order Venerida; family Mactridae; genus Lutraria; species Lutraria lutraria. The sequence continues at coordinate 9,590,957 of OZ026842.1, forward strand.
TGGCAAAGATGCACAGTTTGATTAATTCTGTGTATTTGATGGTCTTCTCTATTTATTCAATAATATTTCAATTTGTGCTGTGATCCATACTTGGTTTTAAAGATAAAATCGATGGGAATTACTGCTTGATCAGCAAAAAATCTAAATTACTTGAATCAATTAATGCTGCTTGTTTGTGTTTATCTTGGTATCCAGGGTAAAAACGTGGTGCAGGTAGCTTTGTAAAAGCTGGCTTTGTCATGTTAATGTGTCTGTCTGTGCCTAGGTTTGGTTAACTGCTTTAATTCACATGAAACAGAATGCGTCAGTTTTCGTTTGATGCAGGTTGCATGATTTATATTTATATTTAATGTGATCAGAATATTTCGTCCTCTACCTGCATCATGACATGCTAGAATCTTGTATTGCCTGAATGCAAGCATAATGGGTTAATTAATATGACGAGAGCTGAAGATTCAGTTTTGATTAAAAATACATTATCTCCTAGATGCCCACAACCAGCTTTTGCTGACACTGGAAGCAACATGTCTTAAGGTTCTTAAATCCTCTGTTGCTGATCATTAATATGGAGTAAATGACAGTTTCTTGAAGAGTTTAAGATATAAGTGCTGGACTTAGTTAGGCCAACTATCTGTAACCAGAGTACATGTATGTAATTGAAATTCTGATGAAGCTCAAAATCAAAGTACTGAAAGTACTCATGGAAATTGAACTTGCATAGACTTGCACTGCAACATAAAACAGAATTAGTTAAGAATTGCATGGTGGATGTAGATTAATGTTGTACTTAGGCCCATGTAAAAAATCATGCACACCTTAAGCGAATGACTGCTATGGAAAGCTGAACTATTGTTCAGTTTCGAACCAGACATTTCAGAATAATGGATGCATCAAGCTAGTAGTACACTGGTCAAGATGATATTGTTCTGTGAGAATATTACTTCATAGTTCATTAGTTCTTAACATCTGTTAGTTGTTTGGAAAGTTTTCAATTTTGGAGGGACATTGATAGCTATAATGTGCTCGGGTCATCAACCTTCAAGATTCTCTAATGATGCTGAACAGTTTATGGTGTTATATATACAGTCAAGCCTGGGAACAAAGGCCATCTGTGGGAAAGACAAAAATAGACCTTTATTGACAGGTGGCCTTTCTTTACAGGTCATTTTGTTCTAAATAATTAATGATGGTTTAAAAAAAAGGTTTGACTGTACTTGGCAAATGAAGATCACAAAACAGATTGTTCAGACACAGCCTGGCTTGATTCAGAATCAATATTTACTGAAATCATTTATTCCTTTTGCATCATCCCAGTGCAAACAAGAAATGTTTAATAGGAAGAACAATTACAGTATTTTCATTTCTTGGCTTGATGAAGGCAGTACTGCTACAATATATTTACAAGCTATATTAGTTTACAGCAGTGCTTTTCTTACATAACAGCTAGTAAACAGATGTTTGCATAATATCAAGTCACGTTTTCCTATGTGAATAAAAAAATGATTAAAGGAAATTTGACTTATTCCGGCTCTCTTTGAAGCTTTATATGTTGTTAATGATTCATGACGCCGTGGGTCAATTAGTGTGTTTCTTATGCAACTGCATTGGAGTTGCTGTTGCTACAATTATATATGAAGGAAACTGATTGTATTGACTGTGCATTAAGTTTTCTTGTGAAACTGTCTGAGTCACTGACATCTTCATCATTTAAGAAGGATGAGTGTATGTACAAGTGTTTAAGGAAACAGAAGACAGGTCACTGTCCTCTTTCTTACATTTGTTCACTTGTTAAAGGATGGGGGAGGATTTCTTAGAAAATGGATGTGTCTTTATCTTTCTCTGTTGTTTTAAACGGCCCTTTCAATAGCTATGGTAATTTCTGAGCCAGCCACGGCCCCTGAGAGAGACGAGAGATAACATTCAGGTGAACCGGGCATTTATATCCCTACTCTTTTCGAGCAGTTTTTCTTTATCATGCCCGGTGTTAGGCACCAAATTACATGCCTCACTCGCTACCTGTGATTTTCTTAACTAAGTTCTTGGCTGGGTAGTTGGGACACTGAAAAGGCATTCGTGGAACATTGAAAAGCAGAGCCAATATTAGAACCTTTTGTTAGGTGTTATCCCCCCCCCCCCCCCCCCCTGCTCGACTGTCAGAAAAGTGTGTAAACATATCAGTTATAGACTATTATAAGTCTCTGATGTAGTCTAGTTTTTGGAGACTATATGCGTAATAGTGTAATTGAAGTGATTTGGTAAATTTATTGCACAGGAATTCATTAGCTATTTCCTTATATAGAACTCTTTATTACAGAAATTGAATTAATAAACAGCTTGTGGCCTGTATCTGTTTTACGATAAGATTTCCATGGAGAATTATGCCATTATTTTGATTCAGTAATGAGGTGAAAGAACAAATACATGCTAACAAAATGACATTGCTATAAGATGAATATCCTTCAGGCTATTATAAGGAAGAAAAAAAAACTTAAAATGCAAAATGTAATCTTCCTGTACCAGCTAGGATACTTGATTGCCAAAAGATTAGTTGAAAATTGTTGGCAAGAATCCATTTTGAATAATATTATATTGACTACAAGTCGATGGTATTAGTGCAACATAGATTATTTAACAATACAGTACATTTATATTTATATGAACAACTTTTAGGTGGATTAACTGTTAGTAATGATTACCTACAATTCTCAATAATCCATTATGGTATTTACTATTTAGTGACATAAGAATCAATGCAAATCTTAATGCACCATCAGTGGATAAGACAATAGACAATGATTATGTAGGTTACTGTGATTGTGACACACCCATCATGACATCTAAGCATGCCCTTGTATTGTATGTCAATTTGATTTGCTTGATTCTGGCATATAACTTAAACATGTTAATTGCACATGATACTATTGTGAATTCATGTATCTAAGTCAGTAATACATTTATGATTGTTCTATAGGCACTAAACTTGAGTGAATAAATAATTCAGTCTTGTAAACACCTTCCAATATGAAAGTATTCCTAACCTAAAGTTTACCTCTGTCTGTGCTCAGGTATTGATCAGCTGATATTTTATAAAGTAGTAGTGGGTGTCAAAGCTTTTGTCTGATCATAGAATCTAACAATGTATCAATTATACAACAAATATTTGTTTTATGTTTTCTCTTTAAAGTAGTATGAAATAATTCTGATTATTTTGCAATTTGCTGTTTCTAATGATACTTGATAACAATTTTTATTATGCCCAGTAGGGCTGTCCTGATATGGCCGTGTACCGGTATGTACCGGTACAGCGCTGAACGATATGCGTAGCGTATCGGATGGTCGCGTATCGGCCGTATCGCGTTTTATTTACTTTTACATTAAAAACTCCTAGAATGTTCAACAACTGAACTAGATTTACGAATTTACTCTCATTTAATCGTCGACAATGCTTACTCAACTAATATCTGGGGTTCTACATATTTATAGACATTGCAGCTATTTGTAGACATTATAGCAGCATGAGGTAAAGCTAGACCACAAATTCGATTGGAATATTCAGATTTTGGCGAGTAGATATTGACTTAGAAATTATATTATTACGTTTTTATTACTTTGAAGTACTTTTATATCGTATCGTAGATATCGCATATCGTTAGTACCGTATCGCAATACGTATCGTATCGGCTGAGATCTGTATCGGGACAGCCCTAATGCCCAGGCAGTCAGATGATATGGGGGGCATATCGAGGGCTCAGCGCAACACTAGTAACTTGTTCTTATTTCGATACGAGTTAAGACACTGTTGCGCTGAACCCTCGATATAGTGATTGCCTTGTCCGTCTGTCTGTTCGTACAAGGTTAAGTCACTAGCTGCCACCGAGGATATATGCGTTTATCGAACGCTGCTGAGTGTCTGGTTTTTGGCACGTTAAAAAAATTATCAAAAATACATTTTCTAAAATTTTGCAATAATTAAAATAACTGAAAAAATCTCATGACTAAAATATCAATCATGAAAATTTTGTTTGTAAATCAAATTGTTTCATTATAATATGACACTTGTACAGTAAGACTTAGTGTTCCAAATGATATCAATACTATGATTTATAGTGTTTCCAGTTAAAACTTACTGTTATAATTCCTCGTTCAGCGGTATACATAATCACTTAATACTTGAAATTACTTTGATGTTCTTGCCCTTTGATTTATAAGATGAACTCCTATTTGAAGAGTCAAGCTCATGCAGGATCTTATTTTTGTTAATTAGTTGATATTTGATAGATGATGTTGTTAAATTGAATTCAGTGTTCAGGTTCATTTTTTGTTATGTTAGTTTTTTTATTGCTAATTATGAAGATGTGTTGGATCCACTTCCTTGTATTATGGCCCTCATGATATAAGTTTCTTTAAATGCTTTTCTTAATTGGCTTAATCCTAGTGGGATCTGGAAGACTGGTTTTTGCCCAAACTAATTACATATCATCAGGAAAATTGAATGGCCGACCAGATGAGATTTTCTCATGCTCCTGTAATTTCCTGCCATATTTATGTTGATTCTATTGAAATCACTGTGATAGACTAAGTTGAATATATAACTTAACTTTAGGGTAAGTTTTTACTGTTTCTCATGTAAAGTTCACGAATTTTCTGTGTTTAGTTTGAAAAAAAACAAAACATTCTGACAATTTAAAATAATAAGTGCATGAGTTACTTCCCTTTGTTATTTTTTTTTTTTTTAAAGAATCGCACATTAATGATTCAACTTCACAACAAGTATCGTTACTCATCCATGATATATAAGGAAGATTTATCTTTCTGATTTCGTGTCCTACGTAATTATAAGTCAGACTACCATTGTTTATTTATTCTGTTTGCATGTATAATGTGACTATATATACTTGGCCTTTGTTTAGAAATAGGTACAACAAAGCTTCAAACATACAGTAGATCCAGGATGACCTCAGTAATATTTGAGCTCTAAAATTGTTTTTTAATCATTAATTGTTACAAAAAAATCTCCATAATGTTTTGGTCAGCTTTTTATGTTGAATTTTCATATGTGTAGAAATGTTTACACCTTTATTGTATTTGTTGGCATGCCCATCACATCTCTGAGGAATTGTTGATAAATTAAGTTTTCATGTAATATCTCATATCATGTTACTTTAATTACGGTGTAAGTACACTGCAATATTAAATATTCACATTGTTTTTCTAGGTACCATAGAGACAGATTAACTGAGGTATTTCTCAGCCAAGTGCTTCATATTCCATCGACCATTTTTTTTAATTGATTTTCTCTCCGAGTTATTGTTAACTTGTTGTAAGATAATGTCAAAAATGTTCATTGATGTAGATATACCAAGAGATGTTATATTTATGATGTTTGTGTAAGCTTGTTTCCATGTTCATTATAAACAGTCCATATATATATATATAGACAGTCAACCTGTGAACTAAGGCCACCCTGAAGGAAAGATATAATACAACCTTAATTGTCAACCTTTATTTGGAGGTCATTTTGTTATAAACTATCTACGGTGTTTTCTCAGGGTGTCCTTATGCCGCTGACACAGGTATGACTGTAGTTATTTGGTGATACCCTCGTGGAGACAGTCTCCATTTTTGTTTAGTCCTATATACATTTTATATTTACTGGGAGGGTTTGATATTGTTGAGTTTTTGGGAAGATAATGAATACTTTAGTAAATGTGTTTTTATGTAGTCACCTTTTATCTATATCATATTCTAGTTTTAAAGCAACTTTTGTATCTGGTTTATTTGTAGCAATCTTTAGATTTGTTTCAATGATTGCCGCATGAAAGAAAAATATCTTAAGAACCGTGGGGGGAGATTACCATTTATTTACTTTTCTGACTGTGCTTGGGGCAATTATACTAATGTTGGACTAAATGGGCTCTATTTATTTTCTTCTGAGTGAATGACCGACAGTTTGTGGCCTGAGCATTACATTAGAACTGACTATTTTTATTGATATTTTCAAGTTTAAATACTTAAACTTTAAGGTAAAACATTATTTTACAAATTTGTTTCAGTTTTTCGGTTGAAGTTATATTTTAATGATTGTCACATCTCAGCTACCGACAACAACTTCGGAGCATGCAAATTGTTGCATCGTGCAGTGTTTATTTGCATATTGAGTTTCCATGCATCTATTGGATAAGTGTAGTCAGGTGTTATAATTAACTCCACCTTTGTAATAAGCTTGGTGTATTCCATGTACATACAGTATTGGTACACTCGTAGAGTTACTGTTGACGAAGAGGTTTATAAACCAACTTGTTTTGGCTTCTGTTTAATACATGAAATTGAACCTACGGTATCGGTTTTCGGCTTTATTTCAAAGCATAAATCATTTCTTAAATTAGATTATAAATATCATATTGAAGAAGACTTCAACCAACTGAACGTTCGTACAGACTGATATATTAGTCAGCTTAGTTTGTATATTTATACAAGACTACGTCATTACCGAAACAACTTGTTGTTTAGTGCATGTGGATCTATTTGGATATTAGTTACAATTTGTGGGAATTTCCAACTTTATAATTGAATTGTTTAAAAAGAACTCAATATTTGTGTTAATGTATTTTGAAATTCTAGTTTTTGCAATGAAGTAAGAAAATGGTGGATATGAATGATAACTAGAACTGTATAAATAGGTAATCATTATTACAGAGAAACTGGAAGCTATGTAGGTTAAAGTTATCTTTGAAAAAAACCGGTTTGAGACGGAAAATATTGGCATAGTTTATGAAAATCAGGTATTGAAGTCGGGTAATATTTCAGATCTTGTATAAACACTTTTTTGGATAGTTCAGTGTTAGATTCCATTTAAGTTGACAGTGAAAGTTGTTTGAAGAGTGAAATAATCTATTGTGGATCCCAGCAACAACAGAAAATTTATGACTTGAACTGATGAGTGCATTAATAATAATGCCAGGGTCCTTACCATCGCCAGTTGTATCTACCGGGCATGTGTGCCATTGTTTCGGGGGCTATCAAACCCCTGAGAAGGCTTCTACGTCACCGTTTAATGATGGAATTTTACTGACAGCATTAGAATATCTCAGTAAATCATTATGGTATGTTGTGCTATGATATATCTAAAACGAAAAATTTTAATTGTCTCCTAATTGGTTTACAGCAGCTGTTCTTGTAATCCCTGTGTTTACTGTTGATTTATTTGTTGTTTAAAACTCTACATGTAGGAGTCCTCCTTTCCTATGAATCAGAATTAATCGAATCCAAGTTTTTCAAGATTATAGTGAAATGATTCATCGGATAGTCGTGTACCTCTCAAGGACATAGCGGCGGTGTTCACTGAGTGACATCTCATGTATATATAATATTATAATTATTATTACAGTTTCATTATTTAGTTAGAAAATATGATGTTTTGTTTTGGTTATATTGTTATTCATTATTATTCTCTTCAATGGTTTTATTACACCTGTAAGTTTAATATTTAAACCTGCATGAAATTAAAAGCTCGCAACAACCACTCAACCATATAACAATAACAAAATTGTCGACGTCTCGGCTCAGAATTGCGCAGTAATACAAACTAGATCAAATTAATTTTATTACGGTAAATTTTATTCAAGTTCTCATAGTTGTTTACATTTAAAAGTTTTCTCAAAATTAGAACCTTAAAGGATATCGTGTAAATTTAAGATGTTTTTATTTTCACATATCTGATAAAAATTTGCCTAGTCATATGTTAACCTGTGTTAATTTATGTATGCAGGATATGTATATATTTAAAAAGTATACAATATTGAAATACAAGGCCCTAAAATTATATCCTATTTCTATTTCTAGTTAGTTCTTGCTTTGTATTTTGCTGAAATCTAAGTCATGCAGATAAGACCTGGGAATCAATCAAGTTTGAATGCTTCCTGGTTCATTAATCAGCACAGAAGGCTGCATTATCCATTGAAACATAAGAAATAAATCACATTAATTTATGTTTTATTGTTTAATGATATGATATATAGAAGTAATATATAATTTATATATTACTTCTATATATCATATCATGAAGCTTCTGTATAACTGAATATTAAGTTTATTAAACAATATAACTACAGTGCATTAATTTAACTTCTCTAGAGCAACAACCTCTCAACGTCCGTAAACATAATTTTAGCTGTTCACAAAGGGTGTTGCTTTGAAGAGGTGACACATACTGCATATCATACAGTACAGACAGTATCTCATATGGGTATCAATTGTCATATTTGGACAGATCCCTACTCAAATCATTGCTATAACACATTATAATTACACTATCACAAGAAATACAATATTACAAGTATAAGATTATTAAATGAAATATTACTTTTCTAAATCAAAACAATTTGACACTGTTGTTTGAGTTAAGCAAGTTGGTACTGATATCAGGTAAATATAAATTGATTCCGGGCAATTTGGACAGGTGAGAAGAATGGTCTTCCTATTCTATGCTCCATTTAAAAGTTTTATGAATGAAAATTGTATGAGTTTTCATATACTGCTTCAAGATTGATACCTATGTAGGTAAATGATAGGATCTATCTAACAGATGATCAGAATGGTGTTCACAGTATAACATCTATTTATAAATGTGATAGGTTAAATCTCGTCTTTCATCTGTTTCTGTATTGATGTTTTCAAGAACTCCGCTTCCTGAAGAATTTTTTATGAAGATGTTTACAAAATACAGGTGAAAACATGGCTGTGTGATCTGATTTCCTGCCGATCTTATGCAGACGTTCCTGTTTTTTATTTCCTCGCCAATCAAAATGGCAGAGGCATAAAATGTTACCGCTGTCAGTCCTTCCGTTCAAATTTTGGTTTCCTAGGGACAACTCAAGAAAGATTTCATGGATTGGTTCATTATTTTACATCAAGGTGTTTGATAATAAAAAACAGGTCAAGTTTGATTTCCGTTAAAATCCAAACATTTTCACAGCAGTTATATTTGGCATTCGTGTCGTTACTTTCAATAGTCATGTTTCTCTTTTTTCCTTTAATGGTATGTTGATGTCAGCTAAAATAGTTTGTTAAGTGGTAAGGCATCTATTATGATGCCTTTGAAAACATTATGTTTGCTTTAATAAGTTAATGAAGTTTTCACTGTTGTCAATGTAGTACTGTGTACAATCAATAAAATCATTATTGGTGGAGGTTGATCACTCGGGTCGTCATTATTTCAAAGTATGGAGGATTTGACGTCAGCTATCAAATCGATTGGTCAAGTTTTCTGTACCAAACACCATGGGTGTCTGACTTTTTTAATATATACATTTATTGTTTTAACAAAATTTAAGACGCATTGTGTAGACTTCAATGGATTATAGATGAGTTTTATGAAGACAAATTTTCTTGTTTTGTGGGGGGGGGGGCATTAATTAAGAAGGGTCTTTTATTAAGAGGAATATACTATATGTTGGTATAAATGCATCCCACCATTATGCAGATGCTGCGAAGAATATTATACAGCCTCATAATTTAGTCTATTCAATATATCTACTGTCTGTGTTGTCAGAAACTCTTGTAATATTTCTGTACTCCTCAATATATCTACTGTCTGTGTTGTCAGAAACTCTTGTAATATTTCTGTACTCCTCAATATATCTACTGTCTGTGTTGTCAGAAACTCTTGTAATATTTCTGTACTCCTCAATATATCTACTGTCTGTGTTGTCAGAAACTCTTGTAATATTTCTGTACTCCTCAATATATCTACTGTCTGTGTTGTCAGAAACTCTTGTAATATTTCTGTACTCCTCAATATATCTACTGTCTGTGTTGTCAGAAACTCTTGTAATATTTCTGTACTCCTCAATATATCTACTGTCTGTGTTGTCAGAAACTCTTGTAATATTTCTGTACTCCTCAATATATCTACTGTCTGTGTTGTCAGAAACTCTTGTAATATTTCTGTACTCCTCAATATATCTACTGTCTGTGTTGTCAGAAACTCTTGTAATATTTCTGTACTCCTCAATATATCTACTGTCTGTGTTGTCAGAAACTCTTGTAATATTTCTGTACTCCTCAATATATCTACTGTCTGTGTTGTCAGAAACTCTTGTAATATTTCTGTACTCCTCAATATATCTACTGTCTGTGTTGTCAGAAACTCTTGTAATATTTCTGTACTCCTCAATATATCTACTGTCTGTGTTGTCAGGAACTCTTGTAATATTTCTGTACTCCTCAATATATCTACTGTCTGTGTTGTCAGAAACTCTTGTAATATTTCTGTACTCCTCAATATATCTACTGTCTGTGTTGTCAGAAACTCTTGTAATATTTCTGTACTCCTCAATATATCTACTGTCTGTGTTGTCAGAAACTCTTGTAATATTTCTGTACTCCTCAATATATCTACTGTCTGTGTTGTCAGAAACTCTTGTAATATTTCTGTACTCCTCAATATATCTACTGTCTGTGTTGTCAGAAACTCTTGTAATATTTCTGTACTCCTCAATATATCTACTGTCTGTGTTGTCAGAAACTCTTGTAATATTTCTGTACTCCTCAATATATCTACTGTCTGTGTTGTCAGAAACTCTTGTAATATTTCTGTACTCCTCAATATATCTACTGTCTGTGTTGTCAGAAACTCTTGTAATATTTCTGTACTCCTCAATATATCTACTGTCTGTGTTGTCAGAAACTCTTGTAATATTTCTGTACTCCTCAATATATCTACTGTCTGTGTTGTCAGAAACTCTTGTAATATTTCTGTACTCCTCAATATATCTACTGTCTGTGTTGTCAGAAACTCTTGTAATATTTCTGTACTCCTCAATATATCTACTGTCTGTGTTGTCAGAAACTCTTGTAATATTTCTGTACTCCTCAATATATCTACTGTCTGTGTTGTCAGAAACTCTTGTAATATTTCTGTACTCCTCAATATATCTACTGTCTGTGTTGTCAGAAACTCTTGTAATATTTCTGTACTCCTCTTTATATCTACTGTCTGTGTTGTCAGAAACTCTTGTAATATTTCTGTACTCCTCAATATATCTACTGTCTGTGTTGTCAGAAACTCTTGTAATATTTCTGTACTCCTCAATATATCTACTGTCTGTGTTGTCAGAAACTCTTGTAATATTTCTGTACTCCTCAATATATCTACTGTCTGTGTTGTCAGAAACTCTTGTAATATTTCTGTACTCCTCAATATATCTACTGTCTGTGTTGTCAGAAACTCTTGTAATATTTCTGTACTCCTCAATATATCTACTGTCTGTGTTGTCAGAAACTCTTGTAATATTTCTGTACTCCTCAATATATCTACTGTCTGTGTTGTCAGAAACTCTTGTAATATTTCTGTACTCCTCAATATATCTACTGTCTGTGTTGTCAGAAACTCTTGTAATATTTCTGTACTCCTCAATATATCTACTGTCTGTGTTGTCAGAAACTCTTGTAATATTTCTGTACTCCTCAATATATCTACTGTCTGTGTTGTCAGAAACTCTTGTAATATTTCTGTACTCCTCAATATATCTACTGTCTGTGTTGTCAGAAACTCTTGTAATATTTCTGTACTCCTCAATATATCTACTGTCTGTGTTGTCAGAAAGTTTGTAATATTTCTGTACTCCTCAATATATCTACTGTCTGTGTTGTCAGAAATTTTGTAATATTTCTGTACTCCTCAATATATCTACTGTCTGTGTTGTCAGAAACTCTTGTAATATTTCTGTACTCCTCAATATATCTACTGTCTGTGTTGTCAGGAACTCTTGTAATATTTCTGTACTCCTCAATATATCTACTGTCTGTGTTGTCAGAAACTCTTGTAATATTTCTGTACTCCTCTTTCAATCATGTTATTCAGGTTACTCCATTATATTCTGGTACAAACAAATTGGATTCTGTCAATATTTTCTTTGAGGAGAAAATCAAAGTTAATATAAAAGGGTTATTCATGTTAAAAACTTTGGTCTGCATACATTGACTTATTCTAAACTGGCATTAAATATGTCTAGTAAGTGTTCTTTGTTGCTGAATAAACAAACTTTTCAGTGTAAGGGAGGTGTATAAAAACATGAATGCCTGAATGTTCAACAAAAATTTTGATGTTCTATTTTCTTTAAGTGGACTCTTTCATACTGGTCTTGTAAAATGTTCTCATTTATGTTCATGTATTATAAAACCACAAAGTCCTTTTAAAACTATAACATGTATTGATCTTTTACATGATTATATATGTGCTAAATATAAATTATGACACATATTGTATCATGTTTATATAAGTTCCAATATTTTGAACTTTTTAAAACTTGTTGATGTGTAAGAGTTACTTCCCCTAGATGTAGTGTTCTATATATATAGCCACTTGACAAATATTACCTTTCCTGTTGCGAAATATGTATACCAACTTAATAATTACAACATATTCCTTATAAGCATGTATTTCTTGTATAGAAATAAATTTTGGAACACATTTATACTGTGTCATTTACATAAACATAAAGTAACAGGCTTCTTATGCAAAATTATTATATTGAATGTATTTAATGAAATATTAGAACAAAAAATTATAAGAAGTTAACTAAACCATACTTTCTCAGTGATTCACTTGAGTGAAAAACAGGAAAACTATTCAATATAAGAGTAGCTAGGATACATTGCAAATGTTCAGTTTTCCTGTATCTTCTCTCCCCTCTCTCTGGGGCGACCCTGGGGTGACCATAGCAGTCGATTGGGCTGTAAAACAACAGATAAATAACGGCAGCTAAACCTGACTCCAGTTTATTCATGTCTTTGCAAGGTCTTGCAAGTAATGACTAACGGATTCCTGCAAATGTAATCAAATTTATAATGCCACTTGTTAGCAAGAGTATTCATTGACATGAAAGTGATTTGTGAATGTTTTTTTTTTGCCACTCAGCTGTGGTACTAGGATGAGAGAACAATAGCGCTCTTATAATGTTACATCTTTAATGCAGTCTGTCAATCTTAGTGAACATTTTAATCCATTGATTTAAATGTTCTGATGTTTATGCCTTGTTCGTCTGCATGGCTAGATTTAATGCTCTCATTTGAGCCATTCCCTCAGATTCCTCGTACAAATCCTTTTAGCCTTGCCTGATTAAATGCATTTCTCAATTATTGCACTATCAACTGGGCAGAAAATGCATTTTTCTGATTTCACACAATGTCACTGACTCATGCTGGCTCTTTTGATCCAAATTTTGATCCAATTTTTTTCCATGAATGTCAACATGTGTTACGAGTTGATTCAATCATAAGATGCTAATGCTCTGTGTTTAGTTTCTACATATTGTAACAATCATTATTGTTTGTACTGATATAACATTGTAAGTACCCACTTTATTTATTGTTTGGATTGAAGACATCCTATAATTAGTACATACTTCATTCAGTGGGTACTTTTCCCTGTAAGATAAAGACTACGCCCTTTGCTGATGTGTTCAGGCAATTATTTCAGTTGGAAAATTGTCAAATTATTATCCATCAAGGTGAACCACATTTTTCCTGTGTTGTTTGTAGTATGTGTGCTGTAAAATACATTACAGTGTATGTATCTCGGCTTTTCTTAGTATATTCTTCTGGTTATATTCATTACTCTGGTCTTTTTTCACAGTAACCTTAATTCATGGTTTTCAACATGCAGAGTCAGTGCATGTGTATGGTTACTGAGTGATGGGCAAATCGGCTAACATTGCCATCAGTTTTGTCGGCTTAATTGGATGAGATAAAGATTGGATGAATGAGGCAATTAATAGAACATAATGGGATAATTGGACAGGAGCAACAAAATAACTGTAAACTATCTTTAAGTTCTTATTTAAGGTTTCTTCTGTCTATAGATAAAGAGTCATATAAACAAGTATATTTAAACTTAATTACTGTAAGCAGTGAATATATCCGTTATTATCCAAACATTTTCACAGGAGTTATGGCCCCTTTACTTAAAATATGGCAACTAACTGGGATCTTAACCAACAAAACTGACAAATTCACTTAATACAGTTACAACCTAACAGTGTGTTGTACTTTGATTGTACTGTGTTGCAGTTTTATGCCAATCTGTACGCAGGGTGCAAAACATGTTACTGCAAGTAAGAGTAGTTCCCCTTGATGAAAATCGGTGAAATTATCATAAACATCGGTAAAAAAAGAGGAAAGTCAATGAGAAAAGCATGAAAAGACTTAGTGACTGGTTAATCGACAGGCCAAAAGTGAAGTCACAATCTCTTGGGAATTTACGCCAACGATTATCTATTATTTGATTGAGACCCATCACTAATAGTACACACTACTGATGTTGATAAATAAACAAGAATGACTGAAGCTAGTAAGTGATTACAAAACAGGCAAATAGTGCTGTCTGATATGAATGACATGATTACCTGTGCACATGTCTCTGGCACATATCTTACCTGTAAGTCTATGGTGAAGAATCTCTGATTGAAGTATATATAAATATGTAAAGCCTGACAACATTGTTAAAAAAAAGCTAATTGGCAGAAAAACATTAAAGCCCTCATTGACATCAGCATTTATGTTAGTATGGTACGATGATTAAAAAAACAAACTATAGATAATATGAATAACTGACATACTGTTTGAATTATTCCTCCTTGTGTGATAATAAGAAACACCTGTTGTATTTATAAGCTGTCAGGTGACAGAAAATGGATTCTGTAACGAAATATGCCCAAAAAATTGTTTACAATTCATTTCTCTGAGTTGTGTCTGTGCCCTCCAACAATAGAAATCATCTACATCTTACAATAGAGTACATCAAATTAACCAATAGTAGCAACAAGTGGAAGAAATCTGGCAATATAACAACATAGAAATCTGTTGATGGTGTCAGATAAACAACAGCATGAGTTTCATATTAGACGAATCTCTTTTCTATCACGTCATGTCAAAAAAACGATTGTAGGGCATGTTGGCTTCATATATCTGATCGACTTATGACTCATAGGAACTTTTGTTTACCAAATTCTTCAAAATTCATTTCTGTCTTGGTACTTAAAGTAATTTAATTGCTTATTTAATTCATTGGTGTATGTCTGGAAGAGGAACAAATTAATTGTTTGATGATTAAATAAATGAGAAATTTCACTGAGGAAGTATAATCAGCTGATATTTTCTATCTGTGGACAGACTGCTCCTGGTACTAGATAGATCGGTATTGGAGTTATGTGTTTTGTTTCTTTTGTAATATATTTGTGGTAAAAGATGTTGATGTATTATCTGGCTTGTGTTCATTACTTCATAGTGTTGAGACTCCATGGTCAATGTTGAAATGTTTGCTCTGGGTCATGTTACCATATCATCCATCTTTGTTCAATCTATAACATTCTGCAACAAAACTGTAAAAATAATAATGACATTTACAGACAAAGATAACATCAGAATGACCTAAAAAACTTACATTACCAAAAAGTATGAAAACCTCATTTTTTTTGTTTGTTTTATTTAGAAAATTTTAGTAAATTGATAATTTCTTTTATGTAAGGGAAAGAAAGAAACTTAAATCTTTTTTTATATAAATGAATTGGGATATGTAACAGGTATTTGCTATTTGTTTCTGTGCTTTATTTTATTTTGTTTTGGCTTTGCAATGTTTCAAAAACAAACTAATTTGTTAGTCGTTTGAAGTTTTGCTTAATTGCCTAGTCATGCTAGACTTTGATATATTATGTAATCACTGAAGGTTGTCGCCAAAAAGTTGTTTTTCTCTGCACTATACCCAAAAAAATGTCCTTCTTATTTTTGATATACCTCTCCTTGTAAGAATAAAACTACTCTTGTCTATTCCTTCAAATAATATACAGTGTGTTCATAAAAGTGATACAAACTATAAACTAATGAGATGAAAAAGACCTGGACTGTGACCTAATGTCCAGTGGTTATTTCAGGTCATACCCTTCTCTTAAAGGGGTATGACAAAAATGCTGATTGTTTCACCATATTTGTAGAAGTTTTCTGACAGGTCCTTGTGGAAGGATAAGTCTTAGATAACTTACCAGTTACAGTCTGTGAAACTAAGGTTTGAAATGTGGTTGCCTGAAACAGAAATTTTAGCTGCTTTTGCTTTGATTTATTTATGAAAATTTGGTTGTCCGAATGAAAAATTGGTTGTCCCGGACAACAGGACACTGTTAATTTTGCAGACTGTAGTTAGATGATCTGATATGTATGATATCTTTGTGTTAAACCTACTGAATGGAAACATTGGAAAAGATCTGAAAGATGTAATACATTTGGGATATTTATTAGGGTATGTCTGGTAATTGATTACTTAAGAACTTTAGTCTGTTTACATTTTGTACTGTCATTAGTGTCTATTCAGTTGTGCATTTATTAAACCTGAAAATAAAGTTTAAACATACATTGTCACTGACCTTAAACAAACGTGTTTGTTTATTTTTTGGACCAAAGAAGATTTAAACATGTAAGAAAATATTTTGATATCATCGATCAAAAGGAACAGCTAGATTATGAGACTTGAAAAATTGTCCAGTTTATGGGTCAAAAAATTATTTTAATAATGTATAATCATGTTTATAATAGTAATTAAATGAGATCCATACAATCTGTATATCTAACATGTTTGATAATAAAAGAGAATGACATTTTCTTTGCTGCGATGATGTAGAAGATGCTGTTGATGGTGAAGATGATGATGATTTTGTTGATTTAATTTGGATGTTGTTTGAAATTGTATTAATATTGAACTTATTCCCACATACACGTGTGTGTCTGCATGAAATCATTAATGTAGTTATAAATAGTTATAATTATAAACTGTAACGTTGTGTTGCTAGGCAATCATAAACATTATGGATTACTTGGCGTCTTTGGATATCATTTGTTAACATTAGATAACATTTACTTATAATACTATAATTATTTAGAATAAGTACTACAGATTTTTTGTTATATTTATTCACTCAATTCTCTGAAAACAACAGAATCAGGTTGATATTATTACACCACTAAACCAGATTTTTATATATGATTTTATATGATTGTTTCATTAAGTATCAAATCACAGCAGTACAGCATTCTTACATTACAACACAAAGTAATATAGCATTCTTATATTACAGCACAAAGCATTATTACTCTGTGTTATTAATCTACATTAGCTAATAAATGTTTTATTCCTGAAAATCAAATAGTTCATATTGATTAAGTTTCAGTCAGTGTTTTTATGTTAAGATAGTATTCAGATTTAATCCCATTATAGAACTTTAGGTCATAACTCACACCCCAATGTCTTTCTATGGTATAAATGCCCCCCTTGTTTAGAGAATGTTTTGTTTTGGTTTCTGTTTGTATAATTATTTCATGTATTAAAATAGTCTATTTTATAATTTAGGATTAAATCCTGTGATCATAACAGATTTCCATTATTCTTGGATTATGACGCAATACTTTAAGCTTGGTTTTTAAATGCTATACATTTTAATATGACTTAATAAAATAATTCCAAATAATCTTGGAATAATAATATAATAATATTTCTTGGATGGTTATCGACTTAGAATGCATTACATGATGAAGTTACTGAGTACAATTTTTGGATGTCACATGATGTTCTATCTCATTACAACAATTTGGGCGACTGCCTCTAGGGTTTGTAATACTTGATCTTTGACTAAAGTGAACAGTGGGTTTGTTATCTGAATGTCTCAAGAATGCTCTTACATCTTCAAGAGATAAAGTGACTTGCAGTCAATTTTGCTAAGAAGTAGGGTCAAGTACGCCTATCTTTGAAGTGGTATGTTAACTGATGAAGGAATTTCATTGTTTTGTTTTGTATTAATTTAGCTCATGCATGAGAATTCCCCCTGCGTAATGAAGTTCATAAAATCATGAACATTTCAAGCCATACAATGATAGCTCATGAACTGATCATAACCAGTTCTTGATTAGAGTTCATAACCTTTTGTACATGACATGCTCTTAAAAGGATGTTCATGAACAGTTCATGAACCATTAATGAATCCACCAAGAGAATGTATATTAAACCTTTCTCATTCTTCATTATGTAATGTGTCTAGCATGATGTTGTATATACGCCCATCAAGTAGTTCACTTAACAATATCTTTTGTAACATAAGTGTCATAAAATTGGCTATTTATACTCCAAACCTTAATATAATTAATGGAAAAGTTGTGTTCAACAAGTCTCATAGGATGTTAAATTTGTTTCTATTTTTGGCTTATGTATTATTACACCGAGTATCTGTCTTGTGATCATCTTGTTGTGTTTATCCCAACACATTCATTGAAGCATACGTGGACAATGCATATAATTTTCCATGTAAAATGTGAATGAAACAATCTAATTTGGAATGAGACAGCCTACATGCAATTACTCCATTCAGTGAAGTAAATGATAGTTCAAGAATTGAAGTTTTTGAACCTCACAACAGTTGTTGCTTAGATTGTTGTTTTTTTACTTAGGCTGATCTCTATAGTTCCGGAAGCCCATCTGGCTAGCTCTGTGATTAGAGCATTTGTCTACTGATCAAGAGGTTGTGAGATTGAGCCCCAGGCCCCACATTGTCCTTGACAAATTTAAATGAAGATATTACATCCAATGTTAAATTGTCCTCCACCTCTGAATTATGTGGGGTAGCTTGGTAGAAACTTGTAGATAGAATGTGGTTAATACTGGTTAAGGCCTAAATGCAGTCCAGGAAAGCTAGTTAGGATAACTGCCCGCCACGATATAACTGAAATAATGTTGAAAATGGCGTTAAACCCAATGACACAAACAAACAAATATTGTTCAGAAATCAGGTCACAGTAAACTCTCCTATTTTAATTAAATAATTCCTGGCATATGAGAGAACCTGTTTCGTTCTCATTCCAAGTTAGAACACACAGACTAAAATAAGCATGTAATTAATCCTGGAGCTGACTTGGGCCATTTCTGGGACATATGCTTACCCAGAATGGCGTTTGTTCCAGCTTTTGCCTATTTATAGAGTAGAATTTAGGTCTGTGTTTTCTCTACCTTGACTGATCTGGCTTTGAGTTCAATAACTTGTTATTGTACACAACTACATACATTGGACAGATGATTATTATTGGTACCACATGTTTGACCTCTCCTTCAGAAATCAGCTGTTATTTGTGGATTTCACTTACTGCTTCAATATCATATTGCTTTATGTGAACTTCTAACCTTCTATTATTTGTTTAATTCAACAATTAGGACATTAAGTTCTTAATGTTAATCAGTCCTTTTATCTTTGTTAATGTACTAGTCAATAAATACAATTTAAGGCCAAGCATTTAATTGATATGAATATTACTACCTTAGATGTTAAATGAGAGGTTTTCAGCTTTTCCAGACTTTAAGGTGTTTCTGATCAACATGGTGTCCTTTGATCAATTCTAAACATGAATATATAACATATAATTTCATGACTGCTCGTCTAGATAATTACTTCCCCTTAACTTTTTTGTCTCACTGTGCCATATCCAATCCTCATAGTTGAGCTTTATTGTTTTTAGTGGAGTTGAACACGCAATGCAAAATAACACCCTTTATTCTCATTAAATTCAAATCATTAACATGTTAGATAACCATATGTTTTGGTTTACTTATTGTAGTAACATGAACCTATTTGTATAATATTATCAGCCTTTCAGTCAAGGTTAATGTTCGATGTTTATTGAGTTCAAGTTCACTGACATTTTCGAGAGGCTAAAATACAGGATTTCTGTAAGCTTACAGCTATTTAGACTTCAGGTCATTTTAAACTTGCTGACTGACCACTGACTATAATTGCAAGTCAAGGCCATTAATAAATGTTCGGCTTGAAAAATTGATAAAATCGCCATATTGAAAATTGATTGTTGTACATGTTATATACTATAGTATGTGCCTATTTTGTTGTATTAAAAGATGAATTTATTAGCTCTTTGTGAGCTATTGCTTCAACTTATATGGATCAATTGAAATTTCTCTGCAAACATCTGTTTTACCATCTCTAAGACTAAGAAGAACCATTAACCTCTATGTGTGTTTTATTGCATGTAACAACACACTTAGGATTTGAGAAAAATTGTTTATGTTAAGCATCCGTTCAATTAAGGTCATTGACCTTCGTGATATTGATATTGTGCATCAAACTAAATTGTCGACTCATTCAATGAACTGCTTTGAATTTGATTATAAAATCTATTGATATTTCGATGAATATTTTCCGTTTAAATAAGAGAATTTATGAGTATGTTTGTCTGAAGCAAATTCAAAAGTAGGATGTTGATTTGGTACTTTCACGATAATGAGTGTAGGAAAATTTCATGTTACGGTTTGTTTGATATTACAAGTTGGGTTACTAAGAATTGGTCAAAACCTTTCTGCACAGCAGTTTGACACTCTCATGAAGACAATGTATCAACCCTAACATCATCCACTTATTAAGAAAATATTGTTTAATCAGAAGTCTAATAGACCTTTGACAACAGGGTTACAGAATTCAAGGTTAAATGTTTGTTATGCTCCTTCTTGTCCACATTGTGTTTCTACCTATGTTTGTTTGTTCCAAATGTTGCAGGACTTCAATCTAATAACCTATCAGGGCTAACATAATGTTACAATACATTATTTGTATGTACAGTTAGGGTAACTTGAAGTTCATCATGAGTTCACATATAGAAGATTACTTAGGGTAAACATGCCATGAGTCTGATAACAAGGTCAGATTAATGGGAGAGCGAAGTAACTTCTTCATATCAGATTATCTGTACCTTATGAGTTTAACACTTTTATATATTATCTGTTGTATAAGCTTTTTTAGTGAAAGTTTTCCATACCTGAGTTACATGACACTTTAAATGTTTATATATATACAGGAGCAGTCATGTGTTGCATGTGTTTATGGCTTGCCATGAGCATGATGTTCCTTGGCCTAGTTTTTGGATGATCTTCATCTGAGTAAGGGTTTTAGGCAACAAACAGATTATTTTTGTTTAGTCAGTCTGTATGTTATTAATAGGTATATGATATTATTAAACAGTGCCTATGTGATGACAACATGTACTCAGTTCACTGTTATAGATTGTGGTTTTGAATAATGATTTTATGATAATTTTGTCCTTGAAGCTTCAATTTATTGAAGCAATAGATCATGATGTCGTAGTGATACACATTCTTTTCATGTATCGGGATTTGCTATGTATTTGTATTAAAATGTTTATCTTATCATGAGATATCTGTAATCTTGAATTTTGTGTGTTCAAACATTTCTGTTGACTTGTTTGTATGGATAAAGTTTTAGCATATTTATTGAACAGTCCTCCGACAATTTGGGCAAACAGTTCATTGCCATGGCTCTTACCTGATGTTTTCTGGTATGGTTCAGTATCAAACATAACAATGTATCAACTTGTTATTTAAGAATTATTCAATATTGTATGTTTTTTATTGATAATTAAATAAAAAATCATGCAATTATTTAGTAACAAAGTGAGCCAAAAGACATTGTCAATTAAAGTGCTCTGATTGCATTTAAAGGATTTTTTGCTGAACGTTTACTGTGCTGATTTAAAGGAGACTATTTTACAAAGGTATTGGAATGGATTGTTAAAGGTCCTATCGTGAAGATGTCAACTTATCTCAGTTCTTGCAAAGATGGTGAATTTGATATTCAGAAGACATCTCAAGTTGTAGACAGTCTATTTATAGCTCTGTTGCACAATAGATTAAATGTATTGTAAGTATGTATGTAATTATCAATTACTGAGTTATGTCATCCTTTTCAACTGAAATGAACCAATCAGATGCATCTGATTGTGTTGCGCTTATTTCCTTCTCATTCTTGTAGCAACTGTGAACATGTATAGTGATCTTTTCAGTCTGTCTTAATTTAATAACTAAGTGCTGTTCGGAAAACAAGTTCTTACATATTCACCAGTTTAGAAAATGGAAAACTGATCTGTAGTAATCATTTTCAATAAGAATAAGACAGAGTTTTATCTTGGACATATCCTTCAACTTACGGCCACTGACACATATTTATGTCATTAATCATTGTGATCATGGCTTGTCTTTGTCTCAAATGAGCCTTAACTAACACAATGCAATGCCAATTGCCTTGTCTTTCATATCTCTTCCTGATGCACTACAAATATTACTATCTGACATGCTTAATGAAGCATCTCATTTAGGTGTAAAATCAGGTGTTCCTGAATATATAAATATCATGTACTTGGCCAGTAACTGCACTATGGACAGTTCACCGAAATATGCATGCTCCTCTTTAGCATTGCTTGAATTCCTCATCCGTACATGCGCGCAGTAAACTTAATGTCTCTGCCCTATTCTATGCTGATATAAACATAATAACAACATACCAAATAGATCATTGACCAAGATGAAGGACTTACTTTCAGTTTGGAGTTATATTAGTTCCAGCAATATTCTACATCAACTTTTTTGCCCTGAAATAATAATTATGGACCATTATCAGAAAACTATTTCTACTGTTATTGTCTGTTAAACGTTCAACTCTCAGTTTGTTGTATTTTTGGTTCTGTGAAAAGCAACAGTTTGTGTGTAAGATATCTCCCAGTATGCAAGTTTGATATCACTATTCGATGGGGGATTGGGCGTAAATGTAATAAACAATCAAATAATAGGGTTTGACATTTTGTTCAATATCACCATAGACCAGTGTACATTGCCATAATGTAAAGTATTTTAGCATGCTGCCATTTTAGTGGAAACCACAAAAATTGAGCCCAACGAAAATAAATGAAACTGCAGTATTTTAAGCAAACTAAAACAGTTACTCTATATTGTATGCTTTAAGTGTACATAAATTGCCTGTCGTTATTTGTCTGTGGCCATTCAACCTTGCAGTAAATGCTGTGAAAATATTTATTCTCTGAAGAATATTGTAATACTCATTACACCAAGTCACCACCCTCCATAAATAACATATTCAGTAATAGATATCAATCTAACTTTCAGTGCATGTTAGTGGTTGATTGCTTATTTAAATGGAATGTTGCCAGCAGCATCCTTTGAATATAGAAATATGTTATGTCTGTAATAATTATAAACATGCTTGCTGGATCAATTAAGCATGATATTCCAATTCCATTAAGGTGTTAAATGATGGTTTGTTTCTGGTTACCCGACCTGTCCTCATTTTTCCCTGTGTCCCTAGACTTTTTATTTGGTTAGAGGAAAGGTTAATCCACATTTTCACTTTTTTTAACCTTTCCACATGCTGTCAAGAGCAAAAAGAGGCCGAACTACCTCCACAATTTTAATGAGCATGTAACCAGAAACAAATTTTTTTTTATTACTGGCTGTTATCTGTTCACTTTCACTCATTAAAGATTTAGTGAACATTTGATAGGATTTTCATCCATGCTACCAAGTACTCCTCATTAACTAGTGAGCTCATTACCGACTTAATTTCAATAACATGCATTAAAATATCAGTCAGTCGTGAAGTGGATTGAAATATTATTGAAATGCCTCTAAAAATGCATTTGGAAGAAATTAGAGAACTAAATGTTTGACTGACTGTGATATTGTAACACTCAAAGGATACAATCGATCAGCCGAAAGTAACTTTGTTCCACGTGCCATTACTGTCCTCTCATACTTTCATCTATGTATGAATTACCTGTATTATTGTATACATCACAAATCATAGTACTGAAAGTACTCTTGGAAATTGATCTTACATAGACTAAACTTGTAACAGAGACTAGTTTAACAAATTTGGATGGCGGATGTAGGAAAACATATAAGTACTTTGGTTTGCATCAGAATTCATGCGGTCAAGGATGTGGTTATCGTTCAGTTTCCTAAAATTGGTAGATGATTCTTAGACAGCCAGTTGATCGTATTATCGCTCTTAACTGATGTCTTTAAAACACACTGGTCAGTATTGACTTGATCTAGATCCTAGTAATGTTATAATGACACCTGATCAAATGAGCAATATGGCTTCATTTATTATTTATTGTCCATTCTTGAAATCAATAAAAATATCTGTGTATTCACAGAAATCCATTCCCTCATTTGATTGACATTGATGAAAAATTCCATGGCTGCAATAAATGATTGTTTACATGGAGAGAAGATATTGTTTATTGGACATTTAGAATCTGTATGTGCTGAGATAGGGGATATTTTTCATTGGCATCTCTGTGAGGACTTGGTGGCAATATTCTCTGTAACTTAAGTATGCTAAGGTTAAGATCTCCTGAAGACCAGGTCTGCTTCTGACAAATTATAAAGTTTTCTATTCTTTCTTAGTATTTATTGTCTATTTTTATTTGTGTTACAAGAAAGTAATGATGAATATTGAGAGACCAATTATAGACTTTCTACATAAGGATTCCATTCTGACATCAGTATGGTTTGCTCCAGTATGGAAATCAAGGTACTGGTTAATTGATGTTATTATTATTCGTTTAGGTTGGATCATAAAAAACTTTTTATAACCAGGATATTAATATGAATGTTGACTGAAATTCACTGGATGATAAGCCCCTAGGATTTGGTTTGTATGAGATGTGTTTAGATTATGTAAGGAACATTTAGTTTACCTTTAGATAATTCTGACATCACCTGTCAGTGTATGTTATATTCAGTGGTGTATTTTTAGAATTGAATATAAGAGGAATATACAGGTGTTATAAACTCTCTCATGAGATAATTTCATTTCCCTTTGTTGATTTTACTGTGGAGGTTTATAAAAATGAAAACACTGGTATACAAAATTGAAGGAAATAGAACAATTACCTGTGGACTTAATTACTTAATTATCAATTACTTAATGGAAATCGGTTGAATACTTGTATTATTGTTGTAATTAAGTGTTACTGTGTAAGGAAGTCATAATCACCTGAGATAAAACTTGTCCCCTGAAGGAAATTTTGGATATTGTGAAAAACTTTGTGATTTAATTGTTCACTTATCTATTTGTCTTAATAGTTAATTAAAAAGTTAATTAGGTGAAAATAATGATCTTGATGGATATCAACGTTTGATAAAATTATTGAAGGTAGTGGATAAGATGTAGTATGATGTATTAGTATCAAAATTACCTTTCACTGGTAGTGTAATGCATCTTGAGATTGTGATGAATTTTATATTAAATGTTTATTTTATACTGTTAGTTTTGCATTCAGCTCATCAATTGATAAGACTTGGTGTCACTGGACTTTTTATGATGATAGAAATCTAGATTACAAAGTGTGACAGTGCGTCGTTGTTACATAACATGTAAACTTAGCAGTAATTTTTATCTCAACATATTCATTTTGTGAGCTTCTATAAATCTGTGTGTTCAGATCAATCCACTACCTGTGAAGATGAATTGTACCGTTGTTAGATATATAAACTCACCAACTCTGAGGCGAAGATTGCATTCGAGGTAAAAATGTGTAATAATGCATTGAACACTTTAAATATTTATGTCATTCCTGTGTTCTACATGATTATAAGACCATCTATTTCCCTACTTAAGATGATAAGCCTAAATTAGTTCTGCTTTTGTGAAATCCCTACCATTTGTTTCTTATTTTGCTTCCAGAAAATAAAAACTCCATTAAAGTTACATTGCCATTTCTGCAAAGATTAAATGGATGGTAACAGTGTGTGCATGCTGCAGTTCATCTTTGAACATCCAGTGATCATGCTTTGTTGATTGAATAAACCCAGGCTGTACAAGTGGGTGATGATTATCATTAAAATCCTTTTATGGTGCAGACTCCATGTAGATTGCATGTCTTTGTTGGATGCCTATCAGTCGCCAATCACAGATTGATTAGTGTTTATTATGCATATTTAATGGAAAAAAAATCATTGTATAGGATTGGTATTAAAGATAGCTTTGTTATATTGCAAGGACTGCAAAATCAGTTGTTCCAGTTTATGCATTGGGAACATTACAAGTGCAACAAGTTAATCCATCAGAAACAAATAAATAGTTCCCTCACTAGATGGTATATATACAATACTGAATTGAAATGTCTTTGTTTATATTGGTAAAGATGCCAATATGTTGGAAATTTTGTATCCTCTTTGCTGCTTTAGGGTAATGCACAATTTGACATGGTTTGTTCTACATAGAAGCTACTTGTTTTTGTTGTACAAAAGATTACAATTGTCACTTTAATATATGTGTAACTTGCATGGCTTACAGTTTTATTTTTGTTGTTGTTAAGATTGTATAACGTCAGGATGCTCAGTTGATTTATGATGACAGTTCTAGCATCTGAAGTGGCATATTTTCTACACTTGGTGAATTAATCAAATTTATTACAATTAGACTTGTTTATATGCAAGTTGTTAACAGTGTATACAATGTCATGTCTGTTTTATTCATTGTAGGGAGAACTTGTTACTTAATAAATACATATATATTCAAGCTTATTACCTTTTCCAGCTTTACATGTTTTATATAAAATATTGCACAATATGCATTAAATTCAGGCTTTTTCTTGATTCTGCTATGAATTTTGATTGTTTAAATTGCGCATCAGTTCTAGAACATCCTCAGGAAATTTGTTCATGAAAACATTTATGTGTTGCTATGGTACTGTTTACATAACATGTTTATTCAAGTTGTTCTCAAACCCTCCGAGTTCTGTGTTTAGGAGTGCTCGGTTACTGGCTGTATTCAATCAGTTTTATTGATTCTAATCTTACTTCCAAGTTCACCTATATTTTGTTCTATTTTCTACCTTCTTTATAATTTCTGAAACATAGGTAGAAGTCTCATTTATGCTTCTTCCCTCCTATTGGTTTTGGATGTTAACTGATGTATTATGTATATAGAGACACACCCACTTAACTAGCTTATAATTCCTCCTATAAGACCACCAAGTGAAACCAATGATCTTTTTGTAGGATTGATTGATACATACACCATCAACTTGAACAACATGAAATAAATGTAATATTTGTTGTTGTTTTTCAGTCAAGGTATAAGATTACCTTTATCTCCTACCAAATAGCCAACACCATTGTTTGAAAACCTGAGAGAATATTTAGATCCAATGGAATGCATAATGCCAATCAAATCAATTAGGAATGTATTTATGTAAACAAATATCAAATTAATTAGTTTCTTATTTTTTTCAGATTGTTTCTATTTCTGGAATATTTTCTGCTGGTAACTGATACCAAGCTGTGGGAGCAGTTAGACAGTATTGATGTAGACTGTGTTGGGCTTTATTAGTTATATTTGAGATAAGACAAGAGGAAATTGGAGTATGAAAGATGGTTTTATCTCTGAAAAAATATTATATTGGTTATTTTCTGTCTATTTTCAGTGGCTCCAGTACAGTGGCAATAGACAACAAGATAGAGCAAGCAATGGTAAGTATAATCAATAAATCATTGTTTATTTGTTCACAGGGTAGCAATAACAGTGATTGTTGAAATGTGGTCATCTAGTTTGTTTTACAACTGCTAAATACATCTGATGATGTCATGTGATTTGGTTGTGATGTAGTCAATCTATGTTATGATGTCATTGATTGTGTCTGTGATGTCATGGATCTTACTAGTATACATGTGCAGATCTATTTGATGATGTCAGAGGTTTACATTAGTGATGTCATAGATTTATGTGATGATGTCATAAGTTTGTACCAGTGATGTCATAGATTTATGTGATGTCATAGATTTAATCTGATGATGTAGCAGATTTTGGTAAGTATGTCATAGATTTTGCTGTTGAGTCAAAATTATGTTGGTATTGTAAGATACCATCAGAGAAATGCTTAAATCATGCTATACATCTATGACGGTAAGTATTAGAAGTTTATATCTATAAAATTGATTCCTGTCTGGGCAATAAAATCCATCAGCAACTATAAATCATGTAGAAAACTTCAAATGAAAAGTTCAGGTAAATACTTTTAGCAAAAATCTAATTATACCTTCTGGCTCAGTGCATGTAATGCATTAATGATAAGTTGTGTGCCAACGTTCAGCTGTAATTAAGTTTGAAGTATAAACAGGTGGGGATGTTTTGTAGTCACATAAAAGAGGTTAAATAACGTGCAACTGTGCTGTGAATCATGTGTGGACTTAGCATAACTTAACCAACTTAAAACATCTATGTGGTAAGTATGCAGAATTCAATTTTGAAGTCAAAGGAAATCGCAGTACCATACAAAATAATACTAATTATTAGTAAGTTAATGTAATACTGAACAAATGGAAACAGTAAGTGTCAGATCCAATAAATAAACAACAAAGGAGAGATTTGCTATAGTCAGATTTGTAATCTGACAGTTTATTGCCGTTCTAGGCTACTGTCTGGCAGCAATATACAATCCTGGGAAAAGACTTAATTGGACTCATCATGCACTCATCATCGTTGTGTAATTAAGTTTCTCCAGATGCATGTTAGCTATAATACTTGTCTAGAACTTTTCATTAATTATAAAGCAGATTGTTCATCTTGGCAAATATTGCCATAGGTTGTTGTAAAGATGTAATGTTCTACAATATTGGTGAAAATTTCAATAATGGTATGTTTAAATAAATTGAAGCTCCACTCTCTGATTCTAAGGCATGAAAGATTTTCTCAAGCATTTCAAGTAAGAAATTAAAATTAATATATTAAGGGTCTGTTATCTTTTAAGGGCTTAATTCCTATCTGAGCGAATTTGTTATAAATATATAAATTCTTGTGTATTAATAGATTTTCAAGTTGGTCCAATTATAACATTTTTTTTGGCCAGGAATATTCACAAATTATGTAAAAAATGTACATACTTGGTGACCTTCTTCGTTCAACTTTTCCAAAAATGCCTAGATACATACCGTACATATATTTTTATGTGTTATAAAAAGCCCTGTTTAAAGCTTTTGATCTTTTGTACTTGAACAATTTCTAAAAAGTTTACATTCCTTGAATAGTCTGATCAGGAGATGTCTTGATAAATCAGCTGATTGGTTTTGTGGGTAAATATATCCGACTGAGTCAAAACCACTTAACTACAATCTAAATATAAACATTTTGTGTTGTGGTCACAGAAAACTTGTATTACATGATGTTGTGGGTGGTTGTGGTTGAGTTGATGGTCTGACTTATTCTTTGGTGATATCTAAGGGATTACCATATAGCATGACATCATTTTACAATTTTGGCTGAAAATTCTAAAAATAGATATGAGAAGTTGAATAACCTTAATGTTTATTATATCACAGTCTGATGTAAGTCAGTCAACTCTTTAACCTGACCTTTCATTTGACCTTAAGCTTCAGAATATAGTTCAATGTCTTTAAATACCGGAACTTTGTGGGCATTTACCCATAAATTTCCGCATTGGTCTTATCTTTTAATGGTCTCCATTTGATCATGTTTGATGCTTTGATCTTTTTGGTGACTATTTCATATTTGTTATGTAAATACCTTGGTCGTAAGTCTTCCCATTGTTATAATTGTCATATCTGACTGCATTAGGATTATGTATGAAACATTTTGTTACCTGAGCTTGTTGTCATACCTTTAAAATAAAAATGTTTTCAATAATGACTGAGTTCAAACTTACTTTTTAAAGCATTTCAAGCCTGAACTATAAGTAGACTTAATTGAATATAAACAATTTACCATGAAGTTCACTGGCCTGGACAGAAATTCATAAGCCCTGTCACTGGGGCTTGTGGGTCAGTACAAATAGACTAGTATGGAAAGAGAATGGTGATAAACTGGAAGCACACTTACAATATGCATGATGTTGTTTTTGTTAATTGTTGCTTTCTGGTCCATAGGATATAAGCATAACTTAAGATAAACAGATAACACTCGCTAATTTTAACTTGCTTTACTTTTTTCTCCTGAATTTATTTTATCTCATAAACATGGATGTTGTTGTCTCATTTGTAATGAGTGGTTCAATGCTTGTTTGTTTTAAGTCTCTTCAGTCAAAACATTTCAATCAAATAATTAATGTTTCCCACAAAAGTTAAAAACAATCAAAATATCATCAAATCTGATAATTTACTTTTAACAAACATTTGATATACAAGTAGAAGAGACATACATAATAAGAAAAAGGTAAATGCTTTTTATGGCCCATCCACCTCCTAGGTCATGTGGTTAAGGTCGTCGACTTCAAATCACTGTAACCTCTCACTGATAGAGGACCGTGGGTTCAAGCCCCGCTACCGACCATATCTCTTTATGTGAGAAAGTAGGCAGCTGCTTAAGGAGGATGGAAGTCTATTACTGGTTCTTCCCAAAGGGGTTTGTTACAGAAAAAAAAAGATTTCCATGTAACCCATATATATAGAGAAGGGAAAGAACTTCCAACACTTCCCAGGAATGATGCTTAGGTGAACTGTCTGCCTCATGTGACTCTGTTGAAAAGGTGTGTAAAACCGGGTATAAGCAAACAAACAAATAAACATTTCATGGCCTTGTATCGATAGATCGAGGGCATATTGTTTTTGGCCTGTCTGTTCGTATGTCAGTTTGTACCAAACTTTAACCTTGCCTATAAAATAAAAACGCTTTCACCTACAGTAATCAAACTTCATAATTATGTTGGTTCCTCATGACAACCTGTGGTTTTAAGGTCAGTAGGTCAAGGTCAACCAGAGGGGACATTTTGTTTTAAAAACTCATCTTTTTGTGATTTATAAAGAATATCAAGGAAATGTTTGGTTCTAGGATTTCTCAGGATTCAATTCTGTTTACTGACAACATTAAGCAACATGCCTCTAGGGAGCCCTAGTACTTAGTTCATGTCCATAAAACATCAGAGAACAAGTCATTAATATTAAATATGAGAGAAGTTATCTCAGGATGTTTATACTGTTTGAAGTCTTAATTGATTATGTCTGTATATTGTGTGATCTGTATATACCTTGTGGGTTTGTGTCTTCATACATCGCAATTTATCATTTCCTTCTCCAAATGTACGGGGACTTGTTACTTGTCCGTCTGTCCAACACAAAAATTGTCCACATCGTTTTAATTTCCCTTTTGTACAGCCATCTGATATCTGCACAAATGTGTATCAGTATTAGACGACTGAATATTAATTATAGATATATAGCCATGTTTCTTCAAGGTCGTATCTTCAAGGTCAAGAAACTGGGCATCAAATGGTCATGCTTGAAATAAACTTCTTTATGTCATTCGTTTAAAAAAAAAAATTTGATGTTCCATGTAGAAAAATTGACTACTTTAAGTTTTCCAATCAGTGTTTCATTTCTTTCCCTATCAAAAAAATTCTTTTGAAAACATCTAGCATGCCTGATGCAATGTGCAATGTTTTAACATGACTTATAAGCAAATTTCCATTTCTGTAAAGAGCTTTGTGAACACGAAGGAGAAAGTTCTATTGAAGTCATATAGCAAAGTAATTGATTTTGTAGTTCATGTCCAGATCATTATTGACTTTGGTATTTTTCCAGGCATGCATGTGGTAAATAATGAAAAACATGTTTCAGCAATTAGTTTGGACACGGAATATTTTTCTTTAATTAGCCACCTATCTGTTGAAGTGTTCATTTATATCATCATAGATCTGGCATGTTAGCCTGATATATGAGGTTACTATATGATAATGAAGCCAAATATATTTATAAAAGCATTTATTACTTTATGAAACTGTCATCACAGTATGCTAAATCTTCTTAATGTCTCTATATTTGGTTAGATGTATCCTCTGTATAAGGTCAACATACATACGCACATACATTTACTTACTGTGAGTTTGGAAAAATCATAAATTGTAATCCAAAATTTAAATAAGTGTGTACTGTTGCTACATTGTAATGAGCAAATTTATATTACTGTTTTTTCTTTGTTGTTTTTTTTCTTCAAATTTTAATACCCTAATTTTAAATTTGCTTTATTAAGCATGGAAAAGGGTCCACTTTCATTAAACGTGAATTTGACCTTGACCTTCCTATCTGGCCTTTCGTAACTGCTCTTATCTGGAGAATGATAGTAAATTGTGGTCAATGTACAATACAGATTTTACATAATTTAGTATCTTGCATTGCTTAATAAATTATTTTAAAGTTTTTTTTTCATTTTCATTATATCATTCCATGTTGAAAACAGTTCTGTTTGACTAATCATGTCCGTAGGATGCAATTTCAGAGCAGGGTGGGGCTAAATTTAGATTTTGTCTGGCAGCAGGAGGGGGAGACATTAAACAAAAAACCTTTACTACCAAAATTATTCCCCCCCCCCCCCCCCCCCCTCCCAGTTTATACAGCCCTGGTAATTTATAATAATGGTCAACCTCCTTGTATATATTATAAGATTATAAAGAACAGTAAATTCAGCCCAGGAAACACAAGTTTGCATGATATACCAGGTTACATTACAGATCTATTTAAATACAATTAATTCAAGCATAAAACAATCAGATTGACGAGTAGGGCGTAGTTTGACAATGAATTACTCAGCCAATTTTAAACAAAATACATTTGCGCGTGGGCCTGGGCTGGAATGTTAAAACGTAAACACACTAATTGTAGAAAGTAGAAAACACGTTATCGATCAAATCCAGTCGATGTTTGCAAAACAATTTTAAACATAATCAAAATGTCATCTATTACAGGTAAAATTTGTGGTTTAAAAATATTGTTAATATTTCCATATATGGTGATACGTTTTCATAAAATATACCCGTGTTATGCTGTAGATTATAAGGAGTGAGGCCTTGACCTGTCCATATCATATTTTGACCAGTGCCCAAAGTACCGGGCAGCAATTGTTATTGTGCCTTAAACTAGTTTGATACCTTGACCTTTACTACAATCACAACCCTGAAGATGTGGTCAGAAAGTAGGTCTGTGTATTGGGCGTAAACTGTGAATCACCTTTCCTGCCTTCAATATCATGCAGTATATAAGTGGCCTGTGTTTAACCAATGACTGATAGTTGCTAATACTACATTGTAGCGAGCGTGTATTGTAAGGCTAACACAAACTATATATGTGTTCACATTTATTGGACTGCTGCATAAGGTAGACCTGAGTTGCTGAGTTTCACAACAAACAATATTGTTTAAGTTATATAGCAATATAGGAATTCTATATATTGTTCTTGAAGTTACTGATATTTATTTAAGAATAGACTTTAAGTTGTGTTTAACTTGAAATTGAAATAAGGAAGTTAGAAAATTTTAATCAGATTTATTATTAAACATTTTACAAAATGTCTGAAATTATGGCCAAGTTCCAAGGAATGGAGGTGGATAAATTCTTGATGAATAGAATTGAAAGAAAACTCATGGATGATCACTATCTTGTAAGTGTTATACATGTATACTGTAATTATTTTAATCTCTGTTAAGTATGGTAAACCTTATGATGCAATTCAGAATAGCTCCAGTAATCCACATCTCTTTGTATTTTCTATATTGATTAAATATTTGCTGAAAATGCACCGAAATTGATCTTTCTCATGTTTTGAATTGTCAGTATTTCGGCATCAACACTGGAATATTACGATAGAATATTACAGAGTAAGTAGGTCTCAGATATTTCTTTAGGCTGTTGATAACTTGGTCCAGTCAACACAGGCTTGTAGGCTATATATATGCTGTAGCCTTACTAATTCTGATCATAGGGGCTCAATTTCATACTTCATTAATTTTGATTGATCAGTCTTACAATGTATATGGAACATGCAAAATGACCGTTTGGACCCAAAGAACTCTGAAACCAAGCACCTATGATTTTGCCTGGGTATGTCGAATCAGAAGGGCCAAGTCAAAAAAATATCACGTCAGGCACAAACAGTCTTATTTGTATAGTTTGGACTTGGTAGGCTGCAATCATGGTAAGTTTTCTCTCTGTATGTGGAAAAGTACTTAGAAATATTTCCCATGAAGTCGTAGCTGGAAGTTAAAGTAAGTAGTGTAATTGTGTATTGTTGTTGAATACATGTACAATGTCATTGTTTATCAATCTACTGTGACAATATGCCCTGGACTACTGAATACTGTAATGACCGATAATTTGTTCATTTATTTTCCATTCAGAAGTTCATAAAATTCCACTGACCTGAAATAGTAGTCGTTTCGCAATCATGATAGTATCAGGTTTCAAAATACTAATACTTAGGCCTAAAATCACTGTACTTGTAATACAAGCCTGTCATTTATTTAATACAAATTAATTGATTGAAGTTTTTAAAAAAAATACTTATTCAGACAATTGGCATGTTTCTAAGAAGCAAGAATTGTTGCATCGGTAGTTTAGTATTGATTTCTTCCTCCCCACCTCCATGGAGTGGAAATTTCCATTCACATGCTAGCTGTGACCTGATTCATGAGGCGTGGCATTCAAGCATCAGCTATACTGCCTGTTTTATATTATCATCTGTCAATGTATTTAGATATGTAAACACTGTAAAATATTAATGGTTTAACAAGTACAGTAAGTACAAAACAAGTGACAACAAGTGTTAACTTCCCCTTTCAGACATTAAATGATATTGAAGTTTTCTTTGATATTACATCAGTACGATCTAGTATGAGTAGAGTCATAGGGATGTTAGTTTAACCTTGACAAGTGTGCAACAACTTCTTGCATTTATGATGTTAATTTATAATCCACTTTGTGCATACAGTACAACCTCTCCAGAGCGTTCCTCCATAGAGCAACACCCTCTCAATAACAACACCTTCAAAATTTCCCTAAGCTGATATTTGCTTCACATTTAACCTCTGTAGATTAACAACCTCTGAACCATGGCCAATATTTCCAGCTCCCACAGGGTGTTGCTCTACAGAGGTTGTACTGTACTTGCATCAGGTGGGATTTTGGTTGTAATACAGTCAGACATAAAATCAATTCCACCTTTTTCTGACTACTAATGGTATATAGTTCTAATTGTTCTCCCTTCTCCTGTCGAGAAATAATTCAATTAAATTCAGCTGTTTTAAGTCATTGATTTTGTCTAGCCACTTCGTTAGACATTTATAGAAGCTTGTATTTGCTGTTTATTGATTAGTATACTGTGAATTTCCATGTAAAATGTATGATATAGATAAATGTATGAACTCATGGGCATCCAATTCATCTGGTAACAACATGATAACCAGAGGTTTGTTTCAAATTTAAGATGACTATTATCTGCTAAAGCGATTTATTTCAGTTTAAGTTATTGATTTGTTTTTCTCATTGCAGGATTTGGTCAAGAGCCATTTGATGTTCGCTGTAAGGGAAGAGGTTGAGGTTCTGAAAGAACAGATTGCCGAGCTTATTGAACGAAACAATCAACTCGAGTACGAGAACGGCATTTTACGTGCTGCCGCTAGCGCTGAAACTCTCGCGAAGCTGGCACAACCTCGCCAACAGCCACCATCATCATCATCATGAGGGAAGTTTGACGGATGTATTCTACATCGCTTATTACTACGCTCAGTGCTTCACTGCACTGAATAAGGGGAGGCAACTTACTCAGATATGGGAACTTGATAATCCCATGGATGTCTAGAGTTCTCTCCCTTTGAAATGATAACTGCAGGCTTGATTTTGGTGGGAGACAACACGATAGAGAAGAAATACAAAGAAAGCGTTGGAGAGACATATGAGTTTTTCAGAGGGTAATTTATGGAAACATGACTGTAACTCAAGTCAATCTTTAACTGGTTGCTTTACAGAAATCAGTCAGTGGCGAGAACATTTGTCTATTATTCAACAGTATGTTTGACACTACAATTTGATCCATTGAGACAGGATGTTGTGATATATAAACAATGGCTTCTCTAAGAATGGATTCAGCGTATAGTCGTCCCCCACCCCAGCCACTCTTGCTTATTAAACATCATTATACCATTCAAGTGCTTTATAAGACATTATTCATGCTGACACATGTAGCCTACATTTAATGTAATTGTTAATTAATTACTATGTCACTGCTATTCTGTTGTACCTACATAGTGTGCATGTGAATATTTTATTGTCTTGGGACAATTATAAATTGTTACATCTTTTATTGGGGAATTGTATTATTAAATTTGGAAACTGCTGCAATTAACAGTCTGGCATAAGTTGGTCAATTGGTTGTGGAGTGAAAATGGATTACTATCCGTATTGCTTTCGACTGCTATGATTGCACTATTGACCAAATTAATGTAAATTGTTTGAAATTGATCAAGTATAAATTGTTCTATTCTGTATATGTTTATAAAAGGTGTCATAAAAATATACTACTACTTAGTATATATAAGGTTTTTGCACAATTCTTTTGTCATTTGGAGACATGTGATACCTAGTCCATTTGATCTAGAACTGATACTTTAACTAACCATGACTTTAGATTCAAGTTGGCAGGTGGATGTAGCAATCTAATTATGATAAATGAGATTATTATTGTGTAAATCAATTATTTGTGATTATCGATCTGTAATTAATGTGATAATAGTATTGCAGGACGTATGAAATATGTCTCATTATGTTAATTAAGAAGTTTTGTATGGTTGGCCTAGACTGTGATTGGACTACACAGCCAGATACGTTTAAGTGTACCAGTAGATTTTCTTACTATAATTAGTCGAGCATACTTACAGATACTGACACATAAAATTATTATTTTGGTCATTCAGAAGAATTTTTGTGAGACTAGATTATCTGCCAGAAAGGCTTACACCAATGTGCATAACTTGTAATGATATCATTTATTTAAAAACAAAATTAAACAAGCAAGTATCAGCTTACAATTTACCTTCATCTTAAGTGTTCTGTGTAGAATTGGATGAGTAAAATAATATTGATGATTAATGTACATTTACATTGTCTTGATAAACTTAGCTGCCATTTACGTCTTGTTTGGTGCTTTGCGAGTGTAGTACAGTATGTCGGTTTGTGATTGGACATTTATGATGTTTCATCTATTTTCCCACTTCTTGTATTTCATTGTGAGATTTTACAAAACGTCGCACTTAATGTATCATTAATTTTACTGATATGACAAACTTTGTAAAGACAATGATATAACAGCATTGCT
The DNA here is from genome assembly GCA_964023205.1 of Lutraria lutraria. Lineage (NCBI taxonomy): Eukaryota > Metazoa > Mollusca > Bivalvia > Venerida > Mactridae > Lutraria > Lutraria lutraria. The sequence continues at coordinate 9,627,964 of OZ026842.1, forward strand.
GTCTAAATTTAGTGGTGTAAGTGTACTTGTTGTTATGTGCTGTGATGAACAGTAGATATGCCATGTGATGATCATGAATTAAATAAGTGTTTCTCTTATTTCATTGCTTATTTTGTTTGTTTGGTTTTAAATCTTAAAGTAAGCTTTTGACAATCGTGTATACAAGATTTTGAGTTATTACTTAATAACTTCCTTAATTGAAATATGGCTTAAAATCAAATAACCTTACTTTTTGGTGAATCTTTTAATGTAATGCTTTCACTTTTATGATTAAGTCAGAGATTTGAATGTTTGTTAAAAGTATACTTAATTCATTGTATTTGTGTATGTGTGTAGTTTGATGTGCTTGCTTTTATCTGTGTATATTCATTTCTCAAAATTATTGTGATTCTTTTGTCATTAATGTGAATTTTGGACAGTATTTCATGTACATTATTATTTTGGGGCCATTGTAAATAGTTAACTTCAATACGTTGAGTAGAAATTGTATTTGCTGTAAATAGTTCGTCTAATTGAGTTTTGGTGAGAAATTAAAAAAACTTAGAATATGCTACCTATATATGTATGTGTTACTACAGATTCCAGTTAGTGATAATTGCTGGATTTCTTTGTTAAATAACGAATTTCTCATGAATTATAGATTAAATTATTCATCTATCATAATTATGCGTCTTTTCAATGTATAGATATTGTATGTCAAGTGAATACATAAACAATGTAGGTTGATCGAAAGCTTTGTGCCAGCTTCACTTCAGTTCAAATTAGCCAAATATTTTCTATACAAATCTGTCATACACATATCAATCTATAGTTGTACACCAGATATTAGAATCTTAGTGTAATGAAGAAGTATTGTAGGGCAACATATTCTGTGACACATGTTTGATTGTATTTGGTCTCTTTGAAGATTTTTTGTCGGAGAAATTAAATGTGTTTAATGTGTACTGATTGTTTCAAGTCCAGTTGTCTGTGGAACTAAAGATGTACAGAATTGATTGGCAAACCTTTTTTTGTGGACTTATTATAAATTAATAGATCATTAATTAATAATTAGTTGTACGTAATATAGTTTGATAAAGAAACAAACCAACTTGTGTCACAGTTCAAGCCTTTCCGTGCTCGTGACAGCTAACGTCTCGAGTGTCGCCATTGGCCAGTTTGTATATAAAAACATGTAACAGATTTTGAAACGAATTTCATTGTAAATATGTATATTTATGTAATATATATTATATATATATAGGAAACACATATAAATGCTATATTTTCTGTTATTCTTAAGAATTGTTGTTCACAACACGTTAACATTATAAGATGTTTGAGGATGTCATTTTCTGATGAACATTTTTTCATAGTATTTGAAACATTGCTAAACTTTCCGAGTTGCTTCTAGCTGTCACTTCAAGCCATCTTTTACAAGCATTTTCATCTGTGTTGAAAACATTTCAAGATGAAGTGCTTTTTCCCATACTTCTTTTAGAACTTTGCATGTAAACAATTATACTCATTATTTATATACCAACTATTGATCATACCTAGATGTGTACAGTTAACTATCCCTTGGTTTTAAACTGATGTTTTATTTCAAATTGAATGATATTTATTGAACATATTATCATTAAAAGTACACCAGGGTCCGTATTCACAAAGCATCTTAAGATTTTCTTTAACTTAAGTCGAATTTTTTACTTAAGTGTAAATACTTTTCATGGTAAAAGTTTGTAAACCAGTCATCAAAAGTGTGAAAATGAATTATCATTTTCATAATTGGCAAAGATAAAATCATATTATTGTGATTTCCTCCTTTATATTAGTACAAAAGAGTTAAGGAAAAAGTCAAATTTAAGGAAAAATATAACTTAAGTTAAAAAATTACTTAAGATGTTTATTGAATACCGGCCCAGAGGCACAAGCATACTGTTTTTACTTACAAAGTCTGATTTATACTGCTTTAATGCTTTCATGTCACTACAGTTATGATTACTTACATTTTGAAGCAACAAGTACCTGTAGTTCTTGGGGTATTATATTTTACTGTTTACTGGAATATCTGAAATATTAACGACTAGTAGCCTGTGATTGAATGAAAAAAACATTCAGTATTCAAGATATTTATATACAGAGACAGAGATATACATGTGTATATGTTGTAGTAATTTGATGTGAATAAAATAAGAACTTTTTTATTGAAAGTGTAAGTAATTATTAACTGCTTTTAGTAAGTTTGGTTTTAACTGTTGTAGTATATTGTTATATGCTTGTGAAGACACGACTTAAAGCCTTGATAACCATCTAACAGAACAAAGAAGTGTTTAATCTGTATTTTCAAATATTTATCTTCAAGTGAAATAGGTCCTGACGTTGTCTTGATATATCTAGCTGGGTATACATTTTAAAGATGTGTAAACCTAGCAGTGCTGTTACTGTTAAAGTGATGTTTGTTAGAAATAGCATAGACTCAATTAAGAAATTGACTGTTCATAATTGATATGCAGTAGCAATTCAAGTATCTGATTACAATAGACTTGAAGTTGCAAAGAAATCGGACCTGTTTCATTTAGTTATCTATTTTTCTCAGAACAATTGAATTTTAACTGACCATGTTTGATACATAATGTGTATTGTGTTAAATGAACAGCTACAAAGCACCTTGTTTCATGTCTAAGAAATAATAAAATCAGAGTTCCTCAAATTCTTCTTCTTGTTATTTATATGTGTTTACTAGTATTTCACGCATAAGAAAATGTGCGATGATGAACTATTCCCCAACAAGCATGGGTTAGTTCTGTTGATATTTAAAAACTGGGCTGCACCACAATACAACAAAGCTGTGACTTGTAATTAAGTCTTTTATCACGCAATGGAAATTTGTGTGATGAAAAAATATTCCCCACAGAGCAATTTGAGTTCTGTTGATATTTCAAACTGTTAACTGTGTGACAACAAGCTGTGCCTTATGATTAAGACATGTTAGATACTGAATCAAACTGTTAGTTCTTGTGCATGACAACACAGCGATTCAGATATATCTGGTTGACAAAAACGTCACCAGTGTATGTGGGGAACATACTAGTACATGTATGTAATAACTTGATCCACCATAATTGTTGTTTAATTTCCCATTCGACAGCTATGGTCTTTCAGGGCCGTCCCAGAGAGAGTGGATGGAGAGAAGATGCAGGAGAATTTATCTGGCATTAGATCCTTTCTCTATATCTGTCAACAGAGCCCAATTAAAAATCCTGAAAATCATACGCAGCCAACCATTTTGCCAAACAAGAGGCCTTCAACCACATCGTTTCCATATTTAACACAGTTTGTATTAAAGGAAATCCTTCAGAACAGATAAATTGGCCATGACCGCCATTTCTTGGGATATTTTCATCAAATAACCTTTATTGTATTCAGAAATCATAGCTCTTTCAGGACAGATAAATTCCGGATTTGTCAGGAATATTGACAATCCTGTGAACAGTTTTTCCAGTTTCTTTTTTGTGCCCCGAGGAAAAGCACTGATTCATGCCTTATCCGTTTTTCTTTGATTACATTTATTAGATACTGTGCTGGCTTCAGTAGTTTTACCCAGGGGACATCCTCCACTTTTAAGCTGGGCAAAATGACCTTGACTGTTGGACCTTTTCCAACCCCATCAAAGATTGGTTAGTCACTGTGGCAATAAAAGCTCTCTGCAACAGTTAATACCCCTTAGTTCATGTATTCTGATCGCTATCAGAAGAAATAGTATGCCGAAGATGTATGTTTCCATGCATGATATACAGTACAGCCTCTCCAGGGTGGCCCTCTGTAGAGCAGCAACCTCTATAACAACACCTTCAACATTTCCCTAAGCTGATATTTACTATAAATTTAACCTCTGTAGAGCAACAACTTCTAAACAATGGTCAGTAGTTGCAGCTCCTACTGGGTGTTGCTCTTCAGAAGTTGTATTGTATACTATAGCATTCTTGATGTTTCTTACCAAGTGCAGGCTTGGGATAATAATACCGGACAATGGAATGGTAAAATGATTCCGAAGATGTAGTACTGAAATAAAGGGCCAGCGTGACGGGAGATGACTCAAACTATTTCCAATCATAAATACTTGTAAATGTAATATGTTATACCAGATAGATAAACTGTCATCTATGTCAACAGTATTCACAGCTTCAGACATCACATATTTGACTACTTATTTATGCACGTATATTCAATTATCAGATGTGTTTGTTTTTCGCAATAACAACGTTAAGTGACGACTTTAATTTACCCTCCCTGAAGTGTGTGATCATGATGGCTCACACCTATCCTTGCTTTTATCACATAAAGTAAAACGGTGACTGTAAAAGGGGATGAGTCAAAAGTCAATTGACGGATTCACAAAATTATGATCATATTCAAATTCTATCGTATGAGCATCTCAAGACAAATTCTCTTTAATAAATGATAGTACCGGTATTTATTTCACCTAAATTTAACTTAAAAGTGTGATCAGGTGATGCCATGTAGATAAGACATAAAAAGTGTTTTCTCTGGTTACATGCTCATTTAAATAATGTAGGCCTATAAGGGTGATCGGTGGTCGAGTGGTAACATGGACATACCGTACAATGAGTCGTGGACGAGCGTTAACGTGTCCTTGTTCGTCCCTATTGCCTTAATATCTAAGGGAAGCAACTCGAACTGACTTTTGAATCCAATATTAATTTTCCCACGGTCCTCAGACACATCTTTACATAATATCGTTTTTGTGATTATAATCAGCTAAATAAATGTTTGACATTTAGATAGGGATATTAGTAAGGATGTTAAATTAATGATTTCAGGCAGAAAAACATGAAAATAAAGTCAGAATCACATTTTGTGGTTTTTAATAAGGGAGATAATTTGAACGTAGTGGTATGGTAATTTGGTGCAAAATTCTCCGTAATCTGAAAATCATTTCTTCAATATTTCTTAGATTCTTTGTCTTAGGATTATATTAAATGCATCTTTATATAGAGTTATCTTTATATAGGCTATACAAACAGAAAAATATCGAATTTCAGATTTTGAATTTGAACAATATTATAAGCATTTGGGTGAAAGTTGTTCTTTTTCATGTATGTTTTTCATTTTCTTTTTACATGTTATATTCGGGCAAACGAAGTTTGAAAGGGGGTATATTGAAGTTACTCTGTCAGTCCATCCGCATACAGTCACACATGTTTGTGGAGCGAACTACTGTAACAACATGCATAAACAGAAAATGAACAAAAATATATTATATTGCTTGCAGAAAACTATATAAATGTGCATTTCACCAAATTCATGAAAGGGAAATGACTCGTACTTACTTCAAGTATCAACTGTCAGCTTGATGTTTGTAGAAAGCAGATAAAAAGGTCATTCATTGTACTAATTTTCTTATGATCTTAGGCTTTTACTCAGTGTATTGTATCCATGGTCATTCACTACTTAAAATTATCAGAGGAGGTTGTTCATCTTGTATAGAAAACAGGCGAGAAAAGGTTCTTACCCTAAATGAACACATTTGTTTTGATATTATTTGTTTTTTATTCGGTTGTGTGACAGTGCCTTACACCAGCAAAACTAATCGATATTAGAGTAGGGGTACAAAAGGTTCACCAGACTGTATCTCTGCCCTTGTTTTCCCTGAGACGGCTCTGAAATGACCATAGCTGTCAAATGTGCTCAATGTTACATCAACCGTCTGCTTAGTTGGTCAGTATGGGGACCCGTTTCATAGACAAATGTAAGATTTTTAACATAATGTTCTCGCGATATACAATATCAGGCAGTACCTTAGACAGCTACTAACCCACTAACAATCAATATAATAAAACGATTATACATACATGTATTTTATTTTACAAACAAGAGACAGCTAGATTTTCGAATTTAATAACAGATCTTAGCAAGACAGCCCCTATACGACCTATAAATGATTTGTGAGGCTGTGAAAAAGCGGAGATCTTTCGATTAGTGGATAGTTCTCATCCCAGCACATCAAATAATAAGTACATGTAACAAGTTCTTGATTATGATGACTGTCAACAGTACTGCTATCCAAAATTTGCATGTAAAAATATTTTGTATGTCATCTGGATAGAACTGGTGGATAATTCATTCAAAATATTGTGTTGGTTTGTATGCAATAACATGCCGTTTCTATGATCCGCTGTAAAACCCACCAAACAAGCTGTTTCTATAGCAACATTATCTTGATGTGTTTCAAATTTGAACTCACTTATCTGTATATATTTTATTTTTCACGCTTACACAAGACCAATCTAGTTAAGATTGACACAATGTCTTCCATCATGTGGGAATTCAGATGTTGTATTAGTCGGTAGTGGCACACTTTTTGTCAATACGGTACATACTATTTGACATCTGTTAACCAATTGCTAAGTAACCACGTTCTTCATCTAAGATGCTTGTTTTTTTGTGATATTTTAGGATCATATGATATCCTATAGACTCAATATCAAATGAAATATGTCAGTCATTAACCTCTTTCCTTTCACAATGCGAGGGCTCAGCGCAACACTGTCGTAACTTGTTCTTATTTCAACGAGTTACGATACTGTTGTCCTGAACCCTCGAATGGTCAGACACAAAATATACTAAACTTTCAAATAAATTATTTACCCACCAAGTTAATGCAAAATTTAGTAGGGCATCACTCACGAAAAAAAAATATTTAAATTATTCAAACCCTGAGCAGGTAAATGAATGACACACTAATCTAGGTCAACCAAACATCAGGCCCTGGGGTCATAAAACTTGACAACAGTCTTCAAGCTCAAATCTCATAGTAAAGTGATTGAAAAGGTAGAGCTGATTAATGTTTAAATACATATTCTAATTAAAATTAATTATGCCCTCACACTAATGTAACTATAATATCCTTATTTTCCGATCATAACTAACTTAGAAACATTAAAAGACAAGATATGAGGTTTGAGCCCTAAGACTGATCTCAAGTTTTATAATCTTGGGTCTGGGTTGTGATTTGTTACTGATTGTAAGAGGAAATATTTTGACACAGCACAGAATACTACCGGACCACAAAGGAACATACTAAGTCTGGATCAGAGGACTTCACTTGCAAGTAAAAAATGAGACTAAAAGGGGAGATCCTCTGAAATGAGAACAATTCACACACCCTGAACATTTCAACATGATCATAATATATTGATACATGTATAGACCAATATATTACAATGTGAAAAATAAGGATGAAGAAATAAACAAACTCCAAATTTTTTGTGTTTTTTCTATTTTTTTTCTTTTTACACAGCATCAATGCATTAGACTCTTGATGGGTACAACATCTGAAAAAGACAAAACAACGACATTGAACATTAAGTCAACAAGTGACTTACTGGTAACAGAAGATACCAATTTAATTTTTGTATAATGTAATTGCCTTGAAACAAAAGCTTATTAGAATGCATTATTGTCTTAATTCTAGAAAAAAAAACTGGCTGTTCCATTTAACCCACCTGACTACATTGAGTTGAAAGGCTTCAAAATCTACGGGCAAACCAAAAATACAGTCATTTTCATGATAAAAATGATGTTGTGGTTAGAAGCAAAATAATAATATTGACAGTGTCAATAATGACAGTTCCCAAATTTTCTCAACTGACAATAACGAATATCACCATCACATACTTACACGCATTTAAGTCATTCAATATTGATAAGAAGAATATTAAAGAATAGGTGAACTTTTAAAATCAATAAGGGAATACACAATCAAGAGTTTTATGTATATATAACATGTTCAAATTGATAAGATGCATGGTTTTATGACAATGATATGCCAGCTTCCAAACGAAATAAATGCCACTTTCACATTTGAAATTTCTTTGTTCGAGGCCACAAAACAATATCATTCGACCAAGTTCAACTAAATATAGCACTTTTGGAAAACCCCATATTTTACTGAAAAACTAGGCTACAAGTGAGTAGTCATTGTCTTGGAGTCACCTCTTGCCCAGGCCCTAATTTTCCACATTTTAAAATTATAAAGAGTTACTTAAACATTCAATGATGAAATATTTCAAGCCTTTATAAATTGATTTTCCTTAAAAAATAAATTTAAAAGGGAAATTTTAGTTGTGAATTGCTTTTCACAAATTAAGCCAATATTGCGCTTCCTCTTTCACAGCTTAAAAGGAAAATAACACTAGAATTGCTAAATTTCTTTTTTTTAAATTCATGCTTGTCTTTCACAAATCGCATAGGCATTAGGAATTTTAATTTTAGGAAACAAACTAACAGCAATTAAGTACTTACAACTCTAACTCTCTTGCCCATAGCAGTAGCTGGAAGATTCTTCCTGAACTTTGCTCTGACGGAACCACTGTTACCATGAGATCTGGTGATTTTCCCCCAGATTACACGGAGACGACTGGCTTCCTTGTGTCCTGGACAAGCTGTCTTACTACAAACATAAGAAATTTGTTTTTAGTACACTGAATTTTGACCTTTGAATCATCACATTAAATATAATGGGTAACTTAATTTTGCTCGTTTAACCATAATATTGTTCATGTATCTCTGTTCATTGAAGTATTGACACCTTTCCACAAGTTACCTCAAGTTAAGATCAATAACCGTCCTTTTTTTACTGCGTGTTGCACTAACAGAAAAGGTCAATAAGTAACTTTCCCAGCTTTAACAGTAGGAGGATGAACCTAGGCATACACCTGATAGAACCACCTCAGTTTGACAGTTTCCTCACGGGTAAAGTTGTCTGAAATGATGGACTAGTCAGAGGCTAAAACCACTCAACCCCGTTAAATACCAGGAAATTTAGTCCAAGCTTATTTTTTATCGATTCCTGAAAGGCCCCTAACTCCAGATAAGACTTTAATTCAGTAATTTCGCATTTGCTGGTTATTATAATTCAAGTTATCAAAATCAATATATAGCACAGAAGACATACAATTTTCTGACTACCATCTCTTTCTGTTAACAACTCTTGTTTTTTATGTCAATCTAGTGTACCTTACAAACAATACATTTGTTAAAGCCACAAATGTTGTAACATCCACTGATCTAACACTACCCACTTTTCAAACATTTATCTTAACGAGATAGCAACAAGTGGTGCCAATGCTTGTCTGTTCACTGTCTCAGTGAGATCTACCAACCTATGAAGTTTCATGTTGAAAACTCTTACAGTTTTTGAGTTATGAGCTAATTCAAGTTTTTGCAGACGCTGCAGGGCCCGAGGCTACCTATTTTCTCCAAGGACTACAGAGATTTTAAGCCTGCGTATCCCGTCGGGCTATCTAAAATTTGGGTGACCTGAATTCTATAATTTTAAGTAAATCAAACAATAAAGTTTACAAACTTTTGTTAGATCTGATATGATGTAACCTGTATAACTTTGTTCAATACATTTGTGAAAGTCTGACGATCATACTTGTCTTGTTTTCAAATAAAGTGCAAGGACTAATTTGCTATGCTAGTAGTCCTGCCGACTACCTCTTGAAAAAGTTGTCAAGCCCTGCACAGATGACACAGAGACCACAATTGCTATACTTTCTTCAAAAACAGCCAAGCTAATAATACAGCATTATGAACTCACTTTTTGCCTTTGAAAACATAAGCACATCGTTTGCCAAGGTAGAACTCGGTGTCATCTTTATTAGTTACACCATCAATTTTAAGAAGAGCTGTGTGCTCATATTGGTTTCTCAATCCACGTTTGTAGCCTGTGAAAACTGCTTTACAGTACAGCCTGAAATAACGCATGAAGATGAATGCTACTAAGTGAGTAAACTTAACATTAGAATACAAAATAAAACATTACGCAATGATTGTTTAATTTTTATCAAACTAAGAATCATCAGATATTAGCTAGTGTAAGCCCAAACAACATTAATAATATTAATAACATTTTTGTCATCATCAAAATTAAATTCCAAAGCAAAGTCAGGGCAATATTGGAAATCATGCACTGACAAATGATTCTACATAATAAAATGATTAAAGGAGAAGTTGATAGTTTCATTACCTCCCGGACTTCTTTGGAAGATTAGGTTGTGGTGCTTTAGTTTCAGCCATCTTTAGGCTTCACCTGAAAATTGAGGAACAGTTGTAATAACATCTTCATACCATCAGCCGATCGAATTATATTCAAAGCTTAAAATGTTATTACACATTGCATATAAATCTACGGAAATTGGAATCACATCATTCTTTCTATCACGGCATACCACATAAAAAACGCAAGTGAACATTCTGTCAAGCAAAGAATAAACCAGAAACGGATTTCCGAGGATAATTCGAAGGGCAACATGATCGGACATTTTTCATATGAAGTAGAACACACACAGGCGTTACTGATAAATGCAATAGTGTCAACTTGAATGCGTAAAAATGGTAGGGTGGGTAGACCACATGTAACTGTTATTCGCAACTCGGGACTCCACATCTGAATAACGGTAATGAAATTAAAAGACACAGTTGCGATCAATACACTCGTCAGTCACTCACATAAGCAACTTACGGTAAAAATGGAATGTTATTTGTATAAAATATATATTGATGTAAATGCTGAAGTAAAAGTACGTGATCAAAATATCCAGGAACAGAGGATCAATAGGATAAACAAGAGGCAATAATATTTTCCCATACCAATAACAATATATAACCGGAAAAGGAAGTAACGTCGGACGCTCGCTTTAGACGATTCGGTTTATCATTCGATCTAATCGAGTAAAATATTTTTCAGTTCCAAATTAAGCATAAATTAGAAGCATTTTGTTGTAACTTGTATTAATTAGTTAAAAAAATACTTTAATGTGATTTATATAGAAAATCATACTTTTTCAACGATGACGTGAAATATCGTTCTAACAATCAAGTAAAATTGACAAGCGTCTCATGACTATGATCGCTTTCCTAGTGACCAATCTAAACAATGTATTTTTAAAATAATTGTTCAATGAATTTCATGGAAATAAACTAACCGTTTGGTATGTAACTCTCTTATTATATAAAATATTCGCTTGTTCGGCAAATCGTTTTAGCGGATTTTACTTTTGACTGCTTCGGGGCTAAATGAAAAGATGCCTCGCCATCACAACAGTCTAAATTAGTTTTGAAGTGATACATTCTGCTCTATGAATAATGTTATTATGAATTTATTAATCACGCCAGTTTAAACTTATATGGTTTTAATGGAACTTCAAAACATTTTACAAAAGAAACAAAATCAGTTTGTCCTCTGTTTTCGTTCTTAGAACTAGCCAGACCACAAGATTAATTTGGCAAAACTTTTTTAGATTTACAGTCACAATGATGAATAATCCAGCATTAGCTGGTGCGGAAGCAATTCATATTGCTACCGTCCTAGAAGACTGTGTAGATCAGTTATCTGTACTTGGAAAGATCATGCCAGCGTCTTTTGATGGTAAACAAGATGCATTTAGTGTAAGTATCAACAATTATGTTGTTTCATATCAATTTATTGATTTTGCTAACTCAATGTGTGTTTAAAACAAAACCATTTCATATGCTTTTCATAATCTTGTATGTGATAGATATATACAGTACATGCATACTTTCTTAATTGCTTTTAATAAATCTGTGTGTTCATGATGATTACATACATCTGTAGTTACATTACAATTTGCAAGAATCTAAACTTAAAACTGAACTGTTTGAGCATTGATTACATACCAGCAATGTACCATACTCATTGTGGTAGAGATTGTAACTAGTGAATAAGGCATCTTGCATCCATTCAACACCGAATTCTGAGTATGAATCCCACAGAGACAATATAGTTCTGAGTTTTCTAGAAAGTCGGAGCCCTCATTTAACGCTATGGGTAGAAATTCAGCCCATTCCCCACCTCAATGAATATACATTTTTCTCCTATTTTCTGAAAAAATTCCCTGCCGGAGAAGCTTTTTTTATCTATATATTATACATATATCAATGTAAACAACTAGTGTCCCAGAATTACTGGTGTAATACAGCAGCTGTTGTTAAAGCTTGAAATTGGCCTTTTGCAAAGTAAATACGCATACGGTCTAACCTGGCTTTACAGTCAGCTGGAATCAACGGTCACCTCCTATTAAGTAGGCCCAACAAAAATCATTCTATATTTGCCTTGATTAAATGGTCACCATGCCAATGGCCAGTTTATTTTATCCCTGCAAATACAGGTTGGACTGTATGTATAACTGAAAATTTTGTTGTTAAAGACAATATTCCCTTTTTTCTTCAAAACAATGCAAAATTCTCCTACCTGAAGGCAGTGGTCCCAGACCAGCAAAATGTAATTGGGGTTCTGGAAGCAGACTTTAGAATTATTCAAATCAGCAAGACTTTATTTCAATTAAATATGAGTAAACTGTTTTAGTATAACTGGTGTGAAGCTACTTGTAATTTCAATTTGCTTAATTAAATATAAAAACATTATTTGCTTACAGATGGTTCATTTACAAATGACTGATTTGATGGACAGTCAGCGTGATCTTGAATCAAGATACCAATCAATCCTTGCCAAGAAATTGGACCTTAAGCACAAAACTACAAATGCTGATAAACTTACAGAGATGGAAAAGGAAGTGCTAGAAATAGGCGGAGATCTTAAAAACAGTACTCATGTATTTACCCGTAGTGTTAGACAGAATCCTCTTACTGGGGATAATACGACCAAAATACAGGATGACAGGTATTCAATTACTTTCATTCTATTAAAAAATATAGATATATTTTAGATATATCTCAGAATTGTCAAATGTGTTTAACCTGTCTGATAAATGTAAATTTACAAAACATGTATAAATTGCAGAAATTTTAACAATTTTTTAAGAATGCTTTTATAGTGAAAAAAGAAGTGTTTTTATGTAAAGATGTCTTCTGCTAGAAGGATTTTTGTTAATATTTGACACAAATGTATGTTAGTTGTTCACATTATAGCTTTTACTAGTGGATGAGAACAAACCAGGTTTGACTGTATTGTTTTACATACATGTACTAGTAAAAGCTGGATCTCTTCGGCAATCTCAGCAAGTAAATTAGATGTTGTGATCAATTAGTTAGAACTAATTTACCTGTTATGATTGTAAAACACATAAACTGCATTATTTCAGGTTATTTGTTGAGGGTGTGATGGCTGAAACATTATCAGAACTGATACAAAACTGCACATTTAAAGCTCTGTCTGAAGCTGTTAATACACAGAAAGAGAGAAAGGCGCAACTCCAAGAAACCATATTGAAGTAAACTCTTGATTTCTACTTGTGTTTCATGATATAATCCTTAAAGAAGAATTTAATGCATTTGTGATTTTTTTTGGATGAGCAAACATTTACAAAATGTACTAAGATTAAAATTCAGTTTTAAATACCATGTAATACTTAATATGTTTCTAATGAGTCTATGGTATACTAATGTTATTTTAGGGAAGAGAATGGAAGGAAACGAGTGAAAACACTGCATAAATTACTTGGTGATATCAAAAAAGAAAAAGAAAAGGAAATACAAGAGAGAAATGAAATGATTGCTCATTTAAAGGTAGGGAATATATCTTGACAAAATGAAATGTAACTTTTGTAATTTCTTTAACTTACTTTTGTTTCATTTATTTCAACTTTGTCTATGCCCATATTTGTGATCTAACCAATAATTGGTATGAGCTTACCTTAAGATGTAGGTATTAAATTAAGATGTTCAAGTATCAATTGGGTTCCTGTTTTTTTCATATTCTTGCCTTATAGATGTCATAGTCATAAAAATTATTTGACTTTTAGGACCAACTTCAAGAAATGAAAGCTAAGACAAATATGGAAGGAAAGTATATAAAGAAATGTGCTGAAGTAGGTGTAGCCCAAACACAGAAGAAATGTACACTCTCTGAAAAGGAAATGAAAGACCAGATTGAGGTTACAAAGTTTCTTAAATTATTATAAATCTTTTATCTTTACGATTTTGCTGATTCACTGTAGTTTAAAAAAAAGATACTAGTAGTCAAAAAAGCTTGTACAGTTAGCTCATTGGTTAGAACGTTGGTTACCTGATCAAGAGGTTGTGAGTTAGAACCCGGGTGAGGCTTACACTGTCTGTGACAAATTTGACTAGAGATATTACATCCTATGTTACATTGTCTTCCACTTCTGAATTATGTGGGGTAGCTTGGTAGTAGCTCGTGGATAGAATGTGGTTAGTACAAAACAAAACCCAGGGAAGCTGGTTAGGATAATTACAGACTATGATATGACTGAAATAATGTTGAAAAAGGCATTAGATCCAAAGAAATAGATCAAATAAGTTGTCAGAAACATTTGGTGAAATCTGCTATTCTGTAGACCTGTCCAATGAGATGAACTGCATATGTTCTTATGTTTTGATTGATTCATTATTCATGTATATAATGTTTAGTTTTATTGTCTTGCATCCGTACATATTTTCTAATGCCATATATAATATTGCAATTTTATCTAATTGTCTTCATCATATTTAAATACTGTGTACCGGTAAGTTTCTTTTATTGAATATTTGAAAGTTGCCATATCAAACAGTTGACAAATTAATCAATGAAGATACTATGTATTGGTAAATAGTGGTCCATGTGTGCCTGTATTTTATTCACAATTTACATTCTGCTGTATGTATTTCAGAAATTCCGACATGATATTGATGAAGAAATTCGATGTAATGCTGAAATAGAATCATTCTTGAGGACACATCAAACTGTAATTGTCTTAATTACTAATACATGTATCAATCAATATGGTAACATTAAAGATACTTCAAGTTCACTCAGCCTGGAAATAAAGAAAGATATTTTTATATTTTATATAGGAACTAATGTTTGTTTCATTTGCTTCATGTAATTATCAAGTGATTGTACTATTTATTGACTCTTGAACATATTAATGAATAATTTTTAATGATTTGATTTGAACTGAATGAATATGAATTTTAGCTTACTTGTATTATTACATATTTATCCTAGTGTTACAGAATATGTTTGTATTTGTCTGTTATCTATGTCTCTGGTCATATGAAGTACCGATTGTGCGATGTTTTATACATGTTGTATATTTGTTTGTTCAGGAGCTTGAAAAGAAGGTAGATTTCTGGATGGAAAAATATGAAAAAGATGTAGAATCCAAACAACATGAGCTTGATGTTCTTAAAGCTTCTAAAGCTAAAGATCTTGAAAAATTACAAGAGCTTACTAAATTGGTATGTATTCTTATTTGTCTTGATATTAGGAGAAACCAAGAACTGAATGTTACGTAAAGGTTCTGTTTCAAACCAAAGTTTCAACACAACTTCTCCCTTATTTTCTTTTGACTTAAGCCTTTTTGTATGATTATTTATATGAATATGCTTATTATGCTCCTTTCAAATAAAGGGGTTATTTTGCTTTGCACATGTTGGTCAGTTGGTCCGTCCGTCTGTAACCAAACTTTGTCTGGGCAATAACTAGAGAAACTATTTGGCCCAATATTAAGCTACTCATGTTTGGTTGGGTGTTTGGTCACCACATGTAGATGACCCCCCCCCCCCTATTGATTTTGAGGTCAGAAGGTCAAAGATTAAGGTCACGGTCACACTCACAGTGACCTTCAGCACAAAAACCTTGTCCGACAAATACTAGTAACTAGAGAAAGATTTGGCCTAAAATTTGGTTGGGAAGTTGGTCTTCATATGTAGATGACCCCTACTGTCTTACTATCCTTTAGGGGGCATCTGTGTTTCACAAGTTTTAACACTTCTTGTTGTTATTTAATCTTTCAACACTAATATCTGAACATCCTATTGGAACTTTATCTTACTGCTGAAAAGTTTAACTCTAGTCTGTGATATTTGAAATGATATTGGTATATTTTGTGTTTATCTTGATGTGGATTTTGTCACTTACTGACAGTGATCTAGTTCTTAGGTTACAAATGTAAGTCAGTTTTTGTAAAATGATATTTCTTAATATGTCTTTATGTTGTCTTATACATACCATTTAATTATACATTCTTTTCAGTACCGAGAATATGAACAAGTTGTTGTTGAAGACAGAATTGAAAAGGAGAAAGCCAGAAGAAAGCAAGAACAGGAAGCTATTGAACTTAAAGCTTCAATCAAAGTAAGTATCATTTCTCTCTGATGTATATCTCTGACATTACAAGCCTTTTTCGATGGTGCCCTTCTTTTGGAGGTCATTTTGTTTAAATAATCAATGCAGGTTTTTTAACGAATGACCTATCGAGGGCTCAGCGCAACACTGACGTAACTTGTTCTTATTTCAATATGAGTTACGACACTGTTGCGCTGAGCCCTCGCTATATTCACAGGGTAGTCTTTATTTGGAGAGGGTTGCTAACACAGGTTTGACACTATTTGCCATTACATGTATATATCTTTTTTTTGTTCTATGAGTTCATTTATGTTTCATTACCTGAATGTAAGAGCAGAATTTTATTATGTACATACACTGCAATTATCATTGATAATAAGACAACCAATGGAGCATTCAAGCACACCACACATGTACATTTTTGCCAAACAAGAGGCCTTCAACCACATTTTTTTTGTGCTAAAAAATCATAGCTCTTTCAGGACAGATAAATCTGGAATTCTGGATATATCCGGAATATTGTCACCCCTGTAGTACTGTAGTAATGAAGAACTAGTAAACCTTGAGATTCCATCACTGAAACAATGAAGTATGGCATGATCTTATCAACAAATTATTCAACAAAACATTTTGTATTGAGCTTGTTGAAGAAATATTTATTGTTATTTTTACTTACAGGTTCAGTCCTGGTGGCGTGGTGTTATGGTTCGGAAAGGGTTTGGACCTTATGCCAAAAAGAAGAAGGGGAAGAAAGGAAAGAAAGGAAAGAAGGGAAAGAAGAAGAAGTAGACTGTAAATTGACTCTAACAAAATATTGTGATATTTGTTTTATATATTTATCATGTTGTAAGAAAAAGTTGTGCATTTCATTCACTAGTTTATTATCAATTTGTAGACTGTATAAAGAATGTAACATGGACTTATTACTTGATCTTTGTCTATCATATCTTTCTTGGTACATGGCTGTTGTACCTGTGTGTAAATGAATAAGTATATCACTGATCACTGCCTTGTTAAAATGCTGTTTTTTTCCAATTAAATGTTGATGGTGTGTTTCTTGTATCAGAAATGTTTTTTTTAATTCAATTACATTTCAGAATATTAGATATCTTTGTTCAATTTGGTTATGTAAGTCACAAAATTAAATTATTATGTGTGTAACTTTGAACTTAAGCCAGTTATGAACCAAAAACATGTTGTTTTTTTTCTTTTTGCATACATGTACCACACTCGTGGAATTGCATAAGTTAAATCATATAGTATTACATGGTTGCTGTAAATTTGCTTCAACAAAAATTGATTTATTGAAGGCCACAATACTTCTTTTCTATAAAATTTCTGTTTGTTATCATATTGCTGAAACACTAGCAGTATTCATGTGTCATGTACTGATACAAAATAAATATACATTTGTTGAGAAAATTGTATTGTTATTGGTTTACTCTGAAATCTATTAACTTAGCAATTCAAATAAGACATACTGGTACATAGATTTCTAGGCAGTGTTACATCTGTACAGGTATTTGATTTAGTACAACTACCTCTACCTGTACAGATGTAACACTGCCTAGAATAAGATATAGTAGGTTTGGCTTGCTTGTAAATAAAAGTGACAATTTATAGATGACACAGTCAAATGATCGACTCCAAAATTCATCAGATTTCATATTTTACACTCACTGGCTTGTAAAAATATACTAGTTCTTATGGAAACTAAAATGAATTAAACACTCAGAGGGGTAACAAAGAGCAATATTGTTAGAAACATATTAGAGTTGTATTATTTTGTTAAAAGCAACCTAAAAAATTCAACACAGTTTACCGTTTCAGAATTTGTTCATTAAGGATTACAGACCCTAATGCAAAGCTTTCATTTCATGTTAATTTTCTTTGAATATGTAGAATAAATCATTCATAAATCATTCACCACAAGCTTTTTCTGAATTATGCAATTTGTGAACATGAAATTTAAAAAATGCTGTATAATCATAGAAAAGGGATATTACTCGATAGTAATATTACCTCCCTTTATGATATAAAGTAAAATAACTGACCCAGGTCCAACATTTCAAAATGTTGTATGGTTGAACGTTATTATTTACTCAACTATGCATGAATGTTACCATTTACAAAGATAACGTTCCTCTAAGTTTTGTTCTGTTTGCATTAGGGTCTGTTATCCTCAAATAAAAGAATTAAGTAGTATGTCCCTGTTTTTCAAACGGAAGATCATCAACAAAAATGCTGATTTATGCTCAAAATGTTGCAATATTTATCATGTTTCAGTTATTTACAACACATTGGTGACACTATAATTGGTAAGTTATTGATAATGTCAAGGACTTATATACATGTATGTATATAAGTCCTTGATAATGTCAAAGACGTATTATACGTCTCTGATTATGTACACAACATATAGAAGTACCTGTATAGCAGCATTGCATTGCATTTTTTCGTGACCATATTTATAAGGCCAGAGGAATGGTACATCCACTCACTTTTTAAACTTTTCTCATGCTTTCTATAAAGAAATTTCCCTACCGCCTACGTACCTACCTATTTATAATAATTGCATATATAACCAGAAACAATATTTTTTATATCTGAACGATTTTAATACAATCAGGAATGTAAAGACCTTAATACAACTAAATAACTTTTACACACTTATTTGTTCACATTTGCAATTTTAAATCCAGAGTTGGTACCGACATTATCAACTGTGTGTCGATTTAGACAGCTAGAAAATGGAGATTCGGATGATTTTATACATGACCGGATTATCATTTGATCTAGTTCAATAAAACGCTTATAAGATTCTATTTCTAAATCTACATAAAACGCTCAGTGATTAAGATTCAGCAGAATCCCGGAAGTTGATGTCCTGTCACTACAAATTATATTTTTCTTTACTAAACCATGATAAAATGTCTGTGTGGTCTTACCTATGGAGGCTTGCACGTCGCTACTTATTCTGTCCAGAATCATTTATAGCTCTTGTATTGCTGGTTGTAATTTACAATACATTCATGAATATCACTCCACTCTGGCAGAAAGCGAAAGAAAAGCTACGACTCCCTGCTACTAATTTTCAGAATTTTAAATTCCAAAATCCTCGATCGCAGCAACGGAGTTCTGGACTTTACTGGCCTTCTGATCCAAACAAGTTGTCATGGGAATCCAAGAGTGGCAATGTAGCTGCTTACTCAATACAGGGACGTAGACCTCACATGGAAGATAGATTTAAAATTCACAACAACGGGAATAAACTTGGTCTCTATGGAATATTTGACGGCCACGGTGGTGATGTGAGTGTAACTTCAATAATACTGGATTAGTATGCTCATAGAAATCTTGTTACGTCTGTCAATATGTGTACAGTATGGTAGCCTTACTTATTCGGCATTCGATGGCCCGATTTCATGAACAAATTTGGAAGGGTCATCTGACAGGGCCAAATAAAAAAAAGTGCCTCCCTGTCACAAATAGTCTAATTAGTTGGACTATCAATATGGAAACCATGCCTAGCTTATTTACTTAAAATTATTACATGCACAATTTATCTTACAAATTGCAATGCAAGAGAAATCCAAGGACTGCCTATGATCAGTAGCAGGCCAAATACCCCCATTTTATTCAAAAACACCACTGTTCGGTCAAAACAGTGATTTATTGCGTTCTAAACCAATAAGGTTGGAAGCTCATTCTTTTGCATCTTTATAATCTTCGTAAAAATCATAGGTTACAGGTAGTTGAGCTAAAATATTGTGTCTTCTACATCAGATCAAAATGTAATTGTTGATATATTTCCTGTTTAATACATTTCAGTTTGTAGCAGAATATGCTCAGAAAAATCTATTTTCCTCAGTATTGTCATCAAATGTCAGTGACAACAGCCTTCATGGAGAAATTTTAACCAAACATATATTAGAAGTTGATGACAAGATTTTAAAAGAAGTTAAAGGAACATCAGATATTTCAGGTTCGTATCTTGATTAGCCAGGGGATAATTTTTCTAATTTAAACTATGTATTGGTATATGAAAAAATGCTGCAATAAATATCTAAGGTGTTTCGATTGATTATGGTATTCATAGTAATTAGTATCTTGAAACATTCCAATTGAAATAACCAGTAACTTATATTTTGATGACATTCAAGTGGCTTTAATGATAGACAATTTATTGCGACATTTTATTCAATTGTGAATTCTGTTTTTATGTTGCAGGCTCAACAGCATTAGTTGCTATGGTTTCGGGAAAAACTCTAACAGTTGCAAATGTTGGAGATTCCAGAGGTGTTATGTGTGATAAAAATAACAAAGCCATTCCATTATCTGAAGACCATAAACCGAACTCAGTAAGTGTTTGTATTGAACATAATCGATTATGCAACTCATGAAAGTGATGTTGATACCTGCGAGGGTGCTAGCATTGTTTCAGTGGTTTTTTGTTAGATTAAAATGTTTGTTACTTTCTTGTGTGCAATGCATCCTAGGTGTCAGTATCATGAGTATGGACTGAAGTCATTCTCAATTGTTATAATGAAAAAAAGGGAAAGCTGGACTGAATTATGGCTTAAATAAATACTTTGTCTTAATCAAATCTGAAATTGACATTTAAATGTATGAAGTATATCTTTTTAACTTTTCATGGTCTATTAAAGAATATCAAGGTCAAAATCATTTTATTCACTCATATCATGTACATCAGTGACAAAATTAGGCGTTGCTGTATTCAGTTATTCGACTTGCTGTCTAATATTGCTTTTGACCTACATTTGTAACCAATGAAAGTGTTTGATACAAAATCTTCAGCTGGATTAGGAGTTTTCTCATAGGTTAAAAGTGTTGTTGTTACAAATTTTTAGGTCAGAAACAGTAATTATTTGTTTTACTGCCTCTGGAAATTATGCAATAATAAAAGCCAAAAAAAAACATCAATACAACCACATATATTAAATATCAAAATGTTTAAATAATGATAAATTATACCAAGTAGATTTTATATTACAGTAATAAATAAGATAAATATACTACATAATTTTAATCTAATTTACCAAAAAAGTAAAATAATGCTACTTTTAGCATTAAACTCAAGATTATTTTATTATACTCTTAAATGTAAGTATTCTGGAGAAGGTCACCCAAAGTTCATGTACACCAGTTTGTCTCTCTCTGGAGTCTTTACACACTAAATACTTTGTTTTTAGATTTCAGCATGAGATAATCTACTGTGTTTTCTAAAAACTAATTTTCTATTGTATACCAGCTGGTTATCTTTTTTAAAAGATATTTCTTGTTACAATTTTTTTCTTATACATAAGCAGGTGTTGTATGTTGTTTGAATAGAAATTTCTCTATTATAATTACTGTGTATACATTATATGGATGCTTATTTCAGACAAGAGAACTACAAAGAATTAAAGATGCAGGTGGTTTTGTAGGATTTAATGGTGTATGGAGAGTGGCAGGAATACTTGCAACATCTCGAGCCCTTGGAGATTATCCACTGAAAGAGAAAAGTTTCGTCATAGCTGAACCTGATATATTGACATTTAATCTTGATGAAGTACAACCCAAGTTTCTTATTTTAGCTACTGATGGACTTTGGGATTGTTTCTCAAACGAGGAAGCAGTTCAGTTTATCTTAGAACGATTAGATGAGCCTCATTTTGGTGCTAAAAGCATAATATTACAAGCTTATTATCGAGGGTCTTTAGATAACATTACAGTTATGGTTATAAAATTTGATAAGAATAGCTTTGATGTTTCACATAGATAGCATAATATACATACGTATGATCAAACATGTAAACTGGGGTAAGGTTAATAAATGTGTGATAAATTGTAATTTTTAAAAAAATATTTTACTATGTGTATCACCACACATTTTATTATACTCATGCATCATGTAAGAACAATTTTGTTAATTATATGTGAATATACAATTTATGTCAATTTTATGTTTGTCTGGTCACTTGTCATGGACTACAACTAACTATTCTTTCCTAGGTTCAGAATATCAAGGGTAAAAAGTATAAATACGATACCAGTACATTACTTTGATCCTTTTCTCAAAGGCCCTCTTAAAGCCCTTGTTGTTCAGATGTTTTTCATTGCCACAACTAGCTAGATAAGGCCACACTACACAATTGTTGGTAACACTACCCAAACTTTTAACAGTGGGTTGTTTAAGTTGGCATTTTGGGATGAAAAGTATATGCTTGTACTGAAAATGATACGCTGGAATAAAGAATTTATAAAATAAGAAAAAAATCAATAAAATCAATAAAAAAATTGGGGTTGGCGAGATTTTTTAAAGAGTCATTCACATAACTGCAAAGCTTGACATTTTTAATGATGGCCTAAGTATTTTATATCAATTCTGTTATTTTGTGTTGTGCATTTTGTGTTTGAAGCATCAAGTTTTTATGCAGAGAATGAGATTTTAGAAAATTGATCAAATATTTGTTTGATATGTGCTTGTTGATAAATGTTTTTACATGAGAATTCACAATTTAGTAATTGATTTTGATGTTTATTACGTGTACATGCATGGTAGTTTTTACTCAAAACTTACAAAATTGATATGTATTAAATGAACCGTAATTTAATTGGTTACTATGTTGCAAGTTTTGTATGAGTCGTCTCATCTATTGCTGATATTATTTGTGTTGGCTACAGTGGAATAAAGGGGACATAGGAAATATTGATAGCTGCTACGTTAGTATGTGATAGCAATTATGGCTACTTCCATTGGTAAACTATCATGTGGGTGTGTAATACCTATTGCGTGCGTCATAATACTTTAATAGCTATTGCTTGGCCACATGATAAATAAAGTATTTCCTATGTCCTTTTTATGCCACCATAGTTGGCTTTGGGTGTTTTATATGGTGAACATGTCTGTTACTTGTGTTCGTACAGTTACAGGCTGATTGGGATAATGTTGATCTTAACTGCTTTATATTGGTTGGATATCATTTAATATTTTTCCTTCTATTCAGTATTGCAAAATTTGTTGATTATAAAACTTTTTTGTGCCAAATGTCTGTTTTCAACTTTATTTAATGTGTTCTTATTTTTTTGTCAATTTATTTTGCTTTCAGATACTCCTAAAAATGTGTGTTCAAACTTTTAAGAAGTAGCTGAAAATAAAATAAATTGACAAAAATGTTTTTTATCTCTATTTAGATCTATGTACTCATGTACAAGTATAAAACCACAATTGGTACATGTGTAATTTTGATGTTAAAGATTTATCATCAGTTTCTGTGCTTTATACTATTTATGCTACTTAGTGTCATGCTGAACTGAACTTTATCTCTTTTAACATACAGGTCTGTGAATGTGCATAATCATTAATGAAATACAATTGGATCCATTGAAACTTTTTTTTAATGTTTGTTTTGTTGATATGTTTTTATGCCCCCACCATTCAAAATGGTGAAAAAATGTGTTACTCTTGTCCATCCATTCAAATTTTGGTTTCCAAATGCTAAGTTAAATATTTTATGGATTGGTTTCATATTTTACATGAAGGTTTATAATAATAAACTACAGGTCAAGTTTGATTTCCATTAAAATCCAAACATTTTCACAGGAGTTAAATTATGGCCCCTTTTTTATTTAGCTCTCAGCGGTGGCATTTTTGTCCTCTGGACACATTTTTAGTGTTATGTCTGTTATTTAAGATTTTGTTGTGTGCTTTTTAGTTTTGTAGAAATATCATTTAGATGTAAACTCCTACTCTGTTTTCATATCAATGTAATTTGATAAGGATGACAAATAAGTAATGCTCATTTCATTTGTTTTCATTTCTGTTGTACATTAAGTAGTTATAGTTGATTTATATTCTGGTGAAACAACCTTTGAATGTCTCCCCTGTTATTTTGTTAATCTCCGCTTCCACAGTTATACCATGTGTCACTGAATTAAACAATATTTAATCTGATTGTATTAATGGCCTTAAATTCTATTTCCAATTTTAATTAAATTAACCAATTACTGTAATTTACATCATATTTATTCTATTAATAACAAAATCATGATTAAATTAATGTCTGTCATGATAAGTGGTAGCAGTGATTTTGTTTCACATCTAAGGGAGACAATTGGCTGCTGGGAATATTTTTTTGTTGAATTTGCCATCTTATTACTTAGTATTTGAGTATAATTGTGTTACTCTATACAGTCGTGTTGTATGAATTAGATGGTACAGTGCAACCTCTCCAAAGCAACACCCTTTGAGAGAAGCAAGATTATGTTGTTGTTGAGAGGTTGTTGCTCTAAAGAAGTTAAATTAATAGTTAATTAATTGTAATGTTGGAAAAAATCATGCTGTTGTTTCTCAAGAGGGCCGCTCTGGTGAAGTTGCACTGTATATTACATTGTTGTTAATGTCATGGTAGTTTGTATATGATTATTTACATATGTTTATTCTCCATTCTATCATCTGTATGCCTTATTCAGCAAATATTATAATTTATACAATTATATATGTAGTTCATACCGTATGAAATGTTAGATTTCTGCATGGCTGTGTTAATCTTTATCTTATTTTTGCCGTCTTTCTTCTTGTTTGAGAGATTAGGAAATAGTTTCATAAAAAGATTATGAAAGGGTTCAAACAATAGGTTTACTAATAAATATATATAAAATTTTAACTGAACTAATCACATAATAATGTTGTGGGTTTTTTTTCATATGATTCAGGCTCATTCAGTGATTGCATTGTTCATCCATCAGTACAAAGTTCAAGTAATTTAAGTGAAGTTGTGTCTATTAAAGTTCACAAAGCTTTTGTGTGAAATGAAATCTACAAATAATACTGCTCTATTGAAGTAGTCTGCTATGGGGTCACTTCAGTTTCGCGTAATTAATTTATGTGTAATACTCATGTGCTGGTAAATTTACACTGTCAGAATTGTTTTATCATTATTTTCTTGGGCGCACCTTATTAATTTTTCCAATTTCAAAATGCAAGTGCCTTTGATATTTAATTTCTTAACTTTCGACTGATAGGAATGTATACTTTTTTTGATGTAATAAATGCATTCTTTGATATGAGAAAGTGTTTGAGAAATAGATCATTTATAAAACTTGATTAAAAAGGTGTCCTACACTCACGTTTGAAGCAATTTTGAATTTTTATGAACCTAAAAATTGTGCATTTTGTGACTACTATTTTTGATTCCCCTTCTGAAATCTTATTTAGCTTTTGCCCTATTCAGAAATCCCTAAATGTGTTTTAACACTCCTATTTTTATCTGGATGTTTATTTTCAGATGGTTTGCAACAAGTCTTTGTACTCATATCACAATTCCATTCTCAAAGTATTGTATGGTGGAAAAGATGTAGCTGATTATTGTTAATACATGTTCTGATCAATTATGCTTGTAGAATAATATATGAGTAATGTCATTGTCTGATCATAGTCAACTTAGAAACATTAAAAAACAAGATACATGTATGAGATTTCATAGCTTTTGGGTCAGGTGTTGATGTTTTTAATCATTGGGTGATCAGAGAAACATGACAATCATCAAAGAATGAATGCTTTGGTTTAATTTTGAGCTGGATCTCTTCAACTGTGTTCATTGAAATATGTCCATTAGATAAATTAATCTGATCAGCTAAGATTCAGTCTGACGGGAGGTAGTTTAAATTCTAACATTTTAAACTTCACATTCCATTCCATGTGTGGTGTACCACTTCATGCATGTTCTGGTTGTCAACACAGAATTTCAGTTTTTTCGCTGATCCAGACCATTGTTTCTGCTGCATTGATGTACAGATTTCCTTTTTTTTGTATTTCTAACTTTCATCCATGCAATATTTCTGTCTTGGTAATTAGGTTAAGTTTTTCAATATGTAAGAAATTGAATATTATAAAGCTAAAAACAAATATCATGGGACGATCCATGTAACTTTCTGTAATGATAACTGAATATCCTCATACAACACAAAGTCCATGGAAACACCAAAATTAATGTGGGCCATTTAAATAGCTTATTTGGTTTCCAGAAGGAGCAATTTGCAATATGGTATTAATATTGTTTTGTGAAGATTCTTGTCCATTTGAATTGTATATTGTGTGCTATATCAAGATATCTACAAAAGGTAACACATTTCATGACTTCAATCATTACTTCGTAAGCCATTGTGAAATAAATTATCTATAGCTAAATAAAGTCAATTTGTCACTTCTTTTATTATGCCCACACCATTTGACATGGAGGAAGGGCATGTAGTGTTATCCCTGTCTTGTCTGTCCAAATTTCAGAACGATAACTTGAAGAAATATTTCATGGTTTGGTTTCATATTTTACACGAAGGTATATAATAGTAAAATACAGGTACGATTTTCTTAAAATCCAAATGTTTTCACAGGCGGTATGGCCCTTCTGATTTAGCGCCCAGCAAAGGACACATTTCAAGTTCACGAATGGCTCCAAGCAGTCATAATATTGGCATCAATCTGAGACAGAATAAGGTATCAGCAAGACTAGGCCATGTACATGCTCAACTGCCAGGACCCAATTAAAATACTGAAGAAAAATGTCCTATGTCAAGCACAATGATATTTGTTTTGTCAATGTAACTAATGTGAAATTTTTTAACCTAGATCCCAGCATTTATAAATCCTGCAGTGCATACAAGCTGTGACAGGAAGCCCAATAGTTGGGCAAATAACTGATGATTAGACAGGATATACTGGAATCACCTTGTCTGTGTGTCTGGTTGTATAATTCTGCAGTCCGGCATGCATTGTTTTTAAAAATACTTAGCAGAAATGTTCATTAGTAGGCTTTGTTGTTTGTGACATGCACCCTGAATTAGACCAGTACTTTCCAGTCCACACTACTACAAAAACATTCAACCACAATCTAAACAAGGATTTACGTAAATGCAGCATTGCCAGCACTAGAGGTTTGACAAACTGACTTAAGTATATGAAAATATAATAAAGTTCTTGTTTTATATTTTATTTGATCTCATTGATGAAAATATTTACAAATGAAAATATGATACAATGAAAATGATAACAAGAAGACTATGTGACTATACTACAAGGTTGACATAGATATTGTAAGAAGCAAATTAATTCATGATAGTAGAGCAACGAACATAGTATGTTCAAGTGAAATTTCTTACTGAACCATGATTATACATCTTGGAACAGTGAAAACTGAACTATACCCAACTAAAAGAAACGATCTTGTTAAATTTCAGACCAATGATTTAAATGTTAGGCTTATTTCTGTACTGGTTTCAACATTTCACTCATGTCAATAAGAGGTCACTAAATTATGTTTTTAAATTTTATAAAGACCAACTGTTTAATAACAACACTTACTAGATATTCCTGACACATTAAAGAGTCTTAAGTAAACAAATTTGTATCGATTATCTTAAACCAGACAACTTAGAAAACTTTACATCATCAGAGATAATGTCACACTTCAATATGAACCATTTATACAGCTAGCTACACTAATATACAAAATCACTTATGAAATTCATTTTGTAGTTCAATAGTAAAGTTCTATTCACAAATAATGATTATATAATGTAGTAAAAAATGAAGAACAAGACTTGGACATGAACACATCAATTTGTAATTGAACACATTGGGTAATTTTACTGCATCTGAATTTTAACCACAAGACTTAAGAGATAACAGCATAAATAAGGGTACTCTAAACCTCCAACAGCATTTTCAGCTAATGCAATGTTTACAGAAAGCTTTAACACCAGTTACATTCCAATATCTCTCTCTGGAACTAGGAACTGTGCTTTATAAATATTAAAATTTAAGATTAAGGACATTATAAATAAATTATCCTCTTACAAAACACACATGGTTGAATATTAGAATTACCCCTTCATGCAATCTTTCACAGTACATTATATAAATGTTATTTTGGTGTGAGCCTGGTTGACTTGCCACACATTCAGTTCCTCGTACTCCTCAATACAAGCATCCACCTGGTCAGGTTTGAATCCTTTAGACGTACATTGTTCCATCACATCAGTCACTTTCACAGACTTCACGCCCCGCGACGGCGCCATTTCTCGTACAATTGCAAATATCTTATCAGTCACATTTTGAGCTCTGAAAGAGTAAAACAGAATGTTAGTTACGTTATACTATTATATCTGGTTGAACTAATCATTATCAGATGGGAACTGGTGCCATTTACAAGAAACAAGTTGCAGTATATAACCTATCAATGGCGCCATATACAAGAAACAAGTTGCAGTATATAACCTATCAAACAAAAGCATTCATTTGGGTAGTAAAATCTTCACCACAGGGCCAGACCAGGAGCTTCATTTACAAAGTCATTCAGATCAGTAGAATTTTCCAAGTTGAGAGGCAGAGTTGCCTCCTACTTAAACTTAGATAATTATCTCCAAGCAGGGGTGTCGATAGAGCCAATTTTTGCCAAACAAGAGGCATTCAACCGCATTGTTCCATATTTCAATCAGTTTGTATTTAAGAAAATCTTCCAGAGCATAATAAATTGACCATAACTTTGCCATTTCTAGAAGCTATTTTATAACTTTAAGTAACTTATTTTTGCTCGGAAATCATAGCTGTTTTGAGACAAATAAATCTGGAATTCTGGATATATCTGGAATATTGTAACCATGTCCATGTAACAGTACTATCACAATCAGTGTTTTTTCTCTCTTCACTGGGAAGAGGCCTTAGCCCGTTGATTTTGGGAATTATCGCTAAAATTGCTGATTTGGAAAATAAAATAGCTGGTGTAAGTTTAATTTTTGGGAAAACTGCATGATTTTAAAGAAATTTTCATTTGGGAAGAGACCTATAAAAGGCCTCTGTTATAGAAGGTGAAAAATCACTGACAATTAAAAAAGAAACTGAGATTTAAATGCTTGTTTACAAACCTTGTGTGCATCTCATGTCCAGGATTCAGAGAATCTTTTGACATTTCCATCAATCGAATGGCCTCATTAACATCATCTTTCTCTACACTGTCTGATAATCTAAGTCTAGCCTACAATACAAGCATCATTTATCATCATATGACTTTGTAGTACAAAATTATTTCTACTCTCGTTTTTATGTAAGCAATTTTCACTGAGAAAAATCAATCAATATACATAGTGATTAGCTAGAAAGATGCATTAATTCCTTATCATGTATGTCATATACATAATATTTTAAAATCAGATGGTAAAATACTAAGTTATACACTTATCTGACTTGTAAGGTGAATGTAAGATATTGTTGAGTATCAGCTGGGGACCTCAAACGAGAAAAATAACACTATAGAAGTAATACTCACCAAAGCAGTGGAGAGACGTAAAATGGCCAGGAGAGTTCTAGCGGACATAAAGGTCATGTCTTTACTATTTCTGGCTTCTTTTCTCATTTCACAATATGCTCCGGTGATGTAATCAGACAATGCCTCTGGAATAATTGGCTGCTTCTTTTTACAGAGAGCAACATATCTCCTACAAATACAAATTTCCATCAATGAAATAACTAATATGTTAAAGACCACTGCATTTATGCAACAATAATGCTGCAACAATTTTCTCAAATAATTAAATACACAATACTAATAATTATGCCAAAGGAACAAACAATACATCAGCAAGACTTCTTCCGCAGATGAAAAGAGAAATAAATACAGTACAACCTCTACAAATAATAAACTTATTCTATACACAATTTCATCTAAATAGTGAGAATAACATACCTCATTAGTTTCATATCAAGAGGTGTAAACTGCATTGGTGGCTGTACATTGTGTTGATGTACATATGTGATGTGCTGGGCCAATCTGAAATAATAATATAAAACATAATCAAAGTACTGAACATAATTTAATAGACTTGGGCTGCAACAAGGAACGGGAACTAGTTTAAAAATTGCATGGCGGATTTAGAAAAACAGTTCTTTGGTTCACATAAAAATTCATACGTGCCGAATTGAGTGACGGTTATGGAAAGCTGAAAGTCTATCATTTCCAAATATAAAACTGTGTTATGAAGTTATCAAAAAGCATACTTTCTCTCAAATCAAGCATTAAAAAGACTTGTACACTTATTTAACATACATGACATCACATCAACAACAGGGTGCTCACTAGTCTTCCAATATTTGGGGGTAAAAAATGACTCTTAGCTGATGATTTATTGAGTCAACTAAATTTCCTACGTAAGTTGTCAATTCTCAAGAGTCTTAGTGTTACACTTCACTTATTTCGAGAGTCAAAATGTCATTTAAAGGCCTTGTACAATATAATAATACAGACACTAGTGTTATAGTTTAAATTTGTGTTTTTATCACAAATAAATGAAATACAAATCACCTCAAGGATGATTGGTTATTGTCTAATAGAAAGATAAGCATACACAGGTTTTCTTTTATCATACAGTTGTAGCCTGCTAAGGATGCCTTCCCACTAAAATATCTTTGAAATCATGCAATTTTCCAATAATTTCCAATATCCTCTTTGTCCTTGAAACTTCATTCCCCAAATTAGTTTCAGGCAAGAATTTCCACCAAAAGTGGCTTCAACCCGCTATTTCATCTCCATATTTAGGGCCAGGGCATCTCCCCAAAACATAATGAAATCCCCTAGTCTATTAATTCATTTGAAGTGTTCAAAAATATAGACTTCTGAGGAAACTTACCTTAAATCATTGTCTCTGTCTGGCTTATCTTGAATCAACCATAGAAGATCAAATCTTGAGAGTAAAGCAGCAGGTAGCTGGATATTTTGTTCAATAGAACGTTTAGGGTTGTATCTACCGTAAGCAGGATTAGCAGCAGCCAATATGGAGACTCTAGCATTTAAACTGGTCATGATTCCAGCCTGAAATTAATTAAAGACGTACAGATGGTAAGACAATAATCAAGCATATTATTACACATACATCTGCAATATAATTAGTGATCCAGTAAGGCCTTTTATCTTTGTAATATGAAAGGAGTATTTCTTTAAAAATTTGTTTGCGAATTTGTATTTCATATGCTTTTTGGATTCATGAATGTTCATGAACACATAATTTTCTGACAGACGTGAAGAAATAAAGAATGGTAAAGAACATAACACCACTTGTGTGGTTAGAAGTTTTCACTAGCACCAAGGTTTACAAAAATAGGTTATTCACAAAAAACAAACAATTCCGACAAAGCAGACTAGCTAAATCAAATGTCAAAAGTTTTTCAGCACTATGAAACAGAATGAAGAAACTTTGTTACCTTAGCGATTGAAATAGTTTGCTGTTCCATTACTTCATGAATGGCTGTCCTATCAGAATCCATCATTTTATCAAATTCATCGATACAGCACACACCTTGGTCAGCTAACACCAAGGCTCCTCCTTCCAGCATCATCTCACCCGTAATTGGATCCTTCATCACAGCGGCTGTCAGACCAACGCCAGATGAACCTCTTCCAGTAGTGTACTGACCTGTATACACATATTTAACAATCAGTAATAAATCTAACATAACACAACATCAACTATCAACATACAACTAAGCAAGGATACATTAAATTAAAATCTTGTGATGTATTCATCCAGTCAAATGTGAGTATGCAAAATAATCATATCATTTCATGTCAAATGTCGAAGTCTTACATAACACACTCACAGACAGTTAACAGATTCAGTATCATAAATTTCAGCCTGTCAAAAAATCATTCATGCAATATAAGTACCCAGCTAAAACAACTCCACACAACTTACGTAAGAAAGAAAATTTTGAACATTATGCTAAGATAAAAGATAACAGAAACCTACTACTTACTTCTAGGGGCCAATCTGTCAATGAAAGACAGAAGTTGGGATTTAGCCACACCAGGATCTCCCATCAAGCAAACATTAATGTTCCCTAAAAATAGATGAATTTCATATTTGTAATTATCACCTACATCTCACTTAACTCACTGTCAGAGTAATGTTTCTCAAGCCACTTATAAAAACAATATTCATGCCATCAGTAACTATACTGTGAAATTCACACATGTGACAATGCATTTATCAGCAACCAAGTTGACAAAGTTCCATGATAAATCATGACTTTGTGGTAAAGCAGGTAAACCCAACATCAACAAGACGGCCTTTTTTCTGTTCCTGTTTGAAACATTCATATTACTGATCAGGAAAAAGTTTATTGTGTCTGAAAGTTGAAAAGCTTAAACATCTTGAGCTCAAAGTGATGGAAACAATAAAAATAACCAGTCCAGTCCCGACCTGCAAACAAACAACTGGAAGTTCTGGAAAAAGTTCTACCATGCTTGAACAATTTCATTCAACGCACCTCTTATCTTCATTCCCTGGGGACTTTTATCTACACCACCAACCAACAATAACAACAAAGCTTTCTTCACATCTTCATGTCCATAGATTTCAGGTGCTATGCTGCTAGCTAATTTATCATAGAAATCCTCCTCAGCCACCTGTTTGATTTCATCTTCACTTAACTCTTCAGTTCCTTCTTCATCATCAGTTTTATTCATCTTGACAATTCTCTGCAATTATTAAGATAACGTAGAAGAGTGGATAGCAGTGTTCAACCTATTTTTTAAAGCACTAGCCACATCTATCAGTAGGCTATTAATTTTTGGCCACTAGCCCAAACTATCAGTGGGCTAATAAAAATAAACAATTTTTTAGGGCCCTAGTCTAATATATCAATTTTTTCCTATTAAGTTAAGTTAAATTACGTAAGAGAAGCTTGAGTTTAACTTTCGAAGCTAAAACTGAATGACAGGTAAATTTTAAGCAACATACATGAGCTTCCAGGAATGTTTCTGACAGAAGTCCACCCTGATTAGCATATCCTTGTTTCATTGTGGGTAAGAATATCCCTGATATGCTGACATGATCTCCAGGCTGGGCTTGTCTAGTGGTCTCACCGCGACAGAATACAGTCATACTACGTGGGATATTACCAACAGGGACTTGATCACTCTGAAAAAAAAAATTGGACACTTAACATATTATAGTATCATAGCAGGGCTCAACAAATCAACTCTTCTCCTTAAAATTACTGTTGTAATTGCTGTCTTACTAGGTAAAATTGCAAACTGGTTAATCTGAAAAAAAATATTTGCTGAGCCCAGCATAGTATATAGTATACCAGTATAAGCATATAATAAAGCAACAAAATTGCACTGAAAGAGTCTGGGGCATAAGCAGCATTCTTAATACCTTCAACAAACCATAAAACTTATCACATCAAAGTTTTTAATAAAATAAGAGATTGTTTTTGAGCTAGCATTTTAAAAAGTTTTTTTAATGAGGCAAGAACCATAAAAGAAATTTGTTATACATACATGTTCCTGAATTTTTATTTCTTGAAATTTCACAAATTTTGAACCTCTGCTCTGTAAGTACAACCGTCCTCCAGACCTATTAGTGGTACAGTCTGTGCTTGGACACATCAGTAAAGGCATGAATGATGGTGATGCAATCTGAAACAACAACATTAATACAATGAATTAATTTTCACTGATGTTAGCCAGATTTTTTTAGGATAATGGGAAGACCAAGAACTTACTTAATAAGCAACAATTATTAACAGCAACAAAAATCTTATTCAGAGTAAAAAAACTGGAAATAGATCTATGTAAAGACTATATTTTAATAAGATAAATAACTAGAAAATTCTGATATAAAACATGCATTTTTTAAGTTAAGGTATAAATATGATGGGATCTTGAAAATTCTAGACATGACAGAAGCAGTCTTAGAATTAGTGGGTTGCCCCCCTGCCCGAAAGGATTTTCCCCCCTTTTTTAAGTCTTTTGGGGGACAACCTACTTTTAGAGTTTCCTTCATATTAAAAGAATATAGTCGGGCAACCTGTCACAAAAAATTAATTCAAATACTGTAGAAGTGTATTAACATGTTTACACAAATATTAAACATGGCTCTTTTTTACATGCAAGTGTAGAAGACTAGTACGAACATGGAGTAATCATTACGTTTCTTTATAATAAACATGTATGACATGTAGAGAACAAGTAACAAGAACGTACAGGCTGATAGGTCTCATTTCCACAAGTATCACAGGTATATGTAGCCACTACCATCATTGGTTTCACTTCTGTTGCCCTAGTAACGATACCTTTCACACTGACAAGTTTACCAATACAATCAGCTTTTACTTCTCTGATTGATGAATGTTTCTGTGCTCCCCGAGATTTGAAATAAACTTCACTGTAAGTAGATATATTATACAAGTAGGTTAATTTTCTTAACTTAGAATAAGATACAAAACAAAATCGTACATTTTTAAACTACTATTGTTCTTCCATACCCGGAAATCAATTATACAAAATCATTCACTGGGAACATTTACATAAAAGACAAATTTAAATTAAAGGTTTACAAATGCTTACAATCTTCTCATGAGTTCAGCTGGGTACTTATTTCTTGGATCTCGGGTAACCTCTGCTCCTTCAGGATGATTTCTCTGCTCCAACAAGAGTCTGTGTTCTATGTACACATCCAAAGCATCTTTATGAATCACCTGTTTTTTGTTGAATCAAGGAAGTTGAGTAAATATCTTACTGATACCATAATATGACATGCATCACACTAAAGAAGTTCTTTATGTTATGTTTTGGGTTACATATAATAAGTGTCTAAAATTATAAATGACAAGTCAGACACATAATGAAAGCTCACAAGTAATTCCTTTGTAGTAAATCAAAGAAATGGAAGAGATTACCATAAAATGATAATCAAATCTCCCAATAAGAGAGATCATGTTAGCAAACACAGCTGATAAAACGGAGTGGATAGTAAGTTTATTACAACTTTGTTACATTGTAATGTATATTGGTGTTATGTCCATGGATGACCATCACAAGGTGTATCTAGATAAAACTTTTTTTCAGTTTTAGAATTGGACCAGTTCAATAAACATTTTCATTACTTTCAATCACAGATATTGTTTATCATTGAAAACTAGATCTGACAATTCATTCAAAGTTAAAAGTTGACTACATAGAAAAACTCTAGTTTACATACATAGCATATTTTTTGCCATTGCCATACAGATTAAGTCATGTGACACAGCAACATTCCCTACTGATGACTAAACGAAGAATAGTTCTACACGATATTATAAAATAAGAACATACTTCTCTTTCTCTGTAATCTGGTAGAATTTCTTGTACAATTTCAGCAAAAAGAGTCATGTAACGTCTTGTGTTTTCTACAATAGCATCACCTAGGTCAGGATCATGATCATACACGTCATCTAGATCTATTGTTAAACCAACCTGTTCACGATGGGCAATGTTTACCTGCATGAACATAAATCATGGATTGTATTCTAAGACCATTAAGGTTCATCATTCTTTTAGGCCAAACAACTATCAGAGTGCAATACTCATGAAACAAAACAATGACATGATGAAAATAAGCGTGCACATAAATTTAATGTATCAATATATTTACAACCGAAGACTATGACAAACAAAAACAACAAAACTCTTAATAGAGTGCTTAATAGCTGTGCTACTTCAAGAACTATTTTGCACTATTTTTACTGTGTGTAATTGATAAACTTGTCTACTACTATTTTTTTGTTTTTGTCTTTCATTGTACAACGCCATTGAATATGTATTTATATGTAGAAATAGGTGTTAAATCAAATTCTCAAGTTTCAAGATGACTATTTCGAGTGTCAGACTTTTCGACCCCTAACTTTTTCGACCCCTAACCTTTTCAACCCCGAAATTATTTTACCCCTACACTTTTGACCCCTAAATTTCTAAGGCATTTTGACCCCTATTTCACACATTGTATTTGGTATGACAATAGATAGGTTGTTAAAACTCGTTCACACGTTTTTGTACTCCAATTAAGTGATGGTAAAATGATCAAATTGTTCTTTATTGTTTATTTCATATATTAAATATTAGAGTAAGTGATGCATTTTTGTTTATCTTATTAAAGAACATCGGTTTTCTTTATATATATTCTGACTGTATGTTTAGTCTATTTATTGCACTTATTGAATGACAATAAATCTTCTGTTCTATTTTAATGCTAATTGGCACTGTTATGAGTATATGCATGTGTCTGCATGTGTACATACGATTGTTCATAAATTTACCATTTGACAATAATATTTGCCAATTATGTGAATAAAATGACTTGAAAAAAGTTAAGTTGATGAGGATAGGAACCATAATAATGACTTTTTATTCTAAAAAAGGCTTCATAAATATTAATGTTATAATAAAATTAATAAATAATTTGACAATGATGTGTGTGTTGTTTTTTCATCGAAGACTGATGTATAAAAAAAAACAGAATTATTGACGAATAAATGGGTTCCAAGCCTCGTCAGACTAAATATACAGATTGAATGTCAGGGACATGTGTTTGTTAATATCAGATTGAAGAAATAAGTTTGACTTTTTACATAAATTAAACTATTTTCATGTTTTACAAACTGTTACACGAAACAAATGATCAAAACGTCTTATATCACCTTTTAATGACAATTACAATGTTTTTCACCGTAAGAAACATAATTATACTATTTGCGATAATAAACTTTATTCATTGCAATTATTCGAAAAAAAACTTATTTACAAAAAATAACAAAATGAAGCTCTAATCTTCATAATGATATCCAAATAAAGATAAATATGTAGGGGTCGAAATGCCGTCACAAATATTCCCAAAGTAGGGGTCGAAATAGTTAGGGGTCGATAAGGCTTAGGATAAAAGTGGGGGTTGAAAAAGTTAGGGGTCGAATTGTCTTGCTACCACTATTTCAAGATCGACCATGATTTGCAATGTAACCCAGACTCTTTAAATTTTACGTAAATCTGAAGATGTGTCACTGTAAAATCAGAATTCATACCAATTGTTGTCCATATATGAAATCTTTGCCTCCATCAGAACCATCTTTATAAAACTCCTGCAGAAATGTTTTTATTTTTTCTGAAATAGGTAAAAAAACAATAAATTCAAGACAGAATTTCACTAAAGAACATTACAATACTCCATGCGTAAGAAGTCATCCACTGTATGCAAAGAAATTAAAATGCATTCATTGCGAGCAGAGACGACTACGTCTCTGTTGCGAGTGACTATCGCCATCATTACCCCACCCACTCAATCATAACACGTAAACATTGCGACGAAAGTTGGATTCAAAGAGTGAATTACCCATTAAAGAAGAACTGCTGTCACTAAATCACAGCTCTTACCTTTTTCCGCAGTATAATCTCTTGGAGGCATTTTTGAATACAAGCGATTTGATGTTCCAGTCGATTATGAACGATGTTGCGCACAATAGATTGTGTGTACACTTCAAAACGGCGCGAAACTGTACCACGTGACTGGACCCAAATTTCAGCGTGACGAAATAAATGCAGACAATGACGCGGGAACAAATCGATACGGTCTAAGAAGACAAATAATAATTTTAACAGATAGCCAATCATCACTTGTTAAAACAACACGGTTGCCGGTTCTGCCATATTCTGACCATTAAATAAAAAGCTTTTTAACCAAGGACTATATGATTAAATTTTCATTCTTAATGTTTTTCCATGTTTATTGTCAATTCTAAACACAGTCCTAAACTTTACCAGGTAGTTGTAAATACAACTACCTGACTTTACACAGTGAATTTTCTTCCATGTTTGTTTAGACTACTGTGTAGTACATAGTGTAAGCGATGTGTCGAGGATCTTTATACAATGTGAAAGTTGATGACTGTGTTTAAAATTGAAAATAAACATGGAAAAACCTTTAAAAATGAAAATTTAAAATATGGAAACCCTCAATGACATTTTGAAGTTATTATCGGACATTGTAGTTTAAATTAATTTTGATATTATGATACATTATTTTGGCCACTGGAATTAGCATAAGTTCAGGTGAGAATTAAAGCTACTTGTTAATCATCAAATATTACTTTACTGATGCAGAAATGTACATATAATTATTAGCTATTGATAAAAACTCATTTAGCTATATATATGCATCCTAAAGAAGTGGCATTGTTCAATAATTACTGAAAGTACATAACTGAGATGAGTGTAATGATTAAATGTACATTTCTGCATCAGTAAAATAATATTTGATGATTAACAAGTATTTATAATTCTCATCTGAACTTATTCTAATTCCAGTTGTCAAAGTAATGTATCATAATATCAAAAATAATTTAAACTACAACGTCCAATAATAACTTCAATATGTCATTAAATTGAGGGTTTCCATATTTTAAATTTTCATTATTGTGTACTTTCAGTAATTATTGAACAATGCCACTTCTTTGGGATGCATAGCTAAAATGTCAGACGGCCATTTTGTCACAAATTCGAATTACCTTAATGTATAATGTAATGTGTTTAAAAATCGTATTGACACGTATGCAAAATGTATTTGACGAGAGAAATTTTTGAAACATTCATGTAACCCTCGTCAAATGCGTTTTGCATGTGTGTAGTTAGAAACGTACGAATATGTGTTTATAACATGAACAGTCGTGATCGAGTTAATCGTGTCTGCTACCGATGTTAATTTAGAAACTCACAGGAAGAGGGTGAAGCGAGTATCCGTGCTTTACACAGGGAATGATAAAGAACCTGGAAAAAATATTCGAAATAGGAGTTGGGATATAAATACCCGGTTCTCATGTACCTACCCTCCCTCTAAAATGACAATAACTGTCGAATATGTCGGTAAACAACACACAGTTAAACAATAAACAATCGTACAAGAAAATCTAAGATCATCAATTTCAATGAAAACTGAAGGTAAAAGGATGCATGCAATAGCCGACAGCATCATTCTAATTTGATAAAATAGAATATACGTTACCGAACAATATCAAAAGAAATTGATATAAGAATAAGCCATAGGCCAATGTGAACATACAAATAACACAATACAATTTTCATATGACAGTAACAAGAGGCAAAAATAGGCTTTAGTAATTACATTGTAATAAGAAAGGTAGATAGGCAAGTCAGTTAAGATTATGATTTATGTATTAAAAATGTAAGAAGAAATCAAGAGAGACAACAAAGAAAAGGAGGACAGGACAGAATCTGGTAGTTAAGGTGTATAATATGAAATATAGTCCATTTGTAATTCAATATTTCTGTTCATTAACAAGAGCAGTATAGGGGATGGTTTAATAGGATAAAACATACTACTGTAATAAAATTATTTGCGTGCAATTTTATTACAGTAGTATGTTTTATCGGTTTAATTGTATCTATCAACTTTTAATGTAAAACTAGATATAATTTACAGTGCACACCCCTTTTGTATAATAACGTTAAATCTATATGATACATGCAGGTTTTATATATAGAGATTAATTCATTGCCATGTTTATTATGCGTTTAAAATAAAGTTCTGTTCTTTGTTAACGAACCATCAATATATATGGTCATGACTGTGCAGTAGCCACAAAGAGTTATTTCTACAAGTGAGGTTGTTAAGGTGATATATGTAGACAAATATTGTATTTTCTACATTTTAAACATGAGATAAGAAAAAATAGTTATAATAAACAATGTCTAAAGAACTAATAAGACATCTTTAGTATACTTGATCTATGAGTGAATTATTTGTTAAATAAAATGTAATAACTTATTTTGATGGACTTTGGGATGAAATCTGGTCTTTTTATAAACGGAATACCACTAACCTTGGACAATCGCCGTCGTGGCCACTGTGTTATTTTAATTTAGATAAGACTGAGACGTGAGACAATCACCGGCTAAAACGGAAAATATTTGAATGGGTGTATTGTACAAATAAAACGTTTACACTTGCAAACGCACAATGAACTTTTGTCCATGATGTGTATATTCCTATACATGTATGCTAGACTAGTGCACAATTATGAAAACGCTATTTATATGCAATTAGTAAAAGACGCAAATAACAGTGTAAAGCTCGATCCGAACATCCGGATGTATCCGAATGTCTGATCAGGATATCCGGATACTTGATTTGGTCAATTTTGACATATCTAGTACAAAACAACTGAATGTGATCACCATCAGTGTCTACACTAAAAGTTTTCGACCTTAACTGACCACGGTTCTGGGGTGATTTTTTCAATTAAGATTGAAAGATTTGAAGAGAGAACGTTAATACATTAAACGCACAATCAACTTTTGTCCATGATGTGTATATTCCTGTACATATATACATAGTTCCCACATCTACAACACTTACCTCCCTTGGCAGCCATCTTTGATGGCAAATTTCTTATGCGCTTAATAGAAAAATCTGAAAATTGGTTATTAAAAATTAAATTTATAAAAGTTAACTTAATCACGAAGTTGTTAAGGCCATAAGCACACCAGGTTTAAAAAAATGTAGTTGTCACATATGAATATCCTATATTATGAATTATCAAAACAAAACTATAAATATCTTCTATCAGTGCTTGTCGAATTTGCCATCAAAGATGGCTGCCAAGGGAGGTAAATATTGTAGATGTTGGAACTATAAATAATAGACTAGTGCACAATCATGCAAACGCTAATATGCAAATGAGTTACTATAAATGAATCCAAGATGGCGTCCGTTTGTTGGCCTCTAAACCGTCCCCTATACTAGTAACAAGGGCTGCAACTCTTACAAGACATTCAAAATGTGTCGTAAAATAAATTATAGTATCCGAGGTAACTATTAAAGAAATAATGACAATTGGGCAATAATCCTATTTTTGTAATATTAATATTTTTGTGTAGCATTTGGCAGTTACATTAGAAAAGTACTGTATTAGGGGTCTAATACATTAAAACTAAGTATCTCACGTTGACTTCATGTTAAATACGATACGTTGAATTCACGTTTCTATGGTAACATAGCGACGTTATTCGATATAAAACATGAACTGCTATCATGTCCATTTCTTTTTGTTTATCTAAAAACTGCACTTGGTTCTATTTTATATATTTTCTTTTTATAGCAAGCTGCGTCAACAATAGAACAGTAATGGCCGTGTCGTTTGGCGTGCATTATACCATAAAACAATAAGTACAAAACGGTACGCGCCGCCTTAGGGTAAAATGGTTTTGACAAGCAACTCCTGTTTTGAATCATCACCAGTGTACAGGTTAATATTCGCCTTGTATTGTCGTACGTACATCATATACTGTACAAACCATCTAACGCCCCATATATGGTTCCTCGTGGAATATGTTTTAAATTAGAAAACTATTTTATAGTTGTGTTGCAATTCTACATAAACATGTTTTTTCTTTGTGTTATGGTATTACAAAAAGTCGTTTAGGGTTGATTGACTTTGAAAAAAGGCAACTTATTCGTGGGAATCATGTTACTGTCTTAAAGTCGTCAGTGACTGAGTTTGTCATAAACTGTGTGTCTTTATGCGTTAGAAGTATATTTGATAAAAATATAGGAAGTTTATCCGTGTATTTCGTTCAGTACAGCGTGGGTTCTATAAAGGTATTTCTTTCGCTTAATTCATAAAATTAGTGTATTAGTAATTAACTGAAATACGACTTACGTTTTTATCTGTATAATTTATTCATATAATTGTTTCATATGGCGTGTAATTACCTGTGAGATAGTGGTGTACGAATATATGAGACATGCATTCTTAACAAGGTAACTCACCTGTGATAATGGACAGTTTTGAATACTTCAGAAGTGTAGATTGGATGTAAATTTTGTGTTATGGTGTTAAATTATATTATAGCGAGTAATTAGAATAAAGGAAGTGTATGCTCATCAAAATAAAACGAAAATAACAATGAAACAAATTGGACTTCTATAATTTTGTTAAACGAATCGCTATTTATTAAATATATTGGTATGACTTTGAAACATTACTTAAATTTTTACACACATTGTATTTAAAGCAAACTTTGGTGGTTTGACGAGCTTCGTTTTTTACTTGACGATTTTTCA
This sequence comes from Lutraria lutraria, assembly GCA_964023205.1. NCBI lineage: Eukaryota > Metazoa > Mollusca > Bivalvia > Venerida > Mactridae > Lutraria > Lutraria lutraria. Next base: position 9,670,025 of record OZ026842.1, read on the forward strand.
GATATCTGACATTTGACCTACCATGGCACCACTAGTAGAGTATATTTACATCAGATGAACGTATGGTATCCCCTTAGTAAACCAGCCTCAACCAGCCTCAACCAGATAGTGCCATACGTGTTTGTGTTATAGTTTATGCGTTTGATAGAAATGAGTCCGTGTACATTTGCAAGGTAACTAAATAAAATTATAATGTACATTCTAATATACAATATAAATACTGCAAAATGTATATTCTAATATAAATACGATTTACACGTGAGGATCCCTTTCCCAACTACGGAGCTAAATACTGTGTGTTGAACACACAGGAAGAAGAGCGAGACGTGTATCGGCGCTGGTGCTTTATAAAGGCTAGATAAAGAACCAGGAAAAAATGTCCCCAATGTCTATCTTAGTTATAATAAACACTGAGGCTGACGACAATAGTTCTCATTTGGCCACCACTACTTTCTGAACGTCTTGTTTTTGTTGTTGTTGTCTCCGATCCTCCCTTTTAATGTTGTTGCTTATGACACAATTATTCTTGTTGTTGTTGCTGTTTATGTTGCTTCTACATGTATTGTTTTTTTTATGATGCTTTTGTCTCTGTTTCCCCTATTAATGCTATAGCCATTTCTTTAATTATTGCTGTTGCTTATATCTGTGTTGTTGTTGTCGTTTTGTTTGTCTTCTTTTGTTTATTATGTTGTTATTGTTTATTATTGTTATTGCAGGTCGATAAAGAGGCTCGGGACTCGGAAGAAATGTTTGATTCTTCTTATTATTGCGATCGTGCCTTTCCTATTTCTCTCGTACGGTAAGTACAGTATTTATGTCATATCTCACACCATGCATTTATGACACTGCCGAGCTGTCACTTTGGTATAAACACACAAGCTTTTCCTTGCCAAATCTTTTACGACATATTCTCTAGTATCATAAAACTGTCCTGGCTGTTTATCGTAAACAAATGGTGTACAGTGCAACTTCTCAAAAGGAACACCCTATACTATTCAAAATCTAAAATGTCGTAATATTAGAATTAGTGGAGCTTATGATAGAATAAAGCGACATAATTCACCTGTAAAGTATCAAATAAATTAAGTGATAGTCCTGCTCACAAAACATGTATAAAAGTTGCTATATAGAACTATTTTCCGCATAAATTCATACACTCATTTATTAAAATAAAACATTGTGAGGATATTGCTTGAGTTTAACAGCAGGAGGGGGAAGTAAACAACACGTACATGTACTTTAAATGTTCTTCAGCTGTGGAGGAAATTGAAGATCATTTTCTGTGCTTGTAAATCTGAATTTGTATATAATGGGCCTTTTGCCAGCTGTGTACAAGCTAAATCAACATTAATCATCATTAGTGACACATAACAACAATATGTTATATTATGAACACAAAAACAGTTCGACAGTCTTACCGCATACAACCAGACTCATTAATTGTTTCATTTATTATATCAACTGACGGCCACAAATGACAACAGTATAATGTAACAATGGCTATTCTAGAACTTGTGTCTTCTCATTGAAACATTATCTTAATTCTGACTACACATACTTATATATATATATATGTTTGATTGTGTGATTAGAACGTACATCCTAGTATATTATGCCCAGTTAAAACTGCGTGTAACAAACTGCTACTTTGTTACATGCATTGTTACAGCATCCGTGTATAAAAATGAACATGTAAAATGAAAATGCTTTGAAGACGGTTTCACGCGTAAACATTTGAATTTTATGATAACAATTTCTAAAGTTAATGTGTAATATAAGACATACTTGTATTCTATTGTTGCATTTCATCACGGATATCAGATATAGGATGCACACTGTAATGTAGAGTACGTTTGAACATAGAAAATGAAAGCATCATACTTTCTATGTTAGTTATAGTGATTGTAATGAAAATTGGGGGGGGGGGAGGGGCACCGTGGTTCGGTGATTAAACGCCCATTAGCTTCTTGAATTTAGTAATGCAGAACAATAGATAAAATGATATAATAAAATATCATTGAAAAAATAATGTGCTACATTTCTAATTGTACTTGTGATTAAAAATGAAAATTTTGGAATGTTTTTATTGCTAGTAAAAGTCAGTTTCAATGATAAGACATCTTTCTAGGTAAAATAAAACCTATACTTTGATTTTAACACCCAAAAAGCTAATGGGGCTTTAAGTTTACGGTCTAGTCTAGTGATCATTAACCCTAAACTGGTTCCCGTTGACATGTCTGTACAAAGCCCTTTGGTGCACTTCAACATGGAACGGGAACCAGTTTACACTAACCCCTCACCACTGTGAGTTTGAATCCCAGTGGGAACCAGACAAATGTCACAAGTGAGCAAGCTGGTCTCCAGCTAGTTTACGGAAGGTTGGTAGTTAAATCCAGGTGAACACATTGTGTCTTCCTCCACTGTTTAAGCTAGACAAGTCACCAAAATGACCCTGGCTGTTGGTAAGACGTTAAACCCAAATGGAAATCAAAGTACTGAAAGTACTCATGGAAACTGAACTTACATATATTTGCACTGCAACATGGAACGGGAACCAGTTAAGCATGTGAGACGGATGTAGATAAACGTAGAACATGTACTTATGTCAGCATAAAAATTCATACGCGCTAATAAATGAATATGGCAAAAATAACGGCTGTGTGCCAAGTATCTATTGTAAATGTAAAACAAATTCATTAGCATGTCCCTAGTAGTTTTATTGACACAAATTTGATACAAAACGATCCTCAAAAATACCCTCATAAATGACACATTTATTATAGATAAACAAGATGCCGTGGAGCGTGACACATAATCTGTCAATGTAAAAAAATCTGTAGCAAACTTCACGTTGTAAATCTAAGTTAGGCAAAAAAGTTCGATAAATTTATCTACGTCTCTCACTAAATCAATATTTTTTTGCTTCCCATTGACATGTCGCCATTATATTCTCACAATCAACGATGCTTACCTTCGTTGGAATATCAACTGCATTTAGATAGATGTTTTGTTTGTTGTATGATATATAATAGTTGATCGTATTTTAATTAATGAATGAAGTTAAATGAAGATACATCTATTTATAATGTGCAATAATTCGAGTACTAATCGGAACGCTGTACGTCACTGTTACACAATAAAAACTTTAATTTATTATTCAAAACAAACAAACAAAACATCACATGGTGTTTTGAACGAATGAAGCTAGGAAGGAAGGAAGGGAGGGAGGAATGAACGGTTGGACGGACGACAAACGACTGGACGAACTCTTATTATGAATTTCGTATTCATTGATGTATTTCCGCGTTTGCATTTAATATAAACAAAATACATGTAATTATACACGAATATATTTCTGTCAGTGTCACTCAGTAGATGAAAAGGAATCAATTAAGCACATTGACATTCCTGATTTAGGACCCATTTAGTCATTTAAGATATTCTGGATCAAACATGTATTCATCGTGTCATTTAGATATACATGTACGTGTATTTCTCACAACATTTATATGCCTGCATGACGCCTGTCTTGACAAAACCTACATAATTATGTCGAACATTTTTAATATAGGCATGTATACATGCATTCCATGTTCCAGTAAAACAACACTACGTTAATAATGGTCAATTAGATATATATGTATACAACACTGTCATGTGTGATATGTCATTGGAGTGTAAAGTTTCTACATGGGGAAGTATATATACATGTACAATAACATTAAATGGTCCACATATACGTATATATGATTTATTTCATCCATCACTTTATGCGTCACCTTGTGAATAGGTATATACAATGTATATCTAAAATACATGTTTTCGTGTCTTTGTTTGTAAATGATTTATACTTTATATATGTACATGTGTAGATCAGTTAACATTGTGCATGTATATAGGTAATGTGTATTGTTTTATGTTTACGTATTTTCAAGTTGAAACGCTGAGAAACGTAGTCATGTTTTACATTATTATTATAACATTACATACTTATATTTTAGAAGTCTTACCAACTTCAAAGAAATTAAAATGAGCTAGCATGTATTTAAGATAAGCAGTATCACAGTGAAGAAATAGTTTTATATGTGTATGGTTACACGTTTGTCTGTCATTAAACAGAACAATGAATCATATATGAGGTATATTCACGACAGTGTACAAAACAAGCTAGTCTTGTCTCTAATTTCGGCAACATAAAAAGCCGCGCTAGCTCTGAAGTCGCAATTAACGTGATTATTAATGATATATGAATAGCAAGCTTGTCAGTTTCCGCAAACAAGAAATACACAACCATGTGACATTGATTAAATCTTATGTGTTTCTTGGTATATCACATTGTCAAAGCCACGTAAACAGGTGTCAATCAAAAATGATATACATAGAAGCGGTAAATTCAAGAGATGTATCTAGCGTTTTGGCAATATCTTATTTGGTACATACATCTCATACATATTCATGTTTGATATCTCCTCATATAGGACACGAGTTTATATCGAGGGCTCAGCGCAACACTGACGTAAGTTGTTCTTATTTCAATATGAGTTACGACACTGTCGCGTTGAACCCTCGATGTACAGATGAAAGCCATCCTTGTAAGATTATACTTAAAATAATTATGTACTTATGTCAGGGTGACACGTATTTATGTCTTCTATAAAACACGTGTCATACACAAGTCTTTTAAAAATGTTACTTTCTTTTTTCGTTCCTTTTAATATGTTGATAACTACATAGCTTGGGCTAATGACATAGTGGTGACTATGTACCAGAGTAACATCCCATGTTGACGTCCACGAGGTTATTTTCATGTTATGTTGGAGTTCCATGGTATAAATACAATGTACTGAACTCCTAAATATTGTAAAGGATACAACTGAAAAATCTGATATTTCACTACAATGTCGTTATTTAAGTTTGGTAAGGTACCAGGCCCATAGGAAGCAATTTGGAGAGGGCTACATTTAGATTCTATCTGACAAAGGGGAAATGGAGGGAGTGAAATAGGGTCCGTTCCTTTTAATTACCATTATCGCCGCAGTTAATGGGCGTGCGTTAAACCTGTCCTAGTCTCCAGGTTCCTGCAGCCCTGGTTGTTATTTAATGGGAACAATAAGATGAAATCTGACGTCCATTTAATCTTGACATTGGTTGCATACTGTCAGAATAATTGACAATATGTATGCTAACTGAGCAATTTCATGAAAAATAATTTTTATCATGTATAAAGTAAGATATCTTCATTTAGTTGACATCTTGTCATTATTAGAATGGACGCATTGTTCGCATGCATGTCAATTTCTCATGGAGCGGTTCGATAACCTGTCAAGTCACACGTTTTAGTAGGAGATGCGTCCTTGCAGATCTAAATTCGCACCAACAATGACCGACATGTATGTTGATCGGTTCCGACATTTACTTTCATTTTGAAATGCATCACAATTCTAAGGCGGTAATTTGTGTTGAAACTTGAGTTTGGGCTTAAAAACTATTTATTTCTGGTCACCTGACCTAACCTAAATTTTCCCTGTGAACCTGGACTTGTTATTAGGCCTCATACACACCTATTTTCTTCTTTTTTTCATTTCCGCATGCTGTCACTAAGTACAACGAAACTCCCCTACAAACCTGCCCTATTCAATGAGTTGTAACCAGAAACAAGTGTTAACAAATTATGGAATGTCTTTTATAGATATGAGTCGCTAAAACTGTGTGTGTTCTTCACAAGGCTTCGTTGAGTTCTGTTAGGGGGACCAACCCCCAAAACTCACGGGGGCGGAGGTACGGTCCCACTCTTTCAATCCCAATCTTGCAATCCTGTCCGACCAATTAAATATGCCTCCGAAGTAATTAGTTGGAATGTCACTCATTCCACACACACACACACACACACACACACACACACCCACACACAACAAATTGCACCGTGCACGTGTTTCATGTGTACGTTGATGGCATTGCTCTTTCCGTAAGAGTTAACATTCTAAAAATGTTCAAACGTTAAAGATATACAAATAGTTGTAAATCAAACGAGTTTTATTCATTTTTATCACATAGTACACTGAATGATGCACTGTTTCTACTTTTTGATGTTATACCAACTTTTTTTAAAATTATGTAGATAATTGCAACTACGTCGTAAATAAAAAGATTGACTCGTCGCGCAGAACAATATTAACGAGCATTAAGACCTAAATGACATAATTATTTGAACGATTTCATTGTTAAATTCTAACATGGTTTTAAAGTGAAGTTTCATATTGTAGGATGTCATGTAACTTCACATTATTAATTCATCAAAAGCATTAATTCATGGTTACCAGGTATGAATTTAAATACAAATTTAAGCATATGTATGTATTGTTTTTATACTTAAATTGACAATACAATACAGACCTCTGGTGATTTAAAAAAAATAATAAGGTGAACAGAAGTAAACATAACACTCATTAATACAATACTTCTCGTCATGTCATACAGTAAATATAGTCGATTGTTTTGCGCTGAAAGATTACAATAAGTGATCTTTTAGCTTCAGCAACTCTGGTTGGTTCTCCAGTCATTATTTAGACTGGTTTCCGTTCCATCATGCTCCGGACCAAAGGTCAATGTACAAACAGACAATGGGGACCAGTTAAGTCGTAATCCAGACACCTGAATGAAACCATCTCAGGCGAGATTATTCTTAGCTAAAATGAGACTTTTTGCTATTAAATGTATCGTAAATAAAACGTTACACAATTTGTTGACAACCAGTTTTACGTTTTAGTTAATGTGCATATTTTGGGTGTTCTTCCTAAATAAGAAAGCTAAAGGGAGCGGTAATTGTCTCAGCGCTGCACATGCGCAGTGTGTACTTATGAATATCTTCCAAACTAAGAAGTCAGAACGGCGATTTTATATTCTGTTAAGATAAGAAAGCCACAAAAATTCATAAAACCCTTGTCTCAGATCAGATAACAAAGTAAGGCGAGCACTTAGTTGAGTTTTCATCGAATGTGTTTCATTCATACAAGGACCGCATTTGTTAAGAATTAGTTTAACTACTGTCAACTGTCAAAACCATCAGTCGACACGCCTAGATCTGGTGAAATATGCAATGTCAGGCGTGTTATACCGCTTGGTTAACTCTTTGTCAAAATAAACATACATAAACATACAAATAAAACATTAATGATAAAGAAAAAACTAAAAGGATATTATTGGACATACAAATGCACACAATACTACTACATTGAATGATTATTTGAGACAGCAGTTATTAAGAATTTAACTCGCAATAATCATATCAAGGATGTTTTATTTCTGGTCATGGTTTAGTGATGGACGTAAACAAGATGATCGTCATTCCAATCTGACTAAAGTACTCGATCTTCCTTACGACATAGCATAGCAATTTTAAGGTTATGGTTTTAGTCAGATCGATCGTCATTCTAGGGACCCTGTCGATAACAATCACGATAAGATAAAGGAAAAAAGCATGGCAACCCAAAATCAGGCATACATGTACATGATTAAAACACTGATCCAACAAGTGTTTACATTCCTATCCTGTTACTAAGTATGACATGTCGAAATGTATTGTGGTCTTTGTTTCTTTTAACCCTTGGTCGTCTCCATACGACAGACGAAAGTGTGGTGAGGTATTAGTGTTTGGACAAGTCTAAAGATGACTGGCTATACAAGAAAATGAAGTCTGGTCGGTTTAGAAATCAAAGTACTCATGATTGCAGAATTTACATAGACTTACGCTGCAACATGGAATTGGAACCAGTTTAATATTTGCATGGTGGATGTTTAAAACTTAGTATTTTGATCCGCATCAAAATTCATGCGAGCCATTCGAGCGAGGGTTATGAAAAGCTGAACTATGGTTCAGCTTTAAAGAATACAAAATGTATAATAGAATAGAATATTATTTTTGCATTCAAGCTTGTTATTAGAATATTTTGTTTTTGTTTTTGAAGACAGAAGAAGCTGACAAGAGAACGCAAAATATACTTGAATCTGATGTGGCTTTCCTAAAAGTTAAAACCAAATTTATTGAACAGACACAATTGTCCGTGTCAACAAACTGCTTACTTACACGACACATAATTGACAAAAACACCACGGTCAGAGAAATACTTTGTCAGAACTAATGACATGGATAGTTCGTCGATGATTTAGACATCGCAACTACCGAGCCCAGTACTGTGTCTAGACTATCACAGGGAAAAGGATGAGGCGTGTACATAGGTGCTTTATACAAGGCACGAAAAATATACAATGCATTCGAAAAGAGAAGTCATGTAAATGCCTGGGTCTCCTTATCTTTTCTATCCTCTCCCTGGACGGCTCTGAAATGACCACTACTGTCGAATAGGGCGTTAAACAACAGCTTCGTGATGATTTAAAACCGTCACTTAATACAATCATTGACAGATAAGAGTGTGGTGTAATGCTATAAATCATAAATATAACTACAAGGTCACATGACTAATCCACACCTATAAAACAACATAGAGATTTACATCACATATGTCAGCTGTATACACTGAGGCAAATCAAAGTACTGTAAGTACTCACGGACACTGAGCTTACATAGACTTGCATTGCAACTAGGATGGGATCCAGTTTAACAACTGCATGGCTGATGTAGAAAACGTAATACTTTGGTCCGCAACAGAATTCATGCTCGCCAAGCGAGTGACGTCTTTCGAAAACTGAACTGTTCCTCTGTTGCTGTTGTTGTTGTTACAAAAACATACAGTTATAATGATGTAAATAAAGAATATTGACGTGGATTTTTCACATGTATTTTCAGGAAATGGCAACAATTTGACATCAAGTAATCTTACAGTAAAAGATGGATATCTCTCAGACTTTCGTGTAAGTACATTTAGTGTTTTTACTAATCACTACCGAAACATTTCATTAGTCACTTAATAGCCTCCAAGTTTTTTAAATAACTATTGATCACAAAGCGATTCGGACCTACGTTAAAAAAACATAAGCGCAAACAATCTCAGCTCTGATAAGTTTGTGTTCCTACTTTATGAAATAGCGACGTCTATGCAATGAGCAGATATCATTGTTTTCCTTTGAGAGCCTTTTTCAGTAACTGTAGCTCGAACAATGTAATAAGGGTATCATGAAGATTGTATATTTAACAAGCTTCAAATGCTTAGGCTAGTTCAGAGATTAAAAATGACAGAATCTGTTTGTGACAGCAAATACAAAACCAGTGGGAAACTTAAAAACAAGACCCAACGTCATTTTGGAAGAAAATGGACGTCACATCAAATATCTGGGGTAAAAAATGAAAGAAGTGTTTTTTTTGTTTACAAACTTATATGTCTGTAATCTTTTGTACAAAAATGTGCATGTATCTACTTTAAGTGTGTTTTTAAATGCATGTAATGAAATTGGCAAATACAATTGCCAAAATGTTATAAGCCGTCTTAATGGTATCCTGTAATATGAAACACCCTGTATGTTTGGTCTGTACATTGTAATATGAATAATATTTTATCCATATACCTCTATTTTTGTTATAGAAGGGTAGTGCTGCTGCGTTACCCGATGACGATTGGGAAGAAGTCAGGGGAAAGTTTTCTAGGCGCCGTGACCATTTGCAGAAACAATGTGATAAAATGCAGGGATATTTTGAAATTCAACATTCTGAAAATGCGGTGAAGGAGCATTTGACTATTGACAAAAAGAATAAACTTGTTTACTGTGCTATAGAAAAGATAGGAAGCACATTTTGGAAAAGGGTGTTTCAAATTATTAACGGTTTCAAGAATGTTACAGATCCATTTAAGATTCAGGGAATACGAGCATATGAGGGCTACCTAACAGCTAAAGGAATGACTTTTGATCGAATTCATTATCTGCTGCAGCACTCTAAGAAATTTATGTTCGTTCGAGAACCGTATGAACGACTTTTGTCAGGATATGTTGACAAACTGTTCGCTCCTAACGCGGCGTATTGGACATTCATTGGTACTTTTATTGTGAAACAATTTAGAGATAATTCCACAGAGGAGGCCAAGACATGTGGCCATGACGTCACTTTTGAAGAGTTTGTGCGATATTTCATACATTCTCAACATAACAACATGCGCCGCGATGCTCATTTCGTGCCCAACTTTGAACATTGTCGCCCTTGTGAAATAGACTATGATTACATTGGAAAGTTGGAAACATTTGAAGAAGATACTCTGTTTTTGCTGAAAGATTTGAAACTTGATGAAAAAGTTAAATTCAAAGATTTTGAGAAAGAAACGGAACAGGACGCTATTGTTGATGCAGCAGATTACGTATTTTCCATGAAAAAGCCGATCACACGATGCATGACAATGCATGAAGCTCTTTATCGCGCGTACCGGAAGTTACAAATAAGAGGAATTATAAGTAAGGATGTACCATTTCCATTCAAAGGTGAAACCACACGAGAAATCAAAATAAACGAATACAAAATTGCGTTGCTTAAAGCGCATTCTCAGTCGGGTCCGAAATCTTCCCGAAAATCGAACAGACAGGAGGCTTTCATGGAAGCGTATTCGACACTACCTCAAGATTTGCTTATGCAACTGAAAGACGATTTAAGTATCGATGCTAATTTATTTGATTATGATGTTTTGCCAAAGACTCTTTTGAACAGAGAAACATATGTTCCTAACTTCCGTTTCTTCAGTATTAATTAATGACGTCATTTCCTTTGTGACTGAATAATTATGATTTAGTAAGTTTAAGTCGTTTTGACACGACATGTTTTTTATGACGTATTTTTACGACTTATGTTCAACTTACTTCTTCGGGTCAGTATTCTAATTTGTTACACATCAGATACGCATACATTTTGTTCAAACAAGGCTGTGCATCGTATTATATGCTTCACTTCTTTGTATTTTGGACAACAGATGATTTGTGGACTTTCTAATGCCTGTTTCTTATTGAATATACGGTGCTTATACCATGTGACTTTCCATGATATTAGTAAACAAACGTTCGATCCAGGTTACATTTTCTTTGATATCTTCTCTAATATTTCATCATTTCTCATAGGACAAAGTGGAGAGCCGTCTCAACAAAGTCACTGACACATACATATAATTTGTATTGGATAGAAATCGGTATTTTTACCGATTTTTAGTCACATGGTATAGGCACCGTGTGAATAGGAATACTTGGAATATTCAGACTGTATTTTCCTTCTGATCAGTATATATGGGGCTGCTAATTGTTGTGTGCGAAAATACGCATGACGATACACGTAGATACTTTCCCGAGTATGACAATTGTCTGTTTACGTTCGTTTTTTTTACGTGTGATTGTTATATTTGCAAGAAGCGATGTAAAGTATTATTTTATTATCAGTATAAAAGTTAGCTATATAAGCTCTTCTGTCTTTTTTATATATTGGCTTAATTGTTTCTTCTTGCCTTGTAATGTTTAATTATAGACGTTTGCTACAGTTTCCAGCTGTTACACATAGATAAATAAGAAACATGAAAACTCTGCCAATGAATTGACCTAAAATCAGCCAAAAATTCAAATTCAAGGGCAGATAACTAAGAAAACGAGTTCGTCAACCCCTATTTGTTTCGCTTAAATTGTTTCTGTTATCATAATTATGCAATGGTCATACAAAGTTTTAAAAAGTCATGAGAGTTTTCATTTTCCCTATATGTCTATGTGACAAAAATGGACACTGGAGCAAATGTCTTCAATGTGATTTAGATTTACATTACCAAATATGTTAGAATGAACACAAACACGTACTTACTAAAAATAAACAGACCTATTTTTTTCATACAGTCACTATAAGAGTTACCTCCCTTGATTTGAAAGCCCTGTGCCAGTCTATCACGTATCCACGAACATTCACACAAACGTTTGTCAGTAATAAGTAGTACGCCCCTTGCAAAGTTGATTATTGCTATTTAACTATAATGTCACACTTGAACTTACAAGGGATTAATCTAAAATCAAGCTTTTATAATATAAAAGACGTTTTGTTTTGCTCATTCGATACTTGGCAATGATTTAAAAATTTAGTTTTTACTTGCGCGACCTATTCATTGAATAATCAACAACTTTCTTTATTCAGCTTATCTTTTTTGAAACATACATAGTTATAATGTAACCAGAGAAAGGCATACATTTACCTACCATTGTTGAACAGTTTTGGTTGAGTAACCGAAAAGCAACGTTTGTTAATGATGACCTTTATCTATGAATATTATTTTGAAAATGTGACATTACAAAAACAATTGAGTACATAGAAACGTATGAATACAAAACCAATAACATTGAAGAACAATTGAGTATATAACAAATTATATGAATACAAAAGCAAATACATCTATAGGAGAACAATTGAGTTCATAAAAATTATATGAATACAAATGTAGATACGTAGGATAACAATTGAGTATATAACAAATGATTTCAATGTCGTATCACGATACATTGAAGCATTTCTGAAGTATTTGCTTGTAATAAAAAACTGAAGGAGTATCCTAACTGCTTTGAATTCGATTCCGTACTGGAACTAAATTTTACATGTGAGGAAACTACCCAGCTAGCGTACAAGATCAGGTGTATGTCGGAGTCTTTACATACCGCGAAAGATGAAAAAGTCGCCGAATGGCCGTGGCTATTGGTTCAACGGTTAAACTCTAATGAACAAAATATGAACAACATGCGAATTTATTTATTTTGTAAGATGTCATTTGTTCACTTATATTAAAGTCAGAACGTAAACAGACCAACACTTCATTCATTCGAGAATGCAATGTAATAATTCATTATGATTTACAAGTTTATTGTAGAAGATGACACTAATAATGTTCGCTCATTTTCAAGGTTGTTTTGAAAACATGAATGTGTTTTATAGGATGATTCGCACGTAGATATGTTTCTAACATCTATTTGTTGAAAATTTGCTCCAAGTAAACATAAACTAAGACTAAGTGCGGAGCTAGGAATATACATTCGAACATAATATAACGTACACATATATAATGATACGTACATATGTAACATATAATATACTTATAATACGTACATAAACATATGATATACTTATAATGCATATATAGATATAATATATACATATAATACGCACATATACATATACTACCTACAAATACATGTAATACGTACATATACATGTAATACGTACATATACATCAAATACGTACATATACATCAAATACGTACATATACATCACATACGTACATATACATCAAAAACGTACATATACATCAAATACGTACATATACATCAAATACGTACATATACATCAAATACGTACATATACATCAAATACGTACATATAATACGTACATATACATCAAATACGTACATATACATCAAATACGTACATCTACATCAAATACGTACATATACATCAAATACGTACATATACATCAAATACGTACATATACATCAAATACGTACATATAATACGTACATATACATAAAATACGTACATATACATAAAATACGTACATATACATCAAATACGTACATATACATCAAATACGTACATATACATAAAATACGTACATATACATCAAATACGTACATATACATCAAATACGTACATATAATACGTTCATATAATACGTACATATACATCAAATACGTACATATAATACGTACATAAAATACGTACATATACATCAAATACGTACATATAATACGTACATATAATACGTACATATACATCAAATACGTACATATACATCAAATACGTACATATACATCAAATACGTATACATATAATACGTACATATACATCAAATACGTACATATAATACGTACATATACCGACAAGCAGCATCTTATTTTTACTACAAACGATCGTGGAGAGAGAGACACGTGATGACTGAAATATGAACCAAAGATCCCGTACTTACATTAAACATGATCTGTCAGTCTACAAGTATGAATTATTATACACTCTCCGTTTTGTTCATAAATCAAGTGGGAAAACTTTGTCGTTGTTACTAAATATGGGAAATAACTCTTTCTTCACTGCGTAACATAAGGATGGTGGTTGTTTACCTTGACTGTATTTAACCAGTTACCGACCTAATGGTGCCAGGAGTAGGTAATCCAGACTAATTTTGATAAACATAATGATTAAACTGAATGCTTCACAAACTTAAAACATTTTACATGAAAAACGTTGTATAACAGAATGCCTGTTTGAAATTTCTAAATTGATTAATACTTTCTTAGCTCCTGAGCTCGTTTCTATAAATTTGACCAAAACGCCAAAAAGGGATCTATGAAGTTGAACTATTTGTCTTATTGTGATCTATTCACGAAATAATGTTGCAGTATTGAACAATTCACTTGATTTAAAATGATAAAGTCATTTATTTTACATTTAAATCAAATAACATGTGAACAATAAATCAGAATAAAAAAGTTGCATTAATCTTAAATATTTAGTTAATTAATTGGGGAAAAAAGATACATCCTTTTCAACAGTAGGTGAGCAAATTAGTAATGCGGAACGCGAGCATGATATCGTCAGCTTAGAAAAGATTTTTAAAACTAAACACATACTTCATCATTATACACATCAGACTATAAAAAGGATTTAAACTATTATCTTGGTAATATAAACACGAGCATAGATACACAGGGACCTAGTTAGAATTTGGATTTCACAATGGTAAGATAAAATAGTTTATAATACTACTAATTATTTCAGTGATTTCATCGTGATTTAGTACATAAATCAATCAGTAATATAATATCAGCAATAAAAAGCACGTTTAATGTCTTTTTTAATCTTTTGTTTACAAATGTTGACATATCATGCGCCACCTACAGGTGAAATGTATAAATAGTAGCCTACAGTCAGATTTGGTCCCAGTTCCAAGAACAAGATTGAGTAGAAACTCAATAATGGACTCAAGTGTTTTTTGCTGTTTAAAAATATTGTATCTTTGACCGGAAATGTTACGATTTGTTCTTTATTGTCTTTGAACATGTTAAACAAGCCAGCATAAAGTTGTGTGGGTCTGGCGGACAAATTAAGGCTCAAAACTCCATTTTTACTTGAGACAAAAGTCAAATTCCCAGTAACAGACTCAAAAAAAATTTACTAAACCATACCATATCAAGAGACCAAAACTTGGTTGAAATTGTGGGAAATTTTTATAAGACTATCTTTTTACCTGCTTTTAATACCACATCCTGAATTGCATACCACAAAACAGAGAAATAAATGGCTTAATGAATAAGTTGAGTTTGAGCAAAATCTTATGTTTTGTTTCTGAAACCGTACGTGGGGCCTGACGGGTTTTTGGTTTTAAAACTCGAGAGACTCAAACTTGAGTTTTAGTTGAACTTACTCAAATAGTTACTTAATTCATTTTGTCACAGGTAAAATCTTTTAAACCATTGAATTATTACGCTGTCGTGTTGTAAAACCTATCAATTAAGTTTATACTCTTAACCACTTCCTGTTCTTTGCTAAATTAAAAAGGACGTCTTTGTAGCCAATTAAATTCTAGATTTACAAGTATAATATGATAAATAGAGATTAAACCATTTCATTATACAAATGCGGTCAGATTGAATTTAAATGCATGCTCAATTAACATAAATAAATTTCATCTAGAGACATACGCCAACAACAATTTCAAACATGTTTTAATCCATTACAGTGACTTTTCCGTTCAGCGGTATTTTAAATCATATTTGATTTTTTTTCGAATTTATTTTACAGTACAATAATAATAATAATAATTTCATTGATAAAGATAAAAAGCTTAAAGTAAGGTGTACTAGTCATTTTCAACAGTATATAACAAATCTAAAGCGTAAAAGAATTATTTGTCCCAAGTTACCCTATTTTTTCAAAAGTCTAAGGTCGCTATGAAAAAATAAGTACCAAATTGAACAAGCAATTCTTTTACGCTTTAGATTTATTATACTGTTGAAAATGACAAGTAAAGTACACCTTACTTTAGCTTTTTATTTCTTATCAATGAATTTATTCATAGGCACGGTACATTAACTTTCTCATTATTTTACCTTTCCATACACGTCCAATAACCAAACAAAGCAACGACCTACCAATCACCGACCGACCTACCGACAAACACTATTCAAGACCTAAGTTTTCTATTTGTTGTTAATTAGTAATTTTGCCTTTTTTTTAGGAATCAGCAACTATGCAGAGGTATAGTGTAATACTGCTGCTATCTATCATTCCGTTCATAACGGCGACACCACAACGTCTGGCGAGAATAGAACGTGAAATGAGAAGTCTGGATCTCAAATTGGAAGCCTACTCAATTGTAAGTACATAACTAATTATTTAACGTTTACATCCAGTGTAAACAATGGTCGGACAGGTATTTATGCTACAGTTTCTAATTTAAAATGTTTATTAAATTATACCAAATATTGAATACAAAGCCATCTGTGCCGTTTCAATTTGTTAAATGAAGCAGCCGAAGGAAAAATTGCTAAAGTTAATTGCTAAAGAAATTTCTAAAAGTCTGTAGCATTGGTTTGGATAATATAATATTTTATGTAACATAGTTGTCCATAGACACGAATACTGAAAAACTAAAGTGTTCATCTACCACAAGTAAAAAAGGCATAATCAGTGATCCTGCTTTCAGTACAGGTCAGCGCTAATTTTGTAACTGGAATCAGCTGCGGAATATCTATGACCTTTGACTTGTTTTTAACCACATCTTAATAACAACAAGGTTATAGAAGTTATATCTTAACAGGTACGTTGTATATATACCTGATATTAACCATTGAATCATCTTGAGAAGGTATATGTGTACTTGTTACCATTAGAAATTGGCGGTTATAAAAATGAGCACCATGATACAAGTTTGTACATTGTGTTATCTAAGACATCACTATGGTTCTAGTTGTCAATAGCCAGGGTTAGTACATTCGTATATCAAAATTGTTTAGAATCATAGTATGATGACCATTCAATGATTCCATTTATTAACATTATCTTTTTTAAACTATGTTTATACTAACCAGATAATGTGCTACTATATTTCAGGATTTCAGTACACTTAAAAGAGATGTCGCTGATACAAATAAAAAGTTAGACGCCCTTCTTCAGATTATGAATGCAAGCCCTGAAAAGTCCAAACAGAAACAGAACATTGATAATGCTTATGATAGGGTCAATACAACAACATTGAAGGATTTCGAAGCTAAAATGTGGAGTGAATTAAGCAGAGTAAAGCGAGCCTTTGTCATGGAGAAGAAAGAACTTAGATATTTGCGAGTAAAATATGAATTCAGTTCGCAAGGCGTAGAAGTGAAAAATACCACGACTTTGTGGCCAATTGTTGACCGCCATTTAGAACTTACGACTAGTTCCATAAAAAAATCAGTCAATGAAGTTTTGAGACAATTGAATAAAGACATTAACCATACTCTTACGCATTTTAACCAAGCTGTTGAAGACCGTCTTGGGACAATAAACTGGACCAAAGATACAAATAGAGCCGTACACCAACTTAATGAATTAAATCAGTCAGTAGGTTTATGGAATGAAAATGTCCGTAATACGATTGACAACCTCGATTATAAAATCATAAATTTTCTTAACTCATCCCTGACAAAACAAGACGAAGGTGTGAACAATCTGCTGGCTGAGATAAAGTCATCGTTGATTGATGTACACAAGGCCCAAACACCGGTCTGCAACAATAAGTTGGACAGCGTCGCAAATACCAACAGGCTTGAAATAACAACACAAAGTTCTTCTAAAAAACTTGATCAAGAGCACAGCGCGATTAGGGTACGCATTGTTAATTCTACGTCACTTTCTGGAGGAAGACTAGAGGTGTATAAGAACGGTCAATGGGGAACAGTGTGTGACGACTTGTTTGATGATAAAGATGCCACTGTTACTTGTAAGATGTTCGGTTACAGATCTGGAATCCACAAACCTCGTGCGTTCTTTGGACAGGGCACAGGACCTATATTGATGGTCAATGTTGATTGCATAGGAACGGAAAAATCTTTGTGGGACTGTTTTTTTACTGATACACATTATTGTGACCACAGTGAAGATGTCGGCGTTATATGTTCCAAATAATGTCTATATATACATAGACCAAACTGCAAAATGGAAGCTTGGAAGACTTTTTTGACACCAACGTCTATGATGTTTTGATATGATTTCATGCGCTGTATTTTGTGCCGTAATACTTACTGTTTTTATCACACCTTACACTATCTGCAGAGATGAAGGTATATTCAGTGATTTTTTTTTCAAAATTACGACATTGGAACACGTAACTTCAAATATTTCCTTTGTTACTCGTGAGGTTTACTTACCTTACACTGTTAATCTTAACTTTGATAATAATCTGTATTCTAATAGTAACCAAACTAACGTTGTGTTTGTAATACAAGAGACAAAATCACGTTTTACATCTTAGAAACAACTAGCAGAGAAAATTGTGTTTTAACGTGAATTAATGACTGTATTTGTTAATTTTCTTTATGTATGTACTAGCAATTCCACAGAACGTGTTAGAATAAAAGTTTATAATTATAGTTAGTGTTTCTGGTTGTTAAATTGTATGTGTATGTATGTTTGTTTTGTTTGAGTGGGTTAAATTAAAGTTTTTATTTACTAACCAGTACATGCTTACCCTTCCACAAGGAGACGGCAACTTAAACACATATGGAGAAAAATAGACATTTTGTCAAATTTGCATAGAAGAGGATGGCCCATAGGCACTCGATTTCGTGATTTTTATACGTTTACAGACGTTATTTTTCAATTTCACACATCAAACAACGCAAACCTGTCGAAAGAAAAATCTTCATTTTTCCCAATCTAATCTGCACGTGCTTTCCGGGAACCTTGCTTTCGTTGTAGTGTTCCCCAACTTTAAACGTTTTGACAGATTTTACAAGGAAGGCCGGGACCCACGCTTATTTTCGTCACTACCGTCAATCGAATATATGACGAGTTCACTCCCTTGGAGTATTTTATATACCCAATAAGAGAAAAAATGAAGATTTTTCTTTCGACAGATTTGCGTTGTTTGATGTGTGAAAATGAAAAATAACGTCTGTAAACGTATAAAAATCATGGAATCGAGTGCCTATGTGATGGCCTGCTGCTAGCGGGATCCAAATCCAGATTGCTGGTTACAAGACCAGCGTACTAACCACTAGACCACTACCGCGGCCTGTGTATGTAAATACCGGGGTAAGAACGTAGCAACAGTTCATAACAACATAGAATTCCACCAAAAATCACTGTTTTTGATTCAAATATATGAACAATATTCTAGTGATTCTCGTGTTACATTAAGCTCAAACTATAATCTAGTACACAAAATATACTTCTACACATAAGTTTGTTCTTGTAATAAATCTACCTGTGTAATTACTAAGAGCATTGGTAACAAGTACAACTATAACAAAACGTTATAGGTAGACGAATTACAAGAAGCATATTGGTTTATGTTTTTTGTATGACGTTGTTTTTTCATAAAGGATATTGACTGTATATTTTATTCAGTCCTCCATTAAAGAGAGCATAAAATATTTATATGAAATGAGTAATACACATTATAATGACAAACATGAGTATTTGACACATAAATAAATTCATGTATATAGTTCACAAGCGCATGGTAAAATCACACTCTACATCAATGAATCCTAAACGAATTCACCATAGATATGACCACTAGTATCATACAAGCACATTGAACTTCAAATAGCCACACAACAACTTATCTAGACAATGCCTTCATGATTTACTTACTTGTCAACTTTTAATAGATTCAGTCATCACCATTAGCCAATCAAATGGCCAGGATTAGCCAAACTAGTAATAGACACTACACTATATACTCGCTTACAGCTATAATAAACTAATACTCATACGTATAATTCGTCTAGATAACTACCATAGCAACATATTGAAGTATAAAGTCATATCAGTTCATTAGCTATTATAGATAAACTAAATGTTAATGAACACATTATCTGAGACTTAAGAACACCGCGTAATAACTTGAATATTGACCCAAACTACGGATACTTCTATAATATCTTGCACATTTGTTCCATATCGAACCCGGCTACTCTCGTCTTTAAATCTTTCCTAAATGGACAACATTCGCGTAAACACTTTTTACAACATACATGGTATTAACATTTTAGGTAGTCCCATATCGAATTTACATTTCATTTTTATTATGCAAATCAATTATATCAAAGAATAGATTTTTGGTAAGAAAAATGCGGTGTTTCTGTCTTGAACTCGCACATATATACTGTAATACTAGAATATCTATTGAACCTATGTACGGAAATATCCATGAACTGGTCAGAGAACATCAATGATATGATGGGCAGTCTTTTCCATTGCACAATGCTAGCAGACTAATCTCTACCATTATTACAAATAACAAGAAATGCATGTGTTTGGCAGTTTCCCAAACTGTTATGTAATGTCAGATAAAGAAGATACTTGGCACGTAAAGCTCATTTAGCTTTCTGATAAACAACATTGGTAGCTTGAGAATTCATTTTTACCGTATTATATGTAGAAGAAGGCCATTTCTGGAAACTGAACAAGAATTCATGTTTCATCAGCCGTCACTAGCTCGACACGCATGAATTTTGATGCGGACCAAAGTACAATGCATTTTCTACATTCGCCATGCAATTGTTAAACTAGTTTTCAATCTATGTTACATTGCATGTCCCTGTAAGTTCAGTTTCCATATGTATCTTCAGGACTTTGATTGTGAGTTGATCTTTGTTCAGCTCCACTAGGCCACCACTCGTTCGGTGCATGTATTTTGATGCAGACTACTTCCTTTACATCGGCCGCCTTGAAGAAAATGTTTCCATTTTTAGATATTTACTATTGAGAACATGAACTGAAACCTCTTACATTAAGTTTAACTCACATGAGTAACGTTATACATTCAGAACTTAGTTTATCTAGGCTATCCTATACGTATGTTACTTTGCAAATACGTGACTGGTATTCTATCATCGAATCTACGCTACTTAATGTTATTATGTGTACATAAAATGTATCTATTTGCATTTACAATGCCACCAGCCTCCACGAGTAATATAAATGGATTCGATGGTTAACCAGAACGAAGTTCAGGACTACTGTACATTATCCCTATGCCAATACTAGTATACGCCTTGTGGTCTTCCGCTTCAGCGGTGATATAAACCTTATGTCATCGGTTGAGATTTTCACTTTTCCTTAGGAACTCCATCGGCAATATGACTTGTTTGTATTTAGCATAAAAATTGTTTGATCTTCAATATTCCATACATACTATTTGAACAAATATTTGGTCTTACGAGGGCGGTGTAGATTCGAGGATTGGTGGTTTAAAAAATGTTTTACGTAGAATGTGTTTGGGAATTTGTTTAATGTACGTTTTATTTACAACATTAATTTCTATAGTGTTTTGTGGAGACCTAACGTGCATTTATATGAATCCGTCTACACGATACTAAAAACTGATCCTTATCTTACAAATAATAATGAAACCGTAAGTTAAAACACATGCTTCAAATCATCGTGAAACGTGATTTTTTTAAATTTCGGCTACACTTTATCTTCCTTCGATCATTCCCACGGTTTGCTCATGCAGAATAAAACACTTGCTCACATCAGTTACTTAATATCATGCACCACTTTGTAATTCGAGGAGTTACGTTTAGATTTTGGTGGATATATTGCATCTAAATCAAACAGAATATTCCTGTGAAAGTTGATAAAGTAAGGAAACGATTTGATACTAATATTTGACATATTAATCATGTAACTTTTTACAGTACTAGTGACATAATGATTTTTTGATAGATTATTTTATAATTGTCAAGCGTCTATTGAATGGTTATGTACTTATTTTAATTGTTTTGTTACATGGTGTATATTATAATTATGTAAGTACATAAATGAGTCGGAAATAGATATCTGTAACAGTAATTCAACATATCTCTAACCAGTTTCTTATTATCCTCATAATTATTGTTTGTATACACGCAATTTAATTAAATACGTTTTATCTGTCACTTATCTATTGTTGTTAGCCCATAAGATTGAAAATCTCTTGTTAAAAGGTTCTAAGATATACATTTTTTTCAGATGTCGTCTGGAATGTTTACCAACGTTATAATTCTATCACTTGTGTGTATTTCGATGGCAAAAGCCGGACGATTGGAGAGGATAGAAAATGACATTAAAAGCATTGATCTTAAAATGAAAGCCTATACTCTTGTACGTAATTTATCAATCTATCATATGCACGTATACCATACTGATGTTTGCCATATCTAGGTCCCCTGAAAATATTTTATATGCTATTTGATATTCTTTTCATTGAATATGTCTTGTAACCGGCGAGTAACTTTGCTTATAACTTGAATGTTTGTTTTGATCAGAGTACACCGGTTTCTGAAAGTTTTCCTTGTTTAACAACATTAATTTCAGTTCCTGGCATTTTTTAATCAAATCATCTACTGCCTATTCCATGCATTGAACTTCTAAATTTACTATTATTTATTCAACTTTTCAAACCTGTTCTGATTTGATGTAAGGTAATTTGAAGATTGCTCAATCATTATACCTTCGTACATCGTATTTTTATCGACACTTCTATGCCATTTCAGGATATACTAGCATTGCAAAATGACGTTGCTGACACGAATAAGAAGTTGGACATACTATTAGACATCCTGAACGGTACAACCGCTATAAATCAGGCCAGCAGCAGCAATGTCGGCACTGATTCTGATAACAATTTAATTGGTAATTATGACAGTGTAGGAAAACTGAACGATTTAGAAGTAAGAGTTCATGGAGAAATAAATAGAGTCAGACGAGCATTTGTCACAGAGAAGAAGAAATTATCACAGCAACAGAAAAGAAATAACGATCAATTTCATGAGTTTGCTAACAAGTTAAACAATACTGTTGACATTCTAAATAAAAGTCTTGATACAAAATGGACCTTTGCTACAAAATCCTTGAATGAATCTGTTGTTACAGTATTAGGATATGTACGTGATGAAATAGATAATCACCTCTCCGCCTGGAACAAATCAGTTCATGAAACACTGGATGGAAATTCAAATAAAACTCTCAAGGAATTGAACAAAATAGTTAAATCTCTTGATTCTTGGAATGAAAACGTACTTACTTCATTGAACAAAGTGGACAGAAATATCAACAGTTTCATCAATACATCGGTGATTCAACATGGAACATTTATTACAGAACTGCGATCCCAAGTCAATTCGTCGATGCTTTCTCTACATAATACACTTCAATCAACGGATTTGAAAGAGAACTTTACAAATGTAATGAATGCTCTCCAATCAAATGAAAATAAGACAAAACTGTTATTATATAAGTTGATATATAGGAGTGAAACCATACGTCTTGCTAATTCTAAATCGCCATTTCAAGGTAGATTGGAGATGTTTATTGATGGTCAGTGGGGAACGGTGTGTGATGACAATTTCAACAACACAGATGCCACCGTTGCCTGTAGAATGCTAGGCTTCCGGAGTGGTATTTATAAAGCAAATGCGTATTTCGGCGAAGGAACATTACCCATTGTAATGGATGATATTATTTGTAAAGGGACAGAAAATAGTCTGCAAGAATGTCAATACGCGAAGATTGACAATTGTAATCACGGAGAGGATGTAGGAGTTATTTGTTCAAACTAACACGAAATGTGTTTCCTAAATATTGCGCATGTATTATATTGACGCAATGAGATGTTCTTGTAAAAAGTTATCAAGTTCGTGACAAAAAATGTGACTCCCAAGTAAAGACAGTGATTCAGGATATAGCTTTGAATTTAGCATCATACTTGGTTTTAAATCCGTATTACGCATTGAATAAATTCAATATGCGGGATTTATACATGTACCGTGTCAGCATTGAATAAATTAAATGTACGGGATTTATACATGTACCGTGTCAGCATTGAATAAATTCAATGTACGGGATTTATACATGTACCGTGTCAGCATTGAATAAATTAAATGTACGGGATTTATACATGTACCGTGTCAGCATTGAATAAATTAAATGTACGGGATTTATACATGTACCGTGTCAGCATTGAATAAATTAAATGTACGGGATTTATACATGTACCGTGTCAGCATTGAATAAATTCAATGTACGGGATTTATACATGTACCGTGTCAGCATTGAATAAATTAAATGTACGGGATTTATACATGTACCGTGTCAGCATTGAATAAATTCAATATACGGGATTTATACATGTACCGTGTCAGCATTGAATAAATTCAATATACGGGATTTATACATGTACCGTGTCAGCATTGAATAAATTCAATATACGGGATTTATACATGTACCGTGTCAGTATTGAATAAATTCAATGTACGGGATTTATACATGTACCATGTCAGCATTGAATAAATTCAATGTACGGGATTTATACATGTACCGTGTCAGCATTGAATAAATTCAATGTACGGGATTTATACATGTACCGTTTCAGCATCTCATATCATCAAAACAACCTTTAATATACTTACAATTCATTAATCGGAAATATTGAGATATTAAAGTCGAAGGTGGCATTATAATGATTTTTCATCAGTGCAAAACGATTAAGGTATAATAATTATGAAGTGTTAAATTTTGTAGACATACGATGATTATTAGGAAATATTTAAATATTTAGTTGTGCGTAGGTGGCTCTATGATCATGTATCATTAGTTTGAATGCAACAACGATTCGTATGGATTACTGAGCCGGTTCTTTTTTATGAATCGACAAATTTCCCATAAGTGATTAAGAACGACACCTATCCATGTCAATATACAAAAAAGCAACAAAATGAAGTCCAACATATCATATACTAAAAAGACATTGTATGCAGTCCTGAGATATTGTTTTAAGCTACTGCAACAAAATGGTGTAGGAAATTTTCAATTAGTGCATAACACTACTTGATACTGTTGTTGTGAATAAAGATAAATACCACGTGTATAACATGTCATTTATACATTCGCTCTACGCTTTGCTATGTACGTTGTCGTATGATGTATTTATCGCATAGCTTGCAAAACTGAAGGACAAGCTGTAAATGTTCTTGCAAAAAGAGCTTTTGTATTCGATGTAAGATTTTGTTATTTTTTAGTTGAAGTCGAAGTATATCAATCAAGGGCGTGCTGTTTTATGACGTAATATTGACAAATACTGTAAACGACTTATGTACAACTTACAACTACGAGTTTTCTCAACGTATTCATTTTGTTCAAACAATGCTGTACGTCGTATTATCTGCTTGTGAGATTGACTTCTTTGTATTTCTGATAAAAGATGATTGATGAATTCTTTTTAATGCTTGTTTGTTATGAAATATATATAACTAGAAAATAGAGGCAGTAAGTATCCCTCTGATGGCTACATGTGGGGTTGCTAAGTGTTGTGTGCGAAAATAAGCATGATCATTCACATAGTTACTTACCAGTGTGACAGTGTACTGTACTGTATTATCATTATAAAAGTTAGCTAAAAGCTTTTTTGTACTTTGGCTTGTTTCTTTTTGTCTTGTAATGTTTAATTAATGTGTTTTTGAATAAACACAAACATTTATACAATCATAATAAGAGTTACCTCCCCTGATTTGATAGTTTGATGAAGGGCTATCCTGTATCCACGTTGTTTTGTTTCAGTGGGTTAAATGGCTTTTTTCAATTATATTTTTTATATTCTAACCAGTACATACTTACCCTTCCACATGAAGATGGCAACTAAAACACATATTGAGAAAAATCGACATTTTGTCAAATTTACATAGAAGGGTATGGCTTGCTGCTAGCGGGATTCAAATCCAGATTTTTGGGTTACAAGTCCAGCGCACTAACTACTGGACCACTACCGCCGCTTGCGTATGTAAGTACCGGGGGAAAAACGTAGCAACAGTTCATAACAACATATAATTCGACAAATATTCACGGTTCTTGATTCAAAGATCAAAATATATTTCTACCTGTAAGTTTATTCTCAGTAATAACTACGCGTGGCAATGCATTGAAGTATCAGTCCATTAGCTATCATATACTACATAAATTATTGATAAACCACAAAGCACACACTGATTATTCTTGTTATAAATGTTGGTAAACACATTATTTGAAATTTAAGAACTCCGCTTTATAAATTGAATATTGTCCCAGCTACTGAGATTTCTTAAACTTCTAGTATTCTTGTATTGTCCCTTAATTCAACTCCGTATCGAATCAGGCTACTCGAATCTAAATGAACCAGATTCGTCGTAAGTATTTTTTATAAAAGAGACACGGTATTAAAATATTAGATAAGGCCAAATCGAAATAACATTTCATTATTATAATATGAACCAATTATAAAAATCCGCGGTGTGTCTATCTTTAATACTGTAATACTTGTACTTGAATATCTATTGAACCGATGTTTAAGAATATCCATGAGCTGGTCAGAGAACATCAATGATGTGAAGGGCAGACCTTTCCATTGCACATTGCTAGCAGACTAATTTCTACAATTATTACAAATAACAAGAAATGCATGTGTTTGGCAGTTTCCCAAACTGTTAATATGTAATGTCAAATAAAAAAGAAACTTGGCATGCAAAGCTCATTTAGCTTTCTGGTAAACAACATTGGTAACATGAGAATTAACTCTTACCGTATTATATGTAGAAGAAGCCCAATTCTGGAAACTGAACAATAATTCAGCTTTCATCAGCCGTCACTCGCTTGGCACGCATGAATTTTGATGCGGACCAAAGTACAACGCTTATCTACATTCGCTATGCAATTGTTAAACTAGTTTACAATCTATGTTACATTGCATGTCCATGTTAATTCAATTTCCATAAGTACTTTCAAGATCTTTGTTCAACTCCACTGGGTCACCACTCGTTGGTCGCATGCATTTTTGATGCGGACTACTTCCTTTATCTACATTTGCCGCCTTGAAAATGTTTCCATTTATAAATATTTACTATTGAGATCATAAACAGAAACCTCTTACATTAAGTTTAACTCACATGAGTAACGTTACATTCAGAACTTAGATTCAAAATGCGGTTTGTCTAGGCTATACAATACCTATGCTAGTTTGCAAATAAGTGAGTCACAGTGACTGGTATTCTATCATCAAATCTACGCTACCTAATGTTATTATATGTTCATAAAATGTATTTTATTTGTATTTACAATGCCACCACCCTACCAATAAACTGCTCAACGTCGTCCAAGAGTACTGGTTATTCATTCGATGGTTAACCAGGACGAAGTTCAAGAAGTAGTCCTGTACGAAAACACACAGCGCATTACCCCCTATGTCAATATACGCCTTGTAGTCTTTCACTCTAACGGTGATATAAACCTAATGTCATCGGTTGAGATTTTCACTTTTTCTTCGGAAATCCATCGGCAAGATGACTTGTTTGTGTTTAACGTAAAAATAGTTTGATCTTCAATATTCCAAACATACTGTTTGAACAAATATTTGGTCTGATGAGGGCGGTGTAGATTCGAAAATGGTTGATTTAAAAATGTTTGACGCAGAATGTGTTTGGGAGTTCGTTGAAATGTACGTTTTATTTAGAACATTTATAATGATTTGTGGAGACATAACGTGCATTTATATGAATGTTTCTACACGATACTAAAAACTGATCCTTATTTTACAAATAATAATAAAACCAAATGATTAAGTTAAAACACATGCTTCAAATCATTGTGAAACGAGATTTTAAAAAAATCGGCTTCACTTTATCTTCCTTCGTTTGCTCAGAATAAACACATTAGTTGACATAAGTTACATCATATCCAGTACCGCTTTTATTTGTGATTCGAGAAGTTACGTTTAGATTTTGGTGGATACATTGCATCTAATTTGGACTGAAATATTCTCGTGAAAGTTGATAAAGGTAAGGAAATGATAAGATACTAGTGTAGTGAAATAGATCGGAATAAAATGATGGCATATTTATTATGTAACCGTAATTTAACATCTCTTTAGCTCCACCAGTTTCTTTATTATTGTAATTAAAAATTTTAATCAATATAAGCAGGTCCAAGACATGACTATTTAGAATATACTGTGTATTTATAAATAGATTGACTTGTACAGTAATACATGTTTTGTTTCACTTTCATGGAAACAAAACCATTCGCTAAACCAATACCATAAATGTGACGTTGCTATGTAACTACGTAAATTTTGATGCCATTTTATTATCAATGCCCTGATGAGTCAGTGACGAAACCGGTCGGCAATTGAATTATATAATAATAATACCTATGAAATGTTAGTTATTTTTCATTATTAATTTGCTTGACTCGGATATTTTTAACATTTTATATACATGTATATAAAAAAACTCGGATATTTTTAACATTTCATATATATAGTGAAAAGTTTAAAATTCACGGTACCAGCTGTATTTAATTAAAAGGAAAACTGTTCCGAATTCTTTGTAAACTTTATGTTATAATATTTTTTCATAAAAAATTAATTTAGTTGTTTAAAAAATGTTTCTTAATTGAACCCCAACCGGTTTCACTAAAATTATCAGGGGGTATCATACTTGGCACAAAGTCGTCACACGTGCTGCATGTCACAGAGCCATTTGTCATAGAGCCATTTATTATAGAGCCGTCACATGTGCTGCATGTCACAGAGCCATTTGTCATAAAGCCATTTGTCATAGAGCCATTTGTTATAGAGTCGTCACATGTGCTGCATGTCACAGAGCCATTTGTCATAGAGCCGTCATATGTGCTGCATGTCACAGAGCCATTTGTCATAGAGCCGTCACATGTGCTGCATGTCACAGAGCCATTTGTCATAGAGCCATTTGTCATAGAGCCGTCACATGTGCTGCATGTCACAGAGCCATTTGTCATAGAGCCATTTGTCATAGAGCCGTCACATGTGCTGCATGTCACAGAGCCATTTGTCATAGAGCCATTTGTCATAGAGCCGTCACATGTGCTGCATGTCACAGAGCCATTTGTCATAGAGCCATTTGTCATAGAGCCGTCACATGTGCTGCATGTCACAGAGCCATTTGTCATAGAGCCATTTGTCATAGAGCCGTCACATGTGCTGCATGTCACAGAGCCATTTGTCATAGAGCCGTCATATGTGCTGCATGTCACAGAGCCATTTGTCATAGAGCCATTTGTCATAGAGCCGTCACATGTGCTGCATGTCACAGAACCATTTGTCATAGAGCCATTTATTATAGAGCCGTCACATGTGCTGCATGTCACAGAGCCATTTGTCATAGAGCCATTTGTTATAGAGCCGTCACATGTGCTGCATGTCACAGAGCCATTTGTCATAGAGCCATTTGTTATAGAGCCGTCACATGTGCTGCATGTCACAGAGCCATTTGTCATAGAGCCATTATCATAGAGCCGTCACATGTGCTGCATGTCACAGAGCCATTTGTCATAGAGCCATTTGTTATAGAGCCGTCACATGTGCTGCATGTCACAGAGCCATTTGTCATAGAGCCATCTATTATAGAGCCGTCACATGTGCTGCATGTCATTAGAACCGTCACATGTGTTGAATGTCATAGTGCCGTCACATGTGCCGCATGTAACAGAGCCGTCACATGTGCTGAATGTCACAGAGCCGCTTGTCATAGAGCCACTAGTCGAGGAGTCGTCACATATGATGCATGCCATAGAGCCACTGTCACAGAACTGTCACATGTGTTGCGTGTCATAGAGCCACTTGTCATTGAGCCGTCACATGTGCTACAGGTCATAGTGCCACTTGTCATAGAGCCGTCACATGTGTTGCATGTCATAGAGTCACTTGTCATAGAGCCGTCACATGTCTTGCATGTCATAGAGTCACTTGTCATAAAGCCGTCACATGTGTTGCATGTCATAGAGTCACTTGTCATAGAGCCGTCACATGTGTTGCATGTCATAGAGTCACTTGTAATAGAGCCGTCGCATGTGTTGCATGTCATAGAGTTACTTGTAATAGAGCCTACACATGTGTTGCATGTCATAGAGTCACTTGTCATAGAGCCGTCACATGTGTTGCATGTCATAGAGCCACTTGTAATAGAGCCGTCACATGTGTTGCATGTCATAGAGTCACTTGTCATAGAGCCGTCACATGTCTTGCATGTCATAGAGTCACTTGTAATAGAGCCGTCACATGTGTTGCATGTCATAGAGTCACTTGTCATAGAGCCGTCACATGTCTTGCATGTCATAGAGTCACTTGTCATAGAGCCGTCACATGTGTTGCATGTCATAGAGTCACTTGTAATAGAGCCGTCACATGTGTTGCATGTCATAGAGTCACTTGTCATAGAGCCGTCACATGTGTTGCATGTCATAGAGTCACTTGTAATAGAGCCGTCACATGTGTTGCATGTCATAGAGTCACTTGTAATAGAGCCGTCACATGTGTTGCATGTCATAGAGTTACTTGTCATAGAGCCGTCACATGTGTTGCATGTCATAGAGCCACTTGTAATAGAGCCGTCACATGTGTTGCATGTCATAGTGCCACTTGGCATAGAACCGTCACATGTGTTGCATGTCATAGAGCCACTTGTCATAGAGCCGTCACATGTGCTACAGGTCATAGTGCCACTTGGCATAGAACCGTCACATGTGCTACAGGTCATAGTGCCACTTGTCATAGAGCCGTCACATGTGCTACAGGTCATAGTGCCACTTGGCATAGAACCGTCACATGTGTTGCATGTCATAGAGCCACTTGTCATAGAGCCGTCACATGTGCTACAGGTCATAGTGCCACTTGTCATAGAGCCGTCACATGTGCTACAGGTCATAGTGCCACTTGTCATAGAGCCGTCACATGTGTTGCATGTCATAGAGCCACTTGTCATAGAGCCGTCACATGTGCTACAGGTCATAGAGCCACTTGTCATAGAGCCGTCACATGTGTTGCATGTCATAGAGCCACTTGGCATAGAACCGTCACATGTGTTGCATGTCATTGAGTCACTTATTATAGAGCCGCCACATGTGCTGTATGTCATAGGACTGTATGTTACAGAACCGTCACATGTGCAGCACTAAGGGTTCGAGCACACGAACTTATGTCTACCAATCAAACTAAGCGGATACGTCCACCACTATTATTATTTGTACACAATTTAACTTAAAAATATTTTAACTGTTACTTAATATATTGTGTTAGTTTTTAAAGAATTGAAACAAACTTGTAAAATGTTCTGAGATATATCTCAGAACATTTTACAAGTTTGTTTCAATACATTTTTTTTTCAGATGTCTTCTGGAATGTTAACCAACGTTATAATTCTATCACTTGTATGTATTTCGATGGCAAAAGTCGGACGATTGGGGAGGATAGAAAACGACATAAAAAGCCTTGATCTTAAAATGAAAGCCTACTCTCTTGTACGTAATTTATCGATATATCGTATACACGTATAACATAATTGTTTTTATCACATCCAGGTCCCTTGAAAAGTTTGAAGACGCAGATGAAGATAAAAGAAGGACTATATATGCAATTTGATATTCTTTTCATTGAATGCCTGGCAACCCGCGAGCAACATTTCTGAAACCGTTTTACGAACTTATAACATTAATGTTTGGTATAGTTTGTTCTATCCGTTGAGACTAAATTTGACCAAAGTGCACCGGTGTAACGTTTTCAAGCTCCCCCCGTTTCAAGTTATCCTCCAGGAATTTGAAAACGTTTTTAAGTTACCGGGAGGGGTACAATTAAAACGTTTTGAAATTACCCCCTCCATTTTCAAATGCCCTACCCAGTAATCTGAAAACGTTTCCAGATTACCCCGGGGGCGCTTTGAAAACGTTTTCAGATTACCCCTGGGGCGCTTTGAAAACGTTTTCAGAATACCCCCGGGTAATAATTCGAAATTTCATAATAAGAGAGAGCTTGCACACGAATAAGGAGATTACAATTTCAAACACATAAATGCATACATGTACTACAGTTATATGAGACTATACACGCGGTCCTTATGATGAAATCATACGACGAAATCAAATGACGTCATACACTGACAAGTCCATTGCTTCATTATGGAAACCTATGAGCGTTAGTGCTCAAATACCAATTCAATCTTGAATCATTTTGACAAAAAAATGTATAAAAACAATAAGTTTTATTAACTATTGTTGGTTTTCTGAACACAAGTAAGTGTGGAATTGCACAGGTCATGTCCTGCATTTTTGTCAATTAATTTGACTGTGAATCATTTAGTATGAATTATAACCTGAAATATAAACATTTTCGCCATGAAGAATCAACATAGGGAGGGGGAATTAGTAAAAAGGGGGAGGGAGTTTGAAAACGTTTTAATGTTACCGGGGCCGGTACATTGAAAAGTTTTTAAGTTACCGGGGGGTACCTGAAAAGGGGGAACTTGAAAACGTTACACCGGTTTATGAATATTTTCCTTGTTTAACAACATTTGATTTCAGATACTCGTATTTATCAAAATATATTATGTATTCCATGCATTGATCTCTTAAATTTACTGGTCCACGTTTTAATTTTATTTTTATAGAATGTTGCCATTTTATATTCGAAGTAGCGTTATTTGAAGATTGATAAATCTACCTTCGTACATTTTATTTCTTATTCGACATATCTGTGTCATTTTAGGATATACTAGCATTGCAAAGCGACGTTGCTGACACGAATAAGAAGTTGGACATAATATTAGACATTATGAACGGTACAACCACTGTAAATCAGGCCAGCAGCAGTAATGTCGGCACTGATTCTGATAACAATTTAATTGGTAATTATGACAGTGTAGGAAAACTGAACGATTTAGAAGTAAGAGTTCAGGGGGAAATAAATCGAGTCAGACGGGCATTTGTCACAGAGAAGAAGAAATTATCACAGCAACAGAAAAGAAATAACGATCAATTTCATGAATTTGCTATCAAGTTAAACAATACTGTCGACATTCTAAATAAAAGTCTTGATACAAAATGGACCTTTGCTACAAAATCCTTGAATGAATCTGTTGTTACAGTATTAGGATATGTACGTGATGAAATAGATAATCACCTCTCTGCCTGGAACAAATCAGTTCATGAAACACTGGATGGAAATTCAAATAAAACTCTCAAGGAATTGAACAAAATAGTTCAATCTCTTGATTCTTGGAATGAAAACGTACTTACTTCATTGAACAACGTGGACAGAAATATCAACAGTTTCATCAATACATCGGTGATTCAACATGGAACATTTATTACAGAACTGCGATCCCAAGTCAATTCGTCGATGCTTTCTCTACATAATGCACTTCAATCAATGGATTTGAAAGAGAACTTTACAAATGTAATGAATGCTCTCCAATCAAATGAAAATAAAACAAAACTGTTATTATATAAGTTGATATATAGGAGTGATACCATACGTCTTGCTAATTCTAAATCGCCATTTCAAGGTAGATTGGAGATGTTTATTGATGGTCAGTGGGGAACGGTGTGTGATGACAATTTCAACAACACAGATGCCACCATTGCCTGTAGAATGCTAGGCTTCCGGAGTGGTATTTATAAAGCAAATGCGTATTTCGGCGAAGGAACATTACCCATTGTAATGGATGATATTATTTGTAAAGGGACAGAAAATAGTCTGCAAGAATGTCAGCACGAAAAGATTGACAATTGTAATCACGGAGAGGATGTAGGAGTTATTTGTTCAAACTAGCACGAAATGTGTTTCCTAAATATTGCGCATGTATTATATTGACGCAATGAGATGTTCTTGTAAAAAGTTATCAAGTTATAAGACAAAAATGTGACCCCAAGTAAAGACAGTGATTCAGGATATAGCTTTGAATTTAGCATCATACTTGGTTTTAAATCCGTATTACGTATCGAATAAATTCAATATACGGGATTTATACATGTACCGTGTCAGCATTGAACAAATTCAATATACGGGATTTATACATGTACCGTGTCAGCATTGAACAAATTCAATATACGGGATTTATACATGTACCGTGTCAGCATTGAACACATTCAATGTACGTGATTTATACATGTACCGTGTCAGTATTGAATAAATTCAATATACGTGATTTATACATGTACCGTGTCAGCATTGAATAAATTCAATATACGGGATTTATACATGTACCGTGTCAGCATTGAATAAATTCAATATACGGGATTTATACATGTACCGTGTCAGCATTGAATAAATTCAATATACGGGATTTATACATGTACCGTGTCAGTATTGAATAAATTCAATATACGGGATTTATACATAACTGAATATATTTGAGAAAGGGAAATTATATTCATTCCCAATTAAAGTGCCTGTTTTGAGCAAGTCAGGGGTACAAATGTTGAGATAAATTGCAAAAAACAACAAACAAAGTTTACATTGTTTATGTTCATTTGTTAAAAAAGTCAAACAGAACACTAAAAAAGTTTGGACGTCCGAACAATTTTGTACAAAATGTCTTCAATTTTTTAAGTCGTCCAAAGCTTTTCAAAAAGAAATAAAATGATCTAAACTTAATAAAGAATGTGAACAGTTTCGATGCCCGAACAGTTTGTACAAAAAGTTCGGACGTCCAAACTTTTCGAAAAACATTGAAAATGCTTAAAGTTTGTACACCCGATCAATTTGTACAAAAAAGTTCGGACGTACAAACTTTTAAAAAAGCATTGAAAAATGCTTAAAGTTTGTACACCCGATAAATTTGTACAAAAAAGTTCGGACGTCCAAACTTTTAAAAAAACATTGAAAAAGGCTTAAAATTTAGAGACCCGAACAATTTGTACAAAAAAGTTCGGACGTCCAAACTTTTCAAATAAACATTGACAAATACTTAAAGTTTGGATGCCAGAATAATTTGTACAAAAAGTTTGGACGTCCAAACTTTTGAAAAAACATTGACAAATGCTTAAAGTTTGGATGAAAGAATAATTGGTACAAAAAAGTTCGGACGTCCAAACTTTTCAAATAAACATTGACAAATACTTAAAGTTTGGATGCCAGAATAATTTGTACAAAAAGTTCGGACGTCCAAACTTTTCAAATAAACATTGACAAATACTTAAAGTTTGGATGCCAGAATAATTTGTACAAAAAGTTCGGACGTCCAAACTTTTCAAATAAACATTGACAAATGCTTAAAGTTTGGATGAAAGAATAATTTGTACAAAAAGTTCGGACGTCCAAACTTTTCGAAAAACATTGAAAAAGACTTAAAGTTAAGAGACCCGAACAATTTGTACAAAAAGTTCAGACGTCCAAACTTTTCGAAAAACATTGAAAAATGCTTAAAGTTTGGATGCCAGAATAATTTGTACAAAAAGTTCGGACGTCCAAACTTTTCGAAAAACATTGAAAAAGACTTAAAGTTAAGAGACCCGAACAATTTGTACAAAAAAGTTCGGACGTCCAAACTTTTAAAAAAACATTGAAAAATGCTTAAAGTTTGGATGCCAGAATAATTTGTACAAAAAGTTCGGACGTCCAAACTTTTCAAATAAACATTGACAAATACTTAAAGTTTGGATGCCAGAATAATTTGTACAAAAAGTTCGGACGTCCAAACTTTTCAAATAAACATTGACAAATGCTTAAAGTTTGGATGAAAGAATAATTTGTACAAAAAGTTCGGACGTCCAAACTTTTCGAAAAACATTGAAAAAGACTTAAAGTTAAGAGACCCGAACAATTTGTACAAAAAGTTCAGACGTCCAAACTTTTCGAAAAACATTGAAAAATGCTTAAAGTTTGGATGCCAGAATAATTTGTACAAAAAGTTCGGACGTCCAAACTTTTCGAAAAACATTGAAAAAGACTTAAAGTTAAGAGACCCGAACAATTTGTACAAAAAAGTTCGGACGTCCAAACTTTTAAAAAAACATTGAAAAATGCTTAAAGTTTGGATGCCAGAATAATTTGTACAAAAAGTTCGGACGTCCAAACTTTTCAAATAAACATTGACAAATACTTAAAGTTTGGATGCCAGAATAATTTGTACAAAAAGTTCGGACGTCCAAACTTTTCAAATAAACATTGACAAATGCTTAAAGTTTGGATGAAAGAATAATTTGTACTAAAAAGTTCGGACGTCCAAACTTTTTCAAAACATAATTGCAGTGATCAGTAGCAAAAAAAAAGAATGTGAAATTTTTGGATGCCCTAACAATTAATGTGTACGAAAAAGTTCAGACACCCAAACTTTTCGAAAAACACTGAAAAATGCTTAAAATTTGGATGCCAGAATAATATGTACAACAAAGTTCAGACGTCCAAACTTTTCGAAAAACATTGAAAAATGCTTAAAGTTTGGATGCCAGAATAATTTGTACAAAAAAGATCGGACGTCCAAAATTTTCGAAAAAACAACATTGACAAATGCTTAAAGTTTGGACACCCAAACAATTTGTACAAAAAGTTCGGACGTCCAAACTTTTTCAAAATATAATTGCAGTATAAAATTTAAAATAAGTAAAATGACTGATATAGAAAAAGAATGTGAAAACATGAGCACCCAAACAATTAAGTTGCACAAACACATTATGTATCAAAGATCCATGAAAAATATGATATATGTTATCTTCAAGATATACTGCTCAACTCAATAATTATATACAGTACATAGTTATCGCCAAATAAATCAAATTTTACATTGGCGGTACATGGTAATGATATTCTACATATCAATAGAAAGTGTAATGAAAAATATACAAGTGAAAATACAATGAATTACATTGAAAGTACTCCCGGAAGATGAACTAACATAGCTAGACTGCCATATAAAATGGACAGGAAACTGATCAAAATGTTGCATGGTAGATGCATATCAAAAACTTATTACATTGGCTTGCACCTAGATCATTTTATACTTAGTTTTATGAAAAGAATTAAGTCTGTCCTGTTTTATAATTTGACAAATGTCTGCGTACATGCCCTAGGTTTTGAGGCCCATCAACAAATATTTTTTTTTTAGTAAATATCAAACTGGGGAAAAACTGTTACCCATACTCTAGTGCTGGATATGGTGACTCGCAAAAATCACAAGTCTAACACTTAATTGGTAACGATTTCTATGTTCTGAGTTTGAACCTGTCAGTTGACGGTTCTTTTAAATAATTATGCTTAAACTGATGTTTCTGTTATCAAAGTCAAGATAATTCATTGATTTGTTTTGAGTTGTTTTTTTTTACCGGTAATACATATAGCTAGGTTTTGCAAAATGAAGTGGACGCAAAACAAATGGGAAAAATGGCCTAACAAAAGCATATATAAATTCTAAAAAGAAAGAAATTCAGTTTGACTGAAAATTGTAATGATTATCTATTTGATATGGCAATAGAGGAGTTTAAGTTACAATACTTAGCAAAAGTACATATAATGACGTATGTATAATTATGACAACACTCGTCTAAAATCTAAAACACTACATCCTTGAATTGACAATTGAGTTACTGCCAGCCGATCCTGTTAAGAATAACAACATAATTTCTGTCATTGTCGTCTATTTCTCTTTGGGATAATCACCTGCAAATGTAAAATTATATGTACACAATTGTGTTGCAACATAATAAACATAGCTAAAAATAATACATATTGAACAACATGACATGAAAACATAATTCTTTTTATAGTGCACATAGCTTGATATATTTGCGTTCACAGTTATATTTAAGTGAAGGGTACTGTATCTAAATAAAATTTAAGGAATCAAATTCATAAGATAAAGTTAATGTGGTTCTCAAGAAATCCTATTACTGCCAAACTATTACCCAAGTGCTGCTTGATAAATCAGACCACGGAACTAAGACATCTTCAATATTTAAACTTATGAGTCTGTTCTACCATGCTCTTTAGATAGAAATAAAATAATATCAGAGGACTTATTTCAATATTCATTTGTGGTTGCTACATGGAGGAGGCATGTGATGTCTATGATTGAATATTACCAACAGTTTCATGTGTACTAAAATTATGTAATAAGTACATCAAACTCAAAGTCACCTACATAGTCACCCTAGTAGTTGACAGATTCACAATAACACTGCTTGACTTTACAAATGATGCTTGATTTATGTAAAACTGAAGATATCATTAATGTAAATGTGTGATAAATGAATGCAAAGTTTAGTAAGTAACAGCAATTGCCAGCATCCACTTACTTCTGGCTTTCTGGTTTCTTTTTCTAGCAAATTCTGCACACTTTCTGGCAAATCCATGATCAAACTTTCCACAGAATTCATTTCTTGTCGTGGTAACGCGCTGAATGACCATTCCTCATCTAATGGGTCTGCATTATTCATCTCCCCACAGAACACTTCCCATTCTTTGATAGACTGTGGGTTTTTGAAAAACATTCTGGCATTTGTAACTTGTTTGAGCAGTCTTGATGTATCTATTTTTGAATGATCAGGACTCACAATATCTGGAATGCCAGTAGGCTTACCTTTAAGGAATTGGCCATTCAGGACTAGCCAAGAGTCATCATGTTTTCCTTTAAAACTGACACGCACTTCCTCACCACATTTCGAAAATTTGAAATGTAAAGGTTGTGTCAGGTGAGTGATTTTCACAATATATGGCTCTAGCCATTTTTTAACATTGTGCATAGTTTTCATGCACATTGAATTTGGCAATAGAGAAAGCAATTCCTGTATGGTCTCTACATCGGTTTTTCTTAATTGTGCACTTATTTTACTGAATGCAGCATCGACATCTTCATGGGTATGTCCAACCATCAGAAATGATATGTGTACCTGCAAAATCAAAATAAATTTTAACATTAATAACATAATAGAGGGCAAGATTTTAATAATCTACTAGTCAATGTATAATGTGAGATACTGATCTATCTGTAGATATACGTTTTTGCATTTATTGTCTAAGAGTACATATATTAAGGTAAATAAATCCTGAACGAAAACGCAAAAATAGTCCTTTATTGCAATAAACGCTGCACCCCTTTATCGACTTTACTTAACCAGCACTGACCATCTCTTTATTGTATTTGTACGATTTGATGATGTAAATTCGTTAATAACAAAATTTGTTATTAAATCTCTTACTAGACATCAAACCCGGGCATGGTTTTAATCACTTAACCGTAAACATTGCGATTTTGATTCCAAATTGAATGGGATAAATCAATAAATCTAATTTGGTGATGAGTCGATAATGATGAGACACTTTTATTGTTAACACATAATATTGCTGCCTCAGTTTAATGACGGATTTCAAAACGGTTTTCACTTTTTGTAGCGGAAATATTAATCTAGTTAAGCGTGCCTCAGAATTTTGAAACTTGTTTTCCATTATATATGGCATATGAAGTAATAATCAGCTTGTTTCAGCATGCAAACATTTCTTAGACAACATTATCAAAGATCTGATATTTTCAGATATTTTCTCATTTTATCATTTGCTGTCATTTGAACATATTTTTTTTTGTTTACATAGAAAGACATTTAACAAGAGGGCCATGACGGCCCTATATCGCTCAAATGACAATTACTGTTCACTCATTAAAACTTTGGATTAAACCGGTGACCCCAGATAACCCATGTTAGAACATGTCCTACATATAAATAAGACAAACATTCTGACATTTGGTGAAGATCCGATCAAAACCATTAAAACTACAGCATAGACAAGGTTTTCCTAAGATTTGACCTTGTGATTTAGTTTTTGACCCCAGATGACCTATGTTCGAATTTGATTCACATATCATTAAGACAAACATTCTGACAAGGATTAGTGAAGATACAATCAATATATGACATCTGCAGTATTAATAATGTTTTCCTAAGATATGACCTCGTGACCTAGTGTTTGACCCTAGATGACCCATATTTGAACTTATCCTTAATATCATTGAGACAAACAATCAGACAAGGTTTGGCCAAGATCCAATTAATACCATGCAATTTAGAGCTTTTACAAGATGTTTACCTAAGATTTGACCTGGTGACCCAGTTTCTGACTCAGCTGACCCATATTCAGCCTTGACCCAAATATCATTAAGACTAACAATCAGACAAGGTTTGGCCAAGATACAATTACAACCATGCAATTTAGAGCTTTTACAAGATGTTTACCTAAGATTTTACCTGTTGACCTAGTTTCTGACTCAGCTGACCCATATTCAACCAAGACCCATATATTATTGAAGCAAACATTCTGACAAGGTTTGGTGAAGATCCAATCAAAACTGTTACATCTACAGTGTTAACAAAGTTTTCCTAAGATTTTACCTGGTGACCTAGTTATTGACCCCAGATTACCCATATTTGTACTTACGATTATATCATTAAAACAAACAATTTGACAAAGTTTGGTGAAGATCCAATTATAACTGTGAAAGCTACAGTGTTAACATGATTTGACCTAGCTACCTAGTTTTTTACCCAAGATGACCCATGTTCAAACTCGTCCAAGATATTGTAAAGACAAACATTCTGACAAGGTTCCATGATCATCCAATCAAAGCAGTGACTTCTAGAGTGTTCGCAAGGTTTTCCAGCAATTTGCCCTAGTGACCTAGTTTTTCTACGGAAATGACCTATTATCAAAATGACCTACATATTATTGAAATGAACATTCTGACAAAGTTTCATGATCATCCAATCAAAACAGTTATTTCTAAAGTGTTCACAAGGTTTTCCCTTATTTGGCCTGGTGACCTAGTTTTTCAACAAAAATGGCCCAATATCGAACTCGTCCGAGATTTTGTCAATATTAACATTCCACCCAGTTTCGCTAAAATTGAGCTAAAAAAGTGGCCCCTGGTGTGTTCACAAGGTAAAGTTTGACGACGCTGGACAGAGACTGATCCTAAAAGCTCACCCTGTCACTTTGTGACAATGAAAGCTAAAAACAGAGTATTATACTCTTTAATGAACATGCAGTAAGATTTCAGAATAAAGAAATTGGGATGTTTTTTTATTGAAACTTTTCATAAATGAAATATTCTGTGCTACATTAACATTTGTCAGAAATGAAAGACAGAAATGTTGATATGAGGAAGGCACTAACAGTTTGAACATGATGTAGATTGAAATGCCATAAAGTAACTACATGATAGTGGTAATTAAGCAAGAGACCTACCTCATTGAATATGTTTTCAGCAACTAAATATTCCAAGAAGGCTAAAACATATCTATTTTTGTTTTCCCTCCAGCAGTTGTCTGCTTGAATGTATATACATTGAGGTAACTTGTTGCCCTGAAAGAGTTTTGACAACAAAAATGATAAGTATGAACCATTATCTCAAAATGGAACTGACATGTTTCAGAAACATTAAAAACTGTTATGGGATCCCATATTAGAAAAAGATTTACCATAAATTTTAAAACAAGTGGGCAAAGATGGCCCTATATCACTAACATGACAATCGATGTTTACTGATTGAAAACATTGTTTTGAAACTGTCATGAGGTCTGTTATATTGACCATACCTTAGTCATTTCTTGAGGTAATTTCATCAATTTATCATTAAGACAAATATAAATAAAGTTTGGCAATGATCAAATTAAAAAAGTGACATCTACACTATATAACAGTGTTAATAAATTTTTTATATGATTAGAACTAGTGACCTAGCTTTTTACTCCAGATGACCCATATTCGAACTTGTCCCATATATCATTTAATAGAAACAATATAAACAGGTTTAGTGATGATTCAATAAAAACTGTGAAATCTACAGTGTTAACAAGATTTTTCCTAAAATTTGACCTGATTACCTTATTACTGATCCCAGATAACACATTATCGGACTTGTTACAGACATCTTTAAATAAACATTCGGACAAAATTTCTTGAAAATCCAATTAACACAGTGACTTCTAATGTGTTCATGAGGTTTTCGTTCAATTTTCCTTGATGTTTTTGACCCCAAATGACCCATTATTGAACTTGTCCAAGATTTTGTCAACATAAACATTCTTACCTAGTTTTGTGAAAACTTAACAAAATTTACAAATATATGCACCTAGTGTATTCGAAGGTAAACATTGACGCTGCACAACACACGAAACCACTCATATACCCATCACAAAAGCTCAACCCAAGTGTGTGTAAAAAAAAAGTCAATTAGGGTAGGCCATTTTCAAAGATTAAAGAAAAAG
Organism: Lutraria lutraria; assembly: GCA_964023205.1. NCBI lineage: Eukaryota > Metazoa > Mollusca > Bivalvia > Venerida > Mactridae > Lutraria > Lutraria lutraria. Next base: position 9,712,237 of record OZ026842.1, read on the forward strand.
AGACCATCCTGCAATAGCACATTTTCAACCTAATTTGATAAAGAAAAATATAGTTCACCTTGCAATATCTACAGAAATTAACAGTTCTTTTTTATATCAAGGGCTTCAACACTTTATTTTTAAAAACAATGTTTGAAAGAGTAGCTAAAGTAACTATCAAAGAATACATGATAAATGGGCTATACTATATTTGTAATTTTACCATTTTGTGTAGAACTAAGCAGATATGTCAGTAAAGTACAGTACCTAAGGCTTGGAAAACCTCAAGCAAGCAGTGAACCTGTAATTAGCAATTTATGCAGGTACTCAGTAAATTAAGTGATTTTTTTAGCAAATAATGGGTAAAATCCCATGAAGTTACTAAATGGGTAATAGTGATCTTACAACCATCCAGAAAAAAATATTCTAAAATACTTGCCATATCAACTGCAGTTTTCTCTATGGTCTTCAACAGCACATTGATTGTAAGATTAGGATCATGAGGGTACTGATTATAATCTAAATATGTGAAAAATCCACCATGTCCATGGTTAATCACACCAGTAATATGTGTCTTTAGCAAATCTGCCGGATTTATGTTCTGAAAAACATGTTTTTTTATATAACTGTTGAACATGATAATTATACTCAATCTAAAGTTGTTTTTTTCTGTCGGTGGTGCAACGTTACATCAGTATATAATGCATAATTTCTTCAAAAACAAATTGAACTCATAATCCATTAAATTAAATGAACGCAAACACAATCTGCATTAAAGATGATTCATGAATGTCTTTGAATAACAAATTGATTGATTATTTTCAGTTTTCAACTAGAGCTGTCACAGAGCTGACTAATACCCCCCCGCTGCTTTGACACTAATACTGCAATAGTACACTACATGGCTATGTTGATAATCCATCTGACAGTTACATTATGTGAATGAACTACTTTATAATGTTATACCTTTTATGTGGTAATTGGATAACACAAGAGTGTACTTTTAAATTGCTTTAATTCTTTTTTTCATCACTTCACTGTAATGCAGTATGGGTCGACTGTATTGCAATACATCACAATATAGTTGCACCCATGTCTTAAAATATTCATCCCTTATTAAAAGATGACCCGAAGCATAAACTGGTCAGAGGTAAGGAAAAAAGTACATTTTCATAAGAAACTGAAGTTCTCATTATAGGCATTACATGAAGGTTGGAGGTGGTTGTTCATTGTAATATTTCTGGTAGAAAGTTATCTAGAGAGTGGAGAATGAAGTGTTAAACTGTTTTTTTTTTGTTTTTTTTTCAAAAAAAGATACAATTGAAGGAAAAGGAAATATTGTGGTGCTATCCAGATGTATAAATTAAACTCATCCCGTGGTTGTCATTTAAGTTTAACTTTTTACCTCTGAGTGTGACCTTGACCTTTGTAGAATTGATATGGGTATAGTGCAACACATCCTCATATGACTACAAACATATGTGCACAGAAAATTGAAATCCACTTAGTTAGTTTGGAAACAAAACTCCTCGGGGCAATTCTCACATGCCACGCCTTCAGGGGCATAAAAACCTTAACAACATCAAAATAATCACTAGATACATTCATCAAAAACCATAGATTGGAAACTCTGACTTTCCAAAGATTTAAGTACAATTAGTTATTGACACATAATACTATCCAGTAAATGAACAGATATAAAGTTTTATGAGAGTATGAAAATTATCATTGTTGAAATAATGACTGCGTGTTGTTTTTGTACCAATAAAAAGCTGACCAGACAAGCATATTGCAGACTTATTAAATAATTTATTGCTAAATCATTTCAAATTGACATGATTCTTACCTTTGACCTCCTTCCGGCAAAGTGAGGAAGATTTGTTTTGGCTGAAATATAAATAACACATCAAATTGTTGACAAAAACAATTACCATCTGAAATCAATACTAAGTTCTATGTTACTTACTAAATCTTTGTAACAATTTTAATTTATCAATTGTTTGTAGTGATTGATTCCTGACACATTTGTATTTCTAAGGTACAAAAATGCATTTAATATGTTTGAAACTTTGATCCTGAAAAATACTTTCCCATGAATGATTCTATAAAGTGACAAAACAATATACATGATTTATATTCAAGTTTCGAGTTTTTCGTGTAGCCTATTTTCCAGCCAAAACAATATACCATCTGATTATAGGCCGTGAATATTTACTTATCAATTTAATGTATGAATACAAACTTACATTGATCCATCCCATCTATGATAACAGACATGAACTTGTTAGGCTGCATCCGACTCATGTCACGCTTACTATAGTAGTATTTTCTTTCCATTCTGTAAAAACAAAAATGTATCATATATAATACTCTTGCACAAAGTAACAGAATCCCAGTAAAAATAACATGAACTAGTATCAAGAAAAAAATATTCAAAATGATTTTTAACACCAAGTGAAGATCATCAACTGACAGAATAATACCGTATTATATAACTGTTAAACTGAGCAGAAAAGTATTCCTGAACTTTGTCATTTCTTATTTCTTTCGAGCATCTACAGCAACTTTATATATATTGTGCGAGTGTTCAGGTTTCTACTGCCCCAATCTTCTTTTATACCTGTTTTTATACACTTAACATGTTTGAATGTTTCAATCCTATCAATTTGTCTCTTATTAAATCAAACAATATCAATGTTTATCTTGTCTGACAATATACACTATATCCAAGTGACCCCAATAGAAAAGGTCATATTACACTGTAATCATTTAACTTCATTCTCATTTTGCAGTAAACTAGCTATAAAGCATACCCTAATGTAATTAAATAGGTCATTTGTAGGGGTGCAACAATATGGAAAAACCCATATTGCAATATAATGCAATACAGTTGACCAACTGGATAGTAAGACCTTGACCTTTGACCTTAATTCAAAACCAAATACATCCTCTTTTCTTCGAATGGAGGAATAATAAATGAAATCATTGCGCAGATAAAATCCATAAATCAAGAAGTAAATAAAAACTCTTACTGCTGTCGTTCGTAGTGTTCTTCCTTCAGTTTTCTGTATTTAGCCTTTACATAAATAGATTCGCTATTTTCCCATTGCTTCTCTAACGTTGAACAAGTGGAGCATTTTGAGAATGAACTGGTCTGTAACATTAATAAAATACATAGACAGTTAATGATTGAGATTGGAATAAGAATTGTTAAAAAGCTTACAAATTCCTTAATTGTGACAAATTGGTTTTTCTCTTCAATTTTGGGAATTTGACCCTTACCATTGGGATCAAGAATTTTGACGGTGTTTTGCTAAAAATTTGAAAAAAAATGTAAGACTGTAATTTGGTAGTGCTTAAATCATTAATAAATTAACACAAACAATGATTGTCTTTGATGGGCACAGTCTATAACAAGAATATTACAATGCAGTATCTCATATTTTTAAGGATTTGACTTGTTTTACACAACCTTCAATCTTGATTTGGATTTTTCATCCCACCATGATTTATGAAAAAAGATGCTTTTCTCGATCAGGAACATGCTCAAACATTGACTGTTAAATTTGGCTAAAAAAATCTGCAACTAAACAGGACCTTTCAGAACCTATTTATTGTTTTAGCAAAATAAAGATACTGTTTACCTGCCCTATACCTGGATAACTAAATAAATTGCAATGAACAATCACAAATCACGAATCAACAATAAGTATATATGCATAATGAAAATATAGAATTGTCATGTGACAAAACCTTTTTCACTTTTGTTCATATATTCAGGCAGAACATATTCAGAGTCAATGCAGATGAAAGTGAAATGGAAAAAGCTTGTGCTGAATTTCAATGTTTTAAGTAATTTTTGCATATTTGTTGAAGAGTAAATGTAAATTTTTAAAAGAAATGTCTAGACATCAAATAATGTTGAATTAAATGATTTAAATCATTTGCAATAGATGAGTAACAAATACATGTTTAACATACACAACTTCATTTGTTTGTAAATGGTGTGAAAAATACAAATGTACCTGTTTTATTTTCACATGAGGAAAATACATCTTCCATAACTTATAAAATTGGCTCTTGCTTACATGTGTTCCTAACACTTCAATCTTGTACTTAGTATAAATCCCGCACTTCAGCATTTTTACGGGAAGAAGAATGTCTTCACAATGCGGCATTCTGTCACCCATAAAACTTGCGAATTCCTCAAACCAGTTTATAGCCTTCAAAGTATCTTTGGATTTTTCTCTCATTCCAAGTGAAGGCAGAGAACCTTTAGCCACATGGCTGAAAGTGTTTTTATTTATCCTAAACAAGTTCAAAAAAGCCTTTGAGCACACAGAAATGTCATTTTCCAGGGTAATCATTCTATGTCTTCCTTCCATATAGGACTTGGAAATATATCGTTTCAAAATCACCCTTCTAAGGCATTTTGTTGTGTTATGCCAATATGACAACCTTAATTTTTTCACAGACCGGAAATCAAATTTTGTAACACATTTATTAAAACAGGCACATGTCTCTTTCAATGATGACTGAATGTTGCCACTGTCCAATGCCTTTCTTTCAATTTCCCCACTGGGCACTCCAACTTCCACTGAAATATGTATATAAATCTTATACATTCATACATTAATCTAAAGATTTATTAATGTGACTTCTTATAAGTTCAAATACCATGACCCTTGATATTTATTATTTCTGTTTACCGTTTTTTCTTTTCAATGTTTAGCTACAAAAATATACTGAAAACAAGGATTACAAGTAGTGAGAAAAGGATAATAGTGATCATTATGTACGTAATTTTGTTATGTAATAGGAGGAAAATAATGTACCCGATGTGGGGCTCGACCCCGCAACCTCCTGCTTGCAAGACAGATGCTCAACCAACTGAGCTAAACCGGCTGGTGATAATCCTAGCCAATTTATACAATATACCACACTGCTACAGTTAAACAGTTAATCAATGTCATGCAAGTTTACTGTTGAAATAGAATATTGAAACTAAGCAGCTACAATAACTTAGATTATTCAAACACATTCAGAACATGCAGGGTGTCAAGTTTTTCTATAGATTCCTATAATTTGGGACATTCCTTAAAAATCCTAAAATTTCCTATATAATTTTGTAAGCAAGAAATGTATATGACACTATGATTCAGAGACAGAAACAAATTTTGGATATTTCAAACATTGTTGGTCATGTCTTTATAAATAATGCAGCAACTTCAACACCAAGTGTTTAGTCATGATTGAATCATTGAGCAAAGTGTTTCTGATTATGCCTTTGTTCAGAGGATTGTTTTGTAAATTGTGTATTTTATACCATGATCTGTATAGTTTGACACCACATGGCTAGAACCACATAAGCTAGAGCCAATACTCAGGTCCCCTGTTCAGTATTTACTCTGTTACTCACATACATGTCTTGGTCAAACAACATATTTTCACAACTTCAGAGTAGCTCATAATTTCCTTGATAATGACATGCTGATTGTACATAATTAATATTTTAACAAGTATGTGTTTTAATTGATAGTTAAGTGAGATATTACTTTTAATTAATTTCAAGTTTAAACAAGAGGGCCAAGATGGTCCTATACAGCTGAACTGAGAACAAGACACTATAATTAATGACCAAGTATTATAGTTTTCATCTTGAATAACCTTTTTTTACATAGATTGAGATCAAACCAACAATGAAGGTATAATACTGTTAAACAAGCTAAAACATAGCAAATTTTCTAATCCAAGGGCCCATAACTCTTGAAGTTGTGGTCCAATATCAGCCATAACACATTCATAGTACATATGGTTAGACTTAGGATCATGATTTATAAATGAAACTCAAATACAGCAAGTTTTCAAAGTCAAGGGCCCATAACTCTTGAAGTTCTGGTCTGATTCTGCCCATAATTGAACTTGCCCAAGATCTTTTGGTTAACTTATACACATATAGTGAAAATATTATTTAGGATTGGTGAATAAATGAAGGCGCTAGAGTGTAAACAAACTCAAATATAGCAAATTTTCAAGTCAAGGACCCATAACTATTGAAATTATTGTCCTATTTTGCCCATAAGGCCTGGTGCACAAATTATGGTGCATTGCCTTAAATTTGACTGTACAGACTCAGATTTCAATAAGTTGTGTAATAAGCTTTTAAAGGTTGACATTTTCTTATAGTATATATACTCCTGCAGATGTGCAAAAAATTTCAGGGTGATATCTTCACATATGAAAAAAATATGACACTTTTATGTTCGCAAAATGAGCCATTTTTGCCTGTAATGAATTAGCATCTAGTTTTTTCACTTTTTTAAAATCAATGCAGTTGTTGGAGTTGGAAAGTTAAGTATTATGAGACTTCTAATTTAATAAGAAAAATTAAAGCCGGTTAATCTGATACCCTATATATTAAGATACACCCAAAAATAGTGGAGTTATTTTGAAAAATCTGAAATGTGGGTCGCTGTAATGGTCTTAAAATTACAACACCCCATATTCCCTATAGTGAGGATTTTTTTTGTTAGAATGAAGTAAAATGTACTTCTCCTACTTTATGGATAACACAAAGGGTATAACTTAATGTTTATATTGGTTCCTTGGAGCAGAATTATGTTTAGCGCGATTTATTTTGAAATTTGAATGTCATTTTATGTTTGTGTCAAAAAACCTGTATTGTCCGTCCCCCCCCTGTCACTGGAACAATTAAGCATACAGAGAACATTTGAAATAGGTTACAATATCCCCTTATGCATCATGATGATAAATCAACAGTATTTGCCTGAATGTAAATAATAGAACAAAAAATATTTGGAACAACATAAAAGTTATCTGTAATGTCCGTCCCTGTAATGTCCGTCCCCAAACAAATGGTCATGGAAACAATTACATTAAAGTTAATTTAACTGTGATTTTTATAATAAATGTTATCTTATAAGACATTAGGAGTACAAAGATGTTTGTTTCACTTAAATTAATTAAAAATAAATATGTTTAATGCATATTTTCCAGCTCATTAAATGCTTGTGTCAAAAATACAGACTATAATAGATTAAACTCTTACAACAATTATATTTTCATGTAAAAATGTTATTTTTAGGCAACATTGAAGGTTTTCTATTCATATGAGCATCAAGGTTTGCTCTTTGGAAGTTTAAAATGCTTTTTCATGAATGGGGACGGACATTACAAAAAGGGGACGGACATTACAGTATCCTATTTATCTACTTATTGATGTTTATCTGACATGATACATATGTATATAACTTGGTTTTAAGTCTGCTTCATGCTGCTTCACTTGTTTTATGCTATTTATGTACAATATTAACCTCTAATTAAAAATAAATTAAATAAATGTGTTAAAATTTAACAACAGATTGGGAGTGGGGTTTATTAACTCTTTACTTCATGATTCCGCCAAATCATGCCTCTACCTCATCTGCATAATCAAGCTAAATCACGCCTCTGATTTTTTATCCCTAATAAAGTGTTTATTTTCTGATATAAAATGAAAATGTTATGTAAATAATTATATCCCCGCAAATGAAGTTTGAGAGGGGCTATATTCGAGTCAGTCTGTCGGTCGTTTGGTCGGTACACAAACAAAATCACAAGTTTGTGAAATGAACTACTTCCACATTCTTTAAGCAGTTGCAATGTAGCATAAAATATGTCATCAACATGAAGTGTAGATGTTCAAGACTCATTTCCATGCCCAGTGATCCACACATTATAGAGTTATGTGACCTTGAACTTAGCCATATACTGTGATATAGTGTACTATCGCATTCTTAATGTCTTTAAGCGGCAATGGGGGTACAAGTCACCTCTGTGACAAAGTTCAAGTTATTTACGTCAATAATCCATAAAATCTAATGTTAAAATAAAATGTGGTTTAAACTTTAAAAAATGCCTAAATTTAAATTACTGTGAAAAAATAACACCATCATATTTTCTGGGTAACTTAATACTGAAGATCTAGTCAAATCTATATTATAAATTTTTGATAAAAAAAACAACAACAAAATTTCATCCCAGAGTTTGGCAGGTCTTTGAAGTTAAATCCAGTGGCCACATTAGATGTTAATCAGTGCAATTATCAAGGGTCTTGGGGAGTTAGTCCCAGAACAGTATGGGTCCTAAGATATCATCAAAAACATGTGTCACCAAAAGTTTTATGGTCATACATTGTTTATTGCAGCTGACAAGTATGACACTTTTTAAGACTAATATATACCATCAGATAAGATCGAATAATGATAAATCAATTGTTCATTATGATAAAACAATGTGTTTGTAAAAAAGAATTGCCAAATATAACATGAAGTTTACATGAAAAACAAAATAAAACAAGAAATTATTAATTTGTGTCCTCAATTATAAGCTTAATATTTGCCTAACAACAATACTTTTTATATCAAAAGAATGATAATCTAAACTGCAAAATATCTTACTTAAAACAATTTTTTTAAATGAATGAATTAATGCTGTAATTAAGAGATGAGTCAAAAGAAAGATAATCTAAACTGCAAAATATCTTACTTAAAACAAAATTTATAAGTTCATTAATTAGCGCTATAATTTAGTGATGAGTCAAACAGGTGTCTAATCAGTGTCATAAAGATAACAAAAAATATTTTATTTTAACTTTATTCTTCTAAATGTTAATAAAGATGAAGATGTGTTCTTGTTAGCTACTGAAATAATGTAAGAACTGTAAACAAAGCATGATATAAGTACAAAAAGGACCTGGATATCAACTGTGTAATGTCCGTCCCCTTATTTGTAATGTCCGTCCCTTTTCATTAAAATTTAAAAAAATGCTTTAAATATAAATTAAGAATGAAAAGAACTGTTTTTGTAAGTTTTATGTCTGTATATCTATTACTTCAGTGAATTACTGCTTTTTAATGCTAAAATGGCAATAATTATATCATTTGATTTAACACAGGAAAAAATGCTAGTTTTTTCCTATTTATGTGTTATTTTCAACTGCTTCATATTTCTCAATATATGATTTTCCTCATGAAAAAGACAATGTATATTGAACTAGTATGTACTGAAATAGCAAATGGTATGAAATAAGGACAGTTGAAACTTTCTTTGTTTTCTGGTTATTTGTTTAAAAAGGGGTAATGCTCCTGTCTGTAATGTCCGTCCCCAATCTGCCTATGTGACTATGAACGTCCAAGAAATAAAAAACAGAGTGAAAGTTATCTTTTCATTACTGAGTTGTGTTTCTAGATGGTCTAGACTTACTTAAAAAGTGGAAAAATACAGAAAATTCAGTACTTTATTTTTTGGTCTTGATGCTAACTCAAATGCACCATAATTTGTGCACCAGGCCATAAGCGAACTTATAGCCAAGATATTGTGGCCATTCATTGTGACCAAGTGTGATAACAATTGATTATAACCTGTGGATGCTAGAGTGTAAACAAACTAATTGTGGACGGGCATTCATCAATCATAAAAGCTCACTTTAATATCATTCAATCAGGTGAGCTAAAAAGCAACAATGAGTATCAAGTGTAAATGTACACAAAAAACTTTTGTTTTGCAATATATGCCCAGCAATATATTTATTTGCTTTTCATGACCTTTTTCTTTTATTTTCTTACATAATATTTTGCTTTAGTATGTGTGATCATTTTGTATTATTTACTTGTAACTAACAACATGAAGACAATATCATGTACACAAGGAAAACAACTCATCTTGATGGAGTAAATTTTAGATTCTGGATAGCTAGAACTCTAGAAAACTGGAACAGATTTTGTCTGTCCCAAGTTAGGGCAAATGAGACTTAGGGTCTTCTGTATCATTGTTCCTTAATTTTTGTTAGTAACAAACAAAATTGACAATGAGTATGATACAAGTTTGTTTCCTAATGAACAATTAGTGTAATGTACTTTATTTTCTAAATACATGTAATTATTAACTTTCGTCATATCTGTAGGCAGATCACTCTTATTGTACTGTCTTCTTGTTGTTTTTGTGCTAATTAAGGCTTTATACCCATTATGTCCAAAATCAATATATCAAAATGGAGCAGACCTGTAGATTTTATGAACCTTCATAATTTTTAAAGGTTATTATGATAGGAAATGATTTACTATGAGATTTTTACAAACAATGATAATCCTTAAGTTGATTTATTGGCCCTTTAAATTAGCATTTAGTAGCACATCACATTTTCAAAGGCTAAAGAAAAAGTGAACCATTTAATGAAAACTCATGGTAGAAAGATGCAAGAACATGTATGTTACAGGGCTCAAGAAAAAGGACGTATTTGCATAAATATGCATTTGTTTTACCGAAATATGCATATAAAATATTTCTAGAGCATACCGATACCTACTTAAAATCCTGCATTACTGAATTAAAATGCATTTAACTATCAATATAATAGTATCTGTGACTACTGACTTATTTAAAATATTGAATTCAATAAGGCAAATATATTGCATATAAGATTCATTCATCACTGGATGACAAAAGGTTTATTATAATGTACACATTAAATAAAGAAGGACACAATACAACTAGGTACATTTAAAAGTTTAAAAGGTAAAGCTTCAATGTGTTTGTGGTTATAAATTAGTAAATTACTAAATTATTTATTAAAGTATTTACTAAATTGGCCAATTGTAATTAAATTGCAATCAATTTATATAATTACAAATTCAATTACCCCAAGTCTGCTTCACTGCAAGATTTAATGTAAGATCACTGAAAGTTTTTTGTAGAGAAATTGACTGAATGAAAACTAGGGGGACAGTCACAAGATGACCCTATAATCACTCACCAGAAATTAAAGAACTTCGGAGAAGAACATTTTCTGTGTTTTTTTTTAAGTATGAGCCAATGAAAATAAAGTGACCCCCAGAGGCCAATAACTACCCCAGCGCTATAATTTGGACCTATTTGGCAAAGGTCCACTAAGCTATGCTACATCCCTGTGACAGAAGTACAAAAGTTTTTCCTACAGGTTGCATGGCAACAGATTTTTTATAACGAATTTTCAAAAAGTTAGTGTCGTATACTTCATAAACATAACAACAACAAAAAATAAGAAAAAAATATTTCAATTGATAATGAAGTATTTACTTACTTAACACATAGGATGACATCTCTTTTTGCCGTCTTGGTTTAGCATGGACTTTATCTAAATCACCATACTTAGTGGGTGTACTAGTAGCAATAGGCAAAGCATCACAGTTGATGACAGAATCTTCACCCAAATCTTGCAGAGATGTTCCAAGAATATCATTTTCCGACTGGAATGTACTGTTCAATAATGATTGTCCAAGAACATCTGGCCTGGTGCACAAATTATGGTGCATTTGAGTTAGCATCAAGACCAAAAAATAAAGTACTGAATTTTCTGTATTTTTCCACTTTTTAAGTAAGTCTAGACCATCTAGAAACACAATTCAGTAATGAAAAGATAACTTTCACTCTGTTTTTTATTTCTTGGACGTTCATAGACACATAGGTAGATTGGGGACGGACATTACAGACAGGAGCATTACACCTTTTTAAACATATAACCAGAAAACAAAGAAAGTTTCAACTGTCCTTATTTCATACCATTTGCTATTTCAGTACATACTAGTTCAATATACATCGTCTTTTTCATGAGGAAAATCATATATTGAGAAATATGAAGCAGTTGAAAATAACACATAAATAGGAAAAAACTAGCATTTTTTCCTGTGTTAAATCAAATGATATAATTATTGCCATTTTAGCATTAAAAAGCAGTAATTCACTGAAGTAACAGATATACAGACATAAAACTTACAAAAACAGTTGTTTTCATTCTTAATTTATATTTAAAGCATTTTTTTAAATTTTAATGAAAGGGGACGGACATTACAAATAAGGGGACGGACATTACACAGTTGATATCCAGGTCCTTTTTGTACTTATATCATGCTATGTTTACAGTTCTTACATTATTTCAGTAGCTAACAAGAACACATCTTCATCTTTATTAACATTTAGAAGAATAAAGTTAAAATAAAATATTTTTTGTTATCTTTATGACACTGATTTGACACCTGTTCGACTCATCACTTAATTATAGCACTAATTAATGAACTTATAAATTTTGTTTTAAGTAAGATATTTTTCAGTTTAGATTATCTTTCTTTTGACTCATCTCTTAATTACAGCATTAATTCATTAATTTAAAAAAAATGTTTTAAGTAAGATATTTTGCAGTTTAGATTATCATTCTTTTGATATAAAAAGTATTGTTGTTAGGCAAATATTAAGCTTATAATTGAGGACACAAATTAATAATTTCTTGTTTTATTTTGTTTTTCATGTAAACTTCATGTTATATTTTGGCAATTCTTTTTTACAAACACATTGTTTTATCATAATAAACAATTGATTTATCATTATTTGATCTTATCTGATGGTATATATTAGTCTTTAAAAGTGCTATACTTGTCAGCTGCAATAAACAATCTATGACCATAAAACTTTTGGTGACACATGTTTTGGATGATATCTAAGGACCCATACTGTTCTGGGACTTACTCCCCAAGACCCTTGATAATTGCACTGATTAACATCTAATGTGGCCACTGGATTTAACTTCAAAGACCTGCCAAACTCTGGGATGAAATTTTGTTGTTGTTTTTTTATCAAAAATTTATAATATAGATTTGACTAGATCTTCAGTATTAAGTTACCCAGAAAATATGATGGTGTTATTTTTTCACAGTAATTTAAATTTAGACATTTTTTAAAGTTTAAACCACATTTTATTTTAACATTAGATTTTATGGAATATTGACGTAAATAACTTGAACTTTGTCACAGAGGTGACTAATACCCCCGTTGCCGCTTAAAGACACTAAGAATGCGATAGTACACTATATCACAGTATATGGCTAAGTTCAAGGGCACATAACTCTATAATGTGTGGATCACTGGGCATGGAAATGCGTCTTGAACATCTACACTTCATGTTGATGACATATTTTATGCTTCATTGCAACTGCTTAAAGAATGTGGAAGTAGTTCATTTCACAAACTTGTGATTTTGTTTGTGTACCGACCAAACGACCGACAGACTGACTCGAATATAGCCCCTCTCAAACTTCATTTGAGGGGATATAATTATTTACATAAAATTTTCATTTTATATCAGAAAATAAAAACTTTATTAGGGATAAAAAATCAGAGGCGTGATTTAGCTTGATTATGCAGATGAGGTAGAGGCATGATTTGGCGGGATCATGAAGTAAAGGGTTAATAAACCCCACTCCCAATCTGTTGTTAAATTTTAACACATTTATTTAATTTATATTTAATTAGAGGTTAATATTGTACATAAATAGCATAAAACAAGTGAAGCAGCATGAAGCAGAATTAAAACTAAGTTATATACATATGTATCATGTCAGATAAATATCAATAAGTAGATAAATAGGATACTGTAATGTCCGTCCCCTTTTTGTAATGTCCGTCCCCATTCATGAAAAAGCATTTTAAACTTCCAAAGAGCAAACCTTGATGCTCATATGAATAGAAAACCTTCAATGTTGCCTAAAAATAACATTTGTACATGAAAATATAATTGTTGTAAGAGTTTAATCTATTATAGTCTGTATTTTTGACACAAGCATTTAATGAGCTGGAAAATATGCATTAAACATATTTATTTTTAATTAATTTAAGTGAAACAAACATCTTTGTACTCCTAATGTCTTATAAGATAACATTTATTATAAAAAGCACTGTTAAATTAACTTTAATGTAATTGTTTCCATGACCATTTGTTTGGGGACGGACATTACAGGGACGGACATTACAGATAACTTTTATGTTGTTCCAAATATTTTTTGTTCTATTATTTACATTCAGGCAAATACTGTTGATTTATCATCATGATGCATAAGGGGATATTGTAACCTATTTCAAATGTTCTCTGTATGCTTAATTGTTCCAGTGACAGGGGGGGACGGACATTACAGGTTTTTTGACACAAACATAAAATGACATTCAAATTTCAAAATAAATCGCGCTAAACATAATTCTGCTCCAAGGAACCAATATAAACATTAAGTTATACCCTTTGTGTTATCCATAAAGTAGGAGAAGTACATTTTACTTCATTCTAACAAAAAAAATTCCTTACTATAGGGAATATGGGTTGTTGTAATTTTAAGACCATTACAGCGACCCACATTTTAGATTTTTCAAAATAACTCCACTATTTGTGGGTGTATCTTAATATATAGGGTATCAGATTAACCAGCTTTAATTTTTCTTATTGAATTAGAAGTCTCATAATACTTTACTTTCCAACTCCAACAACTGCTTTGATTCTAAAAAAGTGAAAAAACTAGATGCTAATTCATTACAGGCAAAAATGGCTCATTTTGCGAACATAAAAGTGTCATATTTTTTTCATATGTGAAGATATCACCCTGAAATTTTTTGCACATCTGCAGGAGTATATATACTGAAAGAAAATGTCAACCTTTAAAAGCTTATTACACAACTTATTGAAATCTGAGTCTGTACAGTCAAATTTAAGGCAATGCACCATAATTTGTGCACCAGGCCATCTACACTATTATCATGTAAACTTAGTGATGTACCAAGAGCACAATAATCCATATTGAAACATTATTTCCAACTGAAAACAGAAATCGTTCATTATGTAGTTCTCCGATACTATAGTAATGATAAAAAATTAATATTATAGATCTAGTAAAAAATTATCGCAAAATTTATTTCCCCAGATTAGTTTTTGTGCGCGGAAATTTCAATTCAAACTTCATACTTAAATTTGTGACTTCAGGCTGGTCATTATCACATTGTAGACTATCAAGATCGATGTAATCTGAGTATCTAAATGAACGGAGGCCAATTTACAATTAAAACAAAATTCAATGAAGTGCTGATCAGCATAAATGCAGACACCACTTCATGATCAATAAACGCTTGACGGCCCCGTTTTTTTTGCACGCTATGATAATTTCTTGTACCCCGTTTACCGGTGTTATCCAAATAACGGTGCATCTTAAAATATCTGTTACATTCATCATGCATAACTTACGGTTGTCAACAGAGTTAAAATGTCATTTTGAGCATAAGTATGGATTAACTTTGTTTGTATAAAAAACTACATGCGATATCAATGATTCAATAAAATACGTAGTTTTTCTCTATCATAGATTTTTCGGTGATGTTTTTACTTTGTTTTATTTCCGTTCCAAATTTAGCTACACCGGCGTTATCCGGTACCACCTGTATATATCCATTTTCGTAACTGACTAAATTCTGAATTCTTTAGATTATAAACAACATCCTAAGTAAAGTATACAATATATTTCATCGATAAATAGAAAATTTAAATAGAATTTGGCATAGTAAATAAAATGTGGCTCATTTGGGAAAATAAGAAGACATACCTTATTTAAGAACAGACCTTAATTTATTGATACAGTAAAGTTTTGAATGCATCCTTGAATAAATAGATAATAGCGACAGATCAACTGATGCATATTGTTGCAAATATCTATGAGACACAAACGATCTCAAGCGCTATAGGCCTATTAGGTAATTTTATACATTTCACTCACCCAAAATAATAACTTTATATGAGAATTATAAATATAAAATATATATTTATAAAAGGAATTGTACGTATAATTAGATATTGGTTCTACCTCTGAACTAACCTCTGATAACATGATTGTCAAACATGCATATTTGCAGGACTGTGAGAATTATAAAGTAAATTGCGGGTATAATGTGAAAAAAGTTATTGTGTGAATGTGGATTTGCTGATGTATGGCAGCAACCAGATACAGTTAATTTTAATAGTTTTATATATTTGTTTAAACAGAGACTAGCATCACTGATTATAATGGATGATGAAAAATTTATATAGTTATGTAATATAGCATGTTGAACCTCAATCTATCTTTTTTTTAATCAAATAATCTAAAAAAGGGTATAAATAAATCTAAGTAAATACCTGAATTTCCAAGGATAACATCTGTTGATATTCGTTTCATCAATGCTCCCTAAGTTGTCTTTTACATGCACAACTTTTTAGCGCCGTGTAAATTAAAATGTTGTATACAGCATGCGTCCGTGTTGATTACAAAAGATCAAGCAGATAATGACGGGTGACTCTGCGACGAGTCCATATAAGGAAATAGGGACTAATCGTAACTATTCGGGCATTTCCGGAAGAGTTTACGGAAATGTCCGAGCAGTTACGATTAGCTGTACGACTCTTACGGAAATGTCCGAGTAGTTACGGTTAGCTTCGTGTGTGACGAATTACATTTAAGACATCTCGTTATAAGATCTACCCGTTATAGATCTACATTGTCACATCTTAGATAGACGCGTTGCTCAGATTTCGTAGTAAAATGTGGTTTTTAGATTTAGCTGGGTCTCTGATTTATGTTGTTGTTGATGGAGTGAAGAAAGAAGTCGATTCCATATCAGCAGCAAACAAATACGTATTTGTCGAGGTAAGTTCACAAAAAGAACATTTTGTAAATCGTCTTTTTGATACTCTAGTTGGCTCGATATTAAATTACAATGAAAACGTTTGGCGTTATCATTATGCTAACCGTATTGAACATTTATAGTTCATTGCAAATTTTTACAAAAATTGTTTTATATCAAAAAGTCAACAAATTTGTATGGTTATTTATAACTTATATGGAGAACTTGGGCGGTACCTCATGCAAACAACTAATACTTATCAAATACTGGATAAAAGTTTTAAATTCTAATAATCACATAATTATTAATGTTTATATAACAAGTTAAGAGAGTATGCTAAAAATGCGAAAAAAAGATTTGTTCTGTTCTATTCTGCAAAACCTACAAGGATTTAAATTGGGCACAAAAATCTTTTTGGAAGCTATATAGGTTTAGAATACTATAGCTCTAGATGCTGTTATGTACCCTTCAAAACCGTTAGTCTGTCAGTCTTTGCGTTAGTTGGTTGTTCAAACACTTAATAATGAGAATTTAAGTAAAAGTAGCATTATAACGAAATGGAATATTTACCTTAATATAAATTTATTTATTTAAATCTATTAGGCCAAAAGGTCCATGCGAACAGTATTTTCTATATATGAACTGTTCTTTTTCTAATTCTAGCACTCGATCACTATCAGTGTTTTTGCTTTTAATTAAAGCGGTATCTCTATATACCGTCGAACTGTACAATAACATAAATGACCATACACAGTTGCATTTTTTATATTATTTTTATTTAAATAATTATGCTATGCTAACAATAAATCAAACAACTTTGACATATTACGTTCAATCTTTTTTTGGACTAGATCTATATACATGTATGTTTTAAAATTTGTTAATACAAGCAATATTGAAAAATAGTTGATAATTAAGTAGTTGTTATGCAATATTATGGAACACGACCGTCTCATTTCCTGGTCCTTAGAAGGGAGAAATATTTCATTGATCATGTCAACAGGGTCAATATATTCTCGACCGCTTGTGCCTGATAGCATGTTTACAATATACAACAATAATACATCATAATCTTACTCCTAATTCAGTTCATTATTTGTGTTAGTACAAAAGAAATTCAAATAACAAAAAAATCTCAATGTTATATTTGTGTTTTATGAAAGAAATAATTAATACTTTGATTAAGAATTTTAGTATTTTATCATGCGTAAGATAATTATCGCTTAAATTAATAGTTAAGCAGGACAAATTAATTGTATATAATTAGGTAATAGTCGCTTAAATTAATTGTTACTTATTAAGTTATTTATAAAGTTTGTTTGTTAAAATTAAGGATTCACAATCATCGCAGGTGTGACAATCGTCATTGTCATTATTTTTAAATTGCCTTTAATTTTATTTTTGAAGTTATTTCCTTTGATGTTGTGTTTGTTATTCCTTTCTTGCTCAAAAGTTTGTACAAAAGCTGTTGGTTTAGACATATTTTGTTCACATTGTATAGAATTAAATACAAAAATGTATTCTCCATTGAAGAATATTAATTCCAATAAAATTCAAATTAAAAATCCTTATTTTATTCACATCTTGTACTTTCTTGACAAGATAACGAAACAAACAAGATGTCACATTTTTAATTGAAATTAAAGAGAAATAAGATCAAAACGTTAGCTAGAGGTTATTCTCATTAGCCTTTTTCATACAATTTAACAATCGTTTGAAGTGTCCTCAGAGTAGTTTGATTAAAGAATTAACTAATTAAGTTCTTCATTTACGCGGTTAAAATAATTAACATTATTTATTAAATTATCCTAATTGAGATTATTATATGCATTGTATCATTGTATGCAACAAATTGTTAAAACATATGAATGTTATATTGGCTAATGATGTGTTTTGTTGTCATGCTTGTATACAGCTTTTCAACAATGGTATAATTCTTTATGCAATCTAATGTTGTGTAATAAATTTAAAAGATGAAATTATCACAGTTGTGTACGCTAGCTTATAATTCGGTGTTTCGGTTGGCCGATTTTAGTGAACGAAATCGGAAGGGCCATCCTCTTAGTCTTACATCTGCATATTTACGTGCGGAAATTCAAATTACATACAAAAATCTCCAATTACAGGTATAACTTACTTAAATTGATGGAAATAACAACAATCTGCATGATTGTGCTTTAAAAGATTCCGTGTTAAATGTCAAATTTAAAATATTAAACTTAAATTTTTAAATGGCGTGAAAAAAACGATAGAAGTGTACTTTAGCCACATCCAGTTCCGGACGGGGCCAAGTCACAAACTGTCTATTAGCTCTGTACTGCTAAGTTGCAAACTGACAAACGTAGTGACGTCACGCCATATCCTACATGTATAAGCAGTCAAACGCAGAGATATAGACCGGGTATTGTTCTCCTTAATAGTAATGTATTAATATATATATATATACAAATTACAGTACATACATATTTTTTTATAATTTTGTCTTCAATCATTTTCTGAGATGCACAGCTAGTTACTTCAACTTAATTGACAGAATTACTATCAGGGATGTGATTCTTCCTCTTTTCAGCTGATTTCCTCTTTTTGTCACGAATGGATCCAGATTCAGTCTTACCTACTCAAAAATGATTTTTTTTGCAAGCATGAGGGGCCTTTTTGCTCTTGGAGCTGTTACACCCGTGACTATAGATACTCTGCAGATATATGAAAAAAATTGTGTCCAGTACCAGTGTATGGAAAAAATTGAATTAAGTCAAAATGCCTCTTAAAATTGGTATTTTAATTTATAATCAAGAAAGACTGCCTCGCTATAACTAAATCAGCGGCCAATTTAGTTGTCTTCTAATGGACAATATAGTTAAGAAAGAATCGTTGTATAAGTAAAAAACTTAGCTAAGAAAATATTGATGAACACATTTAACACTGGGAATCAGAGATGAGACACTTCTTACTTAAGATGTGGCATAAGATGTTTAATAAAATTTGACCATTATCATGTTTTCAGGTTACTTTGAAATCTGGTAAAATATGTATGCTATCACTGACAGAATTTGAGGCTAACAGGAGTGAATTTAGTTCAAGATTTGGCAAAACTGCAAGTAGAACACATTTCTTGAATGTGTGGAACAATATCGGTGAGTAATTATTTGTCATGGAACTTTACCGAAGTTGTTTAAAAAACATTTCATTAAAAGCTCTGGTTGCCATGGCAACCAATAGTAAAAACTCTAACTCACACTTGTTCATATGATTGCCATGGTGTCAAAATTGGCTTCGCCCCAGGGATCACTTGATTAATATAGGTTCATATAGGAAAAAAGTGAGAAGTGCTTTTCTCTAAAGGTAATTTTTTATGGTGAGCGATTATAGGGCTATCATGGCCCTCTTGTTTTAATATCGGAGTTTAATTTTTCCTTACAATGCTAAGTACTGTTCTCAATTCCTCCTACTTTATGCGATTTTCATCCAGGATGGACTTGCTATATATTGACACATAGTGTAAATTGTGTTAGGCATTACATGAAAAGATTACTTAATACATGCATTTGGTTTCATATGATCAATCTTGGGAAGGCATACTTCACAACACTGACATGGTAGGAAATGTGTATAGTTTTCTTTAAAGTTTGTCCAGTATTTGGATCATCAGTCAGTCTTCGAACTGATTTTTTAAAGCTCTAGCCCGAACAGTATGTGGACTATTGAAAATAGAAAGTTTACCACTAGCACGAATACACAATTTTGAGAAAGTTCACTAGCCCAAATAAGAAATTTACTAGCCCCGGGCTGTGGGCTAGTGGGTTAGCGTGAAGACTGTCAGTTACCTACTTTTCATGCTTCTGTCTTTGAATTGGTCATTTTTTCGACTGTATCTGAATACATGCTTGAAACATAATATTGTAGTTGCTGAAACGGGAAACCTGTATGAACCTGGGCTTGAAGAGCATGTGCAAACTGAAGGAGTGCTGGGTAAGAAAAACTAATTTTTATCTACTTTTTACCCCAATGATGATTTGTTGCGCCAGTTTTTTTCAGTATATTTGGGAACATGACCCATATCCTTGGGATTTGGAATTTCGGCTGTGTTTTTTAGCTCACATGTATCAAAGAGACAGGGTAAGTTTTTAGGAACAGTCTATGTACGGCGTCATGCTTCGTCAAACTTTATTTTGTGAACACAGACATACTAACGATAGGATACTTAAGTGGCTTTCCCATTTTAAATTTTTTAAAAATTTAGCCACATAAACCCGATTTTAGCCACATAAATCCACTTATTGACATTTTTTTAAGTGACTGCGGTTGAACAAAGAGTCCTAACCCTAGGGTCACCCAAACCCAGTTTGTTTGTACACTAGTTTGAACACTATAGAAGTCACTGTTTTTATTGTATCGTCATGAAACCTTATCATAACATTTGTCTTCATAATATCTTTGACGAGTTTGAACATGGGTCATATTGGGTCAAAAACTAGGTTGCTAGGTCAAATCTTAGGTAAACATCTTGTAAAAGCTTTAAATTGCATGGTTTTAATAGGATCTTGGCCTGACCTTGTCAGACTGTTTGTCCTAATGATACTAAGTATAAGCTTAAATATTGGTCATCTAGTGTCATAAACTAGGTTATAAAGTCAAATCTTAGGAAAATTTTATTAATACTGTAGATGTCAAATGTTGATAGTATCTTCACCAAACCTTGTCAGAATGTTTTTCTTAATGATATGTAAGACACATTCGAACATAGGTCATCTGGGGTCAAAAGCTAGGTCACAAGATCTTATCTTAGGAAAACCTTGTCTATGCTGTAGTTTTCATCGTTTTGATTGGATCTTCACCAAATTTTGTCAGAATATTTGTCTTATTTATATGTAGGACAAGTTGTAACCTGGGTCATCTGGGGTCAAAAACTAGGTCACTGGTTCAAACCAAAGTTTTAATGAGTGAACAGTGATTGTCATGTGAGCGATATAGGGCTATCTTAGCCCTCTTGTTTATTGAAAATTAAGAAATCATAAAATGTATATCATCATAATCGTGTGCATTTAAAGTTTGTATAAATACCAAGTATAAACGTTTTTATGCACTTATTATAATCCTTATCTAAATATTTATTACAGGTAATGATAATTCTTATTCTGGACCAAGTAAAGGACAATCTGTGTTAGGTGAGTTTATTAAAGAATATACAGTAAAACCTCTCCAGAGCGATCCTCTGTAGAGAAACAACCTCTCTATAACAACGTCTTCAGAATTTCCCTAAGTTGATATTCAACTTATTAGATTTATTACTTATTAACTAATTATCAAATAATGTAAATAATAAATTAAACATTATGAAATAATTGACCTACATTAATAGGAAACATTCATTATTGGGCTTACTTTTGTCCCTGGGGTGAAAATGTCCCTGTCTTAGGGTCAGTTGATTTTACAAAGGCTCATATGGGATAAAAAATGAAAAATGTTTATCTTTAGGGTCTTTCTGGTCAGCATTTATACTTTTTTTCAACTTTGCTTTATTTAACTATAATCATATACATGATACAATGGTATACAAATAAATAGTATATTAACAATGTACATGGTCAGGTGAAAAAGTGTGAAAAATATTTTCAGTAGGATTTTTGAAGGCCATCATGGCCCTCTTGTTTTATTTGCTATATTTTTGCTTTCTATTTACAGGAATTAATGATCAGCAATTGAAGGAGAGTTATTTAGGTAAAAAGTTAAATCAAAGTTTCTGAAAAAAAAACTGATATGGTATGCTATTTTGTCTGTCGTCTGATTTTTGTCAAACCACAATTCTTCCAAGAATTTGTTTGCCTATGGAATGTGCCTGGGTTTTTTTCAGTAAGAAACCCATCCAATAATTTGCAGCAAAAACAATGCACCACACTTATTTGTTTCACTCTATTGCTATGAAGAAGATATTGCTGTTAATACCTTACAGGGTTCCTTCTCTTTCAGTGTTAGTCTTATATACAACCAGTAGAGCAATCTCTGTGAATGAAAATAAATACGGATTCTTAATAAATATGTTAACAACTTAATGTTAATCAATTTAATTCTAAGCTTACATTTATTTTTCCAGGAACCTATGATGTTCATATTATGAATTTATCTGCCCCAGTGGATGAGAATTCTGTGAGAGATGTTGATTACCAGCATGTCAAGAATTTAGAGCTCTCCTTCACTGAGGCGGCTTTTAGTCAACTGGTGATATTGTCTGGTATTGTGAAGAATGACAACTGTCTTCTAGACTTGGCTCAGAGAGAAGCTACAGAGAAAGTACATATCTTGGGTGGAAACCACACACGGCTGGCGCTACAGTCATTGCATGACAAGGGACTTATTGCAATGGATTGTGTAAAGGTTAATCTTTACAAACCATTGCATAAATCTCTTGCTTTGGCTGTAGCCTTCCAGCATAATGAATTGCTGGAAGAGAAGAAAAAGACAATGTCATTCTTCGACAAGGTCAAGGTTATGAGGAACTGTAGGCCTGCCGAGGTGATGACTCATTCACAGAGGAAAGACTGGAAGGATATTCTGTGTGTCATATTTAGAGCAGAGGTATTTTAAATAGATATATATGAATAGTTAATGTAGTATATACAATTTACTCTTGAGTTGACACATATTCTCTTGTTAAAGGTAATTTAAATTACAGCTCATATTCACATCATGCATCCATGATTTATACAAAAGAAATATTTTTATGCAGTACTGTTGTTATATCTTTGATTTAAAACTTGATTTTTGTTACTTTTCTTGTCTATCAGGGGTTGTAACATTCCGGAAAACCGGATTTAAAGTTGACAGGGGTACTTTTGAGATCGATGTGAATCCCGAGGTTTTTGGGGGGGGGGGGTACGGATTGGGATGGCTGTTAGCCCATCCCAGCATCTGGATCGCTTGGGCGTTTTTCGTATTCACTAACGCTTGGTTAACAAGCGTCTATACACACGAGAGTATTTGCAATTGCAGAACGAAAATTCGAGTAACATATAGCTTAAAACTCGAAGTTAATCGAAGCTTATGAACTTTACAATCGTTGACAATTCGTTGGTTAATGGGTCCTATCAGCAACTTTTTAAACATAGATAGCAACACATTTTGACACTGACTCGGTCCGAAATCTTTCAACCCCATTATTAAGTCAAGGTAAGAAATATTGTGAAGGAATTCGATCCCCATGACATAGTCATTGAAATATTTTTTGCACATAATTTGATATAAACATGAATTGGCTAATATATCATTCCTATGTATTAACTTGCAAAAATAGTTGGTGGGGTAGCAAAATTGAAGACTTTCAAGCAAGTTCCAAGGGTTAAGTCTCCCATCTTATGTCCGGTTTCCCCCCCCCCCCCCCAGTATTTTGGGAACATGACCCATACCCTTGGGATTGGTAATTTCTTCAGTGTTTTGTTAGAAATAGGGAAAATATGTGCTATTTTTAAATACAGTAATACACACACAAATTGACACTATCACTGACCATAATGGATCTTTCATTTATTACATGTCCTTTACAGCGAAAGATCTCTTGTTTTCAGAGATTTTGATTATTTTTTATTTGTTTTATTTTTGGAAGTTTCAATTGGGAATTTTTGTTTGTAAATTGGGAAAGACCTGCGCTCCCCAGACCCCTGGCTAATTTTCAGGATTGAGGATCTTGTCCTGTTACAACCTCTGTCTATTTTTGTTGATGAGACAATTTATCTTTTTGTTTGATAATCCATTTTATTTAATTAACATTATTTTTATGTTACTGATAGAAAACACAGTTTCATATGTCTTAGGATGCATTTATAATTTTAAATGTGATGATTTATGAATTTGAGATGATAATTTTAAGTAAACGGATATACTTTTGTTTCATGTTGTAGAACAGAAAACGTCTTCAGTCAAGATTTCATGTACACATGCACATTGCTGAGTTTGGTGAACAGTTATTCAAGAAATGCTCAGCCATCAATGAAAAATGTTCTGTGACTGAAAGGAGGATGAAGCAAGTCATAAAACTTGATGACGAAAGTATTCAAGAATGTATTGAAGTATGGTTGCAGTTTGGGATTGGCCGTTTTTTCTGCCAAAATGTAAGAGTATAGTTAAACACCATCTTTTACTTAATTCTTGTTCTGAAATAATAAGTTAATGATAGAAATATCTGAATGCAGGTAATAAGTAACTGATGTTTTCATAGTTTTCATGCTATACTTAAGTATAATGTCAGTGATTTTGGGTATGGTAATTAATTTAGTAGTTGGTAATCCCCTCATCAGGTTTCATTTTGTACATCATTCTACGTATTGTCTTTGATAAGTTGATATGTTGAATATCTCCACACATTCAAACATGCAATCAAAGCCCATTTAATGGCCACTTAATTATCAGTTTAACTTATTCTTAACAGTATTTTTATTTTCTGTGATCTCTAGTTTCAATAATGTGATAGACACTGTG
Organism: Lutraria lutraria; assembly: GCA_964023205.1. Lineage (NCBI taxonomy): Eukaryota > Metazoa > Mollusca > Bivalvia > Venerida > Mactridae > Lutraria > Lutraria lutraria. Next base: position 9,737,185 of record OZ026842.1, read on the forward strand.
ACTGTGATATATGTGATCTCAATATTCATTTCTGAATTGATGACATATTTAGTTGAGCATTGATTACATTTTGTGAATTTAACATGACTTTCTGTGTAATGCTGCCAACATTAGGGATAAGAGGTATCCTCAGTTCCTCTTTTTGTGTTATCCTTTGAGTTGGTGTGCATTGCATGGTTATTCTTGTATTTATGTTATAATATTAATTTTTAGACTAATGAATTTCACAGTGATTATTATATTGTATTTTATATGCATCATTTTGTTTTAAATTGCCAGGCAATGTATGCTTGCCTAATAAAATCATTATTATTTTGTAGTGCTCTCTCTTATATCATGATATATTATAAAAGCTGATCATTAATGTAATATATGTTTCTCAAGTAATCTAACCAGATGCCAAATTGTTTCACTTACATATCTAAGATATTTATTATTTAGTATATATATTTTAAGATCTGAGATGACAAAGAAGAGCAAGAAGAAAGCATCTGACAATGAGTCTGATCTCATGATTCAGGTATATACATTATGAATGTTCTGGTGTTTCCGGCTTTAAGTATGCCCTCTATATGTCTCTCATTTTTAAGTTATGTATGATTTCATTTTTATACCCCATTAACTATCAGTTGTGAAGGCTTTGCTGGAATAAAATAAAATACTAATAACCTGTTGCTTCCCATTCCACCACATTTTTAGTTAAGGCTGTAACTACTAACTGTGGTGTTTGTCGATAGATTTCAAATGGACTTGGCAAGATTGTTCACCTACATAAGAGGTTTCAGCGCACAATAACCTGGCCTTTACCTCAGGGGTGTCAATATTCAGGATTTATCCGGAATTCTGGATTACCTATCCTGAGCTTTGATTTCTGAGGAAAATAAAAGCTGTTATCTCTGATTACAAGTGATTCGTTTTCATTATGTATTGTAGGATAGTTATGATGGCACTTTGGCAGATGGCATTGACTCAGAGACTCATGGGTGTGTAGAGTTAGATAAGCCATCTAATGAAGATTTATTGAAAGTAAGAAAATGTATATTTATTGTTATATTCATGCTGTCTGTACCTATCTATCAGACTTTCAAAGATGTTTTACTTACAAATTTATATCTTGCTAATCAGTAATTAAAATGTGTGTCAAAAATATGTATACTTCATTACATTCATATGAGCATTATGGTACATCTAGATTTTCATTTGAATCTTTGCTTATTTTGATATCTTAAACAAGAATTACAGAACTGATGAGGAGATGCTATTGAAAATGATTAATATTCTTTCTTCTAGTATTTTTTAAAACAATATGAGGTCAAATATATGCAATTGTTCTGTTGCAGAGAATTCAGCACTTAGAAGAACAAAATTCTGCCCTGAGGCAACAAGTGAAAGGTAAAAGTAAAATTACACTCATGTATTTGACTCGTGAATATAGTCATTGCCTATGATTAAGCCAATAATGCACAACAAAAAGCATTAAAACAAATGTCATGTAACCAAGTACATTATCAAATATCAAAAGTACTATAATTTTCAATACTATTGATATCATTTAGTGCAAATACCTGGTAGACCGACATTACTGAATTTTCTTCTCAGATTACTTAATTCACACATTGACTTACAGTCAAACCAGTGCTATTTGCATTATAATACTATAAATATGTATGTTTTGTCTTTTTAAAGAAGAAATTAAAACAATAAAATAATCATGTTAAATTCATGATTGATCCAGATAATTGCATTTTTCATTGTATTGTATCTCTTTCCATTGTGACTTTAAATTTCTTTAGCATTTCCATTATGTTTATGGATGCAATATTATTATGACTTTATTTATCTTATATTTTTTCTTTCAATCTATTTCCCAGAAAACAAAAAGCGAAAAGCCAATGATGATGTTTTGGTAAGTTCTTACAATGACATTATTGTTATTTTTAGTTTAAGCTGTATATGACATGAGTGAAATATTCAAGGTCATAACAAATGATAACTTAATTGGAATACATATTACATATACATAACAATTAACATTATTTACATTAACATAGACTATATAATCATATCCAATTTATTCAGTGTAAGATAATCTGTTATTAGAATAATAGAACGTGTATTAAGATCAGGCCTTTCAGCATAGAGATCAGTAAATTGACAATTCATGTTTGTTGCTTGTTAGGATATTTAGAATTTAACAACTAATTAAATGATTTCGTTCTACAGTTTGAACATGGGGATTCAGTTGAGGGGATGTGGAATGATGGAGAATTTTATCCAGCTCACATTGAAAAACTTGAGATATGTATGTACCATGTTATAGATTTTTATTATATCAAACAAAATAAACTCACTTTGTCGTATAGTGTTAGTGGAAATCTTTCAATCAGTTTTAATTCAGACGTTTTAAAAAAAAATAGATATTTTGTTTGACTTGAGTTCATATTCTGTTACAAAATTCCATTTTCTGCATCATTTTTTATTATTTCTTACTTGAAAATACATTTTTGTACTTTCTTAATTTCAGATTATCATATCATCTTTGATGATGACAATGTGAAAAAAAGAGTTAAGAGGGATTCATTGCGTCAGATAACAAACAAATCAAATGAACTATAATTATAGGCAAAAGGATGACATTGTCTTATATTCTTTTTTCATGTAGTTCATTGTAATTATTTTTCATGTGTAAGGATGTCCAAACAATTGAACACTGTCAGTACTAAATTGTTTGTGCATCCAAACTTTTCACATTCATTATTTTACACATTTTATTGATTTTTTCTACCAGTTGAGATGCCCCAACAGTTCCAACATTTTTGCATAAATTGTTCTGGCTTCCATATTTTTCGCATATCTTGGACAAGTTTGATAACATGTCATCAGGAGTAAAAACAATTTGAACACTTGTTTGTGCATCTTAACTTTTCACATTCGTCATTCTTCATTGATCATTGTTATTTTTCGTACTGTTCAGAGACCCAAAGTATTCCACCATCTTGTATAAATTGTTAGAGCATCCAGACTTTTTGCAGTCTTAATTGTTTTTCAAAAAGTTTGGATGACTGAAGTTCATTAACAAATTGTTCACTTATGTATTTTACTGAAATTTCATCTGTTTTGATTAGTGTGTAGATTTACGATGTTCTTAAATGTATAGAAATTTCTTCTATTTTGTATAGTGAGTAAATATACGCACTTCTGTGTTCCACCAAAGTGCGAAAATGTGTACTGAAACTTCGCCAGTTTTATATAGTGCATAAATTTACACACTTCTGTTTAGTATTCAAATTTCTTCTTTTTTATATAGTACGTAAATTTACTCACTTCTGTGTTTGATCAAATTTTGTATTTGCACAAGTTGTTCTGAAATTCATCTAATTTATATAATGCGTACATTTAGTTTGGATGTCTGAACTTTTTGGTTCCAATTGTTCCGGCAACCAGCATTTTTCAATGTTTTCAAAAAGTTTGGGCGCACGAACATTTTGTACTAATTGTTCAGGCATCCAAACTTTAAGCTTTTCAATGTTTTCAAAAGTTTGGACGTCTGAACTTTTTTGTACAAATTGTTCAGGCGTCCAAATATTTCACTTTTTTTTTTGTTACCGATCACTGCAATTATGTTTTTCGAAAAGTTTGGACATCCGAACTTTATTGTACAAATTGTTCGGGTGTCCAAACTTTAAGCATTTTTTAAAATGTTTTTCGAAAAGTTTGGACTTCCGAACTTTTTGTATAAATTATTCTGGCACCCAAACTTTAAGTATTGGTCAATGTTTTTTTCGAAAAGTTTGGACGTCTGAACTTTGTTGTACAAATTATTCTGGCACCCAAACTTTAAGCATTTTTCAATGTTTTTCGAAAAGTTTGGACGTCTGAACTTTGTTGTACAAATTATTCTGGCATCCAAACTTTAAGCATTTTTCAATGTTTTTCGAAAACTTTTTTGTACACATTAATTGTTAGGGCATCCAAACATTTCACATTCTTTTTTTTGCTACTGTCAGATCACTGCAATTATGTTTTGAAAAAGTTTGGACGTCCGAACTTTTTGTACAAATTATTCTGGCATCCAAACTTTAAGCATTTTTCAATGTTTTGAAAAAGTTTGGACGTCCAAACTTTTTTGTACAAATTGTTCGGGTGTCCAAACTTTAAGCATTTGTCAATGTTTTTTTTCGAAAAGTTTGGATGTCCAAACTTTTTGGACAAATTATTCTGGCATCCAAACTTTAAGCATTTGCAAATGTTTTTTTTTTCGAAAAGTTTGGACGTCCGAACTTTTTTGTACAAATTGTTCGGGTCTCTAAAATTTAAGCCTTTTTCAATGTTTTTTGAAAAGTTTGGACGTCCAAACTTTTTTGTACGAATTGTTCGGGTGTCCAAACTTTAAGCCTTTTTCAATGTTTTTTGAAAAGTTTGGACGTCTGAACTTTGTTGTACAAATTATTCTGGCATCCAAATTTTAAACATTTGTCAATGTTTTTTCAAAAGTTTGGACGTCCGAACTTTTGGACAAATTATTCTGGCATCCCAACTTTAAGCATTTTTCAATGTTTTTCGAAAAGTTTGGACGTCCGAACTTTTTGTACAAATTGTTCGGATGTCCAAACTTTAAGCATTTTTCAATGTTTTTCGAAAAGTTTGGACGTCCGAACTTTTTTGTACAAATTGTTTGGGTGTCCAAACTTTAAGCATTTTTCAATGTTTTTCGAAAAGTTTGGACGTCCGAACTTTTTGTACAAACTGTTCGGGCATCGAAACTTTAAGCATTTTTCAATGTTTTTGGAAAAGTTTGGACGTCTGAACTTTTTTGTACCAATTATTCTTTCATCCAAACTTTAAGCATTTGTCAATGTTTTTTCAAAAGTTTGGACGTCCGAACTTTTTGTACAAATTATTCTGGCATCCAAACTTTAAGTATTTGTCAATGTTTATTTGAAAAGTTTGGACGTCCGAACTTTTTTGTACCAATTATTCTTTCATCCAAACTTTAAGCATTTGTCAATGTTTTTTCAAAAGTTTGGACGTCCGAACTTTTTGTACAAATTATTCTGGCATCCAAACTTTAAGTATTTGTCAATGTTTATTTGAAAAGTTTGGACGTCCGAACTTTTTTGTACAAATTGTTCGGGTCTCTAAATTTTAAGCCTTTTTCAATGTTTTTTTAAAAGTTTGGACGTCCGAACTTTTTTGTACAAATTTATCGGGTGTACAAACTTTAAGCATTTTTCAATGCTTTTTTAAAAGTTTGTACGTCCGAACTTTTTTGTACAAATTGATCGGGTGTACAAACTTTAAGCATTTTCAATGTTTTTCGAAAAGTTTGGACGTCCGAACTTTTTGTACAAACTGTTCGGGCATCGAAACTGTTCACATTCTTTATTAAGTTTAGATCATTTTATTTCTTTTTGAAAAGCTTTGGACGACTTAAAAAATTGAAGACATTTTGTACAAAATTGTTCGGACGTCCAAACTTTTTTAGTGTTCTGTTTGACTTTTTTAACAAATGAACATAAACAATGTAAACTTTGTTTGTTGTTTTTTGCAATTTATCTCAACATTTGTACCCCTGACTTGCTCAAAACAGGCACTTTAATTGGGAATGAATATAATTTCCCTTTCTCAAATATATTCAGTTACATGTACCGTGTCAGCATTGAATAAATTCAATATACGGGATTTATACATGTACCGTGTCAGCATTGAATAAATTCAATGTACGTGATTTATACATGTACCGTGTCAGTATTGAATAAATTTAATATACGGGATTTATACATGTACCGTGTCAGCATCTCATATCATCAAAACAGCCTTCAATATACTTACAATTCATTAATCGGAAATATTGAGATATTAAAGTCGAAGGTGGCATTATAATGATTTTTCATCAGTGCAAAACGATTATGGTATAATGATTATGAAGTGTTAAGGGTTGTATTTTAGATATTGTCATTATTTTGCAATCCATTAAGACATTTACAGGTAATTTTTAAAAAACTTTTACCGTCAGTTAAGAGAGTTACGACCATTGTTTTGTCCTCTATCCTAACTTAAAATAGTACCTTAAGTGATGTTACCTTTATGAAAATTGGCATACCTCTCTAACAGATGAGACAATAAATGCAAGAATGTGTATAAATCTAAGGGTTACCAGTGTTTAGTCAATCCAAATTGTTTATATGATGTTTGGAACAAAGTACAAAAGTACTATGTTGCAGAAAAATATAACCCCACCCCTCAAAGATTTTGTCAAGATTTTTGCCTTTTACAAAGAACTAACATAAAGATAAATATCGTTAAAATAAAAACTAAAGCAGTGCAACCACTGAATTTTTTTAAATGTGTGTATAATGTCTACATTAAATTTAAGAAAAAAGTTTTACCGTTCGGTTTTGAAATGATGTGTGTCAGAAATCCATACTTACTTGGTTTTCATTAATTAACCTTGTACAAATTCTTATAAACTGAACAAAATATTTTGGAATAATTTTACTTCAATAATACAGTATAAATTCTTGTTCTAAATTCGAAAAATTACCTAATGACAAAAATAAAAGTATTGTCCCCCACAGTGGGGTTTGAATCCATGCCCTCAGGAATATGTCAATATATCAGTAAAATTTATGAAATTAAGTATTCTTCATAATGGAGGTGATGCATTAGAAATCGAAATCCTCACGATCGATTACTTAGCCAGCATTGATATTATGATTTGATTTTCTTTTGAATTTAACGAATAGTGATTAAGAATGACATCAAAGCCAACAAAAGAAATATAAGCAACAAAATAGTGGCCAATACTCTTAGTTGAAAACTATTTACGGGAATATATTACACAACATTTGAACGCACTTGATATTTTGAGTATAACAAAATAAATATTCCACCGTTACTTAAACCATCTTTTTAGCTGTAATCTAACTAAACTTAATCTGGAAGCATATTGTACCGCTGTTCTGACTCTGAGTTAGCTTCTATACAAGTACCTCTGTAACTAGAATATTAGTATATATGTATATTGTAGCTGGAGCAATATAGCGATGTTTTTCGACGAGAAGGACAATGGCTCAGAAATGTTTAGATAGAGCATTTATTTGCATGCAACAACAACAACTTTATTTCAACATTAAGTAATATAACATTTCTTCTAGTCTAGTTATTTCAGTAAAAACAAAACGTTGATTTTAAGCATGAAATGTACGATTTACACAATTCTTTGTTTCAAACACAATATGATCTAACGCAATTTATGTGGTACATGTATATGTGTTTATTTTAATGTGATCAGTAAATATTCATAGTCTGAGCATATGAAATATAAAGTTACCGAATCAAGTTTCCATATAGCTAATAGGTGTTATTCTTATTTTGTTTGGCCGCGGATAGGCATACCACTATTTACGAAGCTGAAGCCAATGTCAAGGTGACACTTCATTTCTACCGACTTACAACAACAGTGCAGCAATAACAGCAAGACTGATGCAAATAAACACTATCTAATATTTTGAAGGCAGACACATCAAATATGAAGATATTTTAGTGCTAAAATCATGTTTCTAACGTTTGGCTTTCCGCGAGGTTATATCTGGCTGGGATTAAAATCAGACGCTAATCCCTGAAATAGTTTTAGATTCACTTCGATCCGGACAAGTAAGTACAGGTAAAGACGGACGAAAACTTTGAACATATTATTTATTCTTCATTATCAGACTGAGCATTATAAACAAGCTATTGCGGAGCTTAACAACTTCTCCGCATTTTGCATTGGTATGATGCAATTTCAACAATACAAAAAAGATGTTGACTGCAGTGGAAAACAAACAAACAAACCTTGTACAATTATACTTAATGATTAGCGCACAGTTCCAGATTACTGCCAGTAGTTATTTGCAACAATTATGTTGGAATTATGTCCATCATTGTCATTTACTGAAACAAGTAAATAACGTTATGTAATATGTGCATTTAACAGTGACATTTATACCTTGTAAAGTTATACACAAACTATTGCTTGTTTACGTGATTTTGAAAGTAGCAATCTGTTGTGCATTCTTACAAAAACAATGACATTTAGATGGCATGGGTAAGTGTCGTATAGCAATGTAGTTGTAATATTGACAACATGTGATGATACATATTTTTATCCTAGCCAATCAACAATTTACTGTTCGTATCACAATAATGTACAAACAGACAGTAAGCATCACCCAAACCTATCAACGTAAATTGTTGAACATGTTCCAAACTATAATGTATCAACTAACTACGCAGTATTTCTGATGTTCCAAAATCGTTGGTACTCCCCGACGATTTTCAGTTACCAGGATATCCCAGGTATTTCTCAATAAAACTACCCGGATATCCTGAGTATATTACTGTTCTGCGAAAAACGACTGTCAAACGAATGTTTGTTTGTATCTGGGAACAGTCATTCAAATAAAAGTAAGAAAAGGATACTAAATTTTAAATTGAAATACTTCAAGAAAACATATCAAAGGTAAGAAATGTTTTGGTATGAAAAGAACACCAGAAAATGATAAATTATTTGATACAAATTATGACAATATGAAATTAATATTCAATTTGTAATTAATTGGCTGTATATTAAGGTGGATCGCGGGTTTCCTCCCGAAAAATGGTCATTAAAATTTAATAATGTCATTATTTTTACATATGACATTGTTAGGATACCAGGATGTTCTTCTTACTTACAAATATTTACGCACAAAGTAAATCAGATTGTGTTTTTTACACACAACCTACAATAACTTAAACCCGAACACCATCACAATTTGCTACTTTGATCCGAAAAAAAAACGGAATGCAGTAAATGAATAATTAATACTCAAATGCTAAAGACTACTAAGCAATTCGCTCGTGTAATTTGATGAAAATTATAAACCAATTAACGATACGTTTTTCTATTGGTTTAACTGTCTAGTAATCATTTCGAACTGTTTATAGATTTATTTCTTTTTGATATCTGCGGAACCTATTTTGGCTGCATGAATGTATGTGGGAGGATTGCTTCAGACATCTATATATTTTGCTGTTTTCAGATGCCATCAACATTATTTATTGGTGTGATAGTCAAATATCGGGAGACTTAGAAAAATAGAAAACAACATAAAAAGCCTTGATCTTAAATTGGATGCCTTCTCAATTGTAAGTAATCCACAAAGTATATCATGCTGCACTTTCATCCATTTCACTATTTTGCAAACAAATTCTAAAAATCTGAAGCATAAACTTAATTTATTCCAAAACCAATCAGCATGTCACTATTTATGCAAATTCCAATACAGTAAATATCGGACGTAGTTAATTAACTATTAAGCTTTCTCCGATCGAACCATTCTTCGTATCAATGAAACGGATAGAATAAAAAATGGATGTAATGACCTAATAGTTCGGTCCTCACGTGTTCATAGTATTCATGTTCTACTGTGCATTACCAAAGCAATAATTGTACACTACTTCAGGATATTTTGATTATGAAGAATGACGTTGCTGACACGAATAAGAAGTTGGACATACTATTAGACATCATGAACGGTACAACCGCTATAAATCAGGCCAGCAGCAGCAACATCGATACCGATTCCGATAACAATGGTAATTATGACAGTGTAGGAAAACTGGATGATTTAGAAGTAAGAATTCAGGGGGAAATAAATCGAGTCAGACGAGCATTTGTCACAGAGAAGAAGAAACTATCACAGCAACAGAAAAGAAATAACGATCAATTTCATGAATTTGCTAACAAGTTAAATAATACTGTGGACATTCTTAATGAAAGTCTTGATACAAAATGGACTTTTGCTACAAGCTCCTTGAATGAATCTGTTGTTACAGTATTAGGATATGTACGTGATGAAGTAGATAATCATCTCTCTGTCTGGAACCAATCAGTACATGAGACACTGGATGGAAATTCAAATAAAACTCTCGCGGAATTGGACAAAATAGATCAGTCGATTGATTCTTGGAATAAAAACGTACTTAATTCACTCAACAATGTGGACAGAAATATCAACAGTTTCGTCAATACATCGGCAATTCAACATGGAACCTTTATAACAGATCTGCAATCCGGAGTGCACTCTTCGATGACTGCTGTACATGATACACTTCAATCGATGGATTTGAAAGAGAACTTTACTAATGTAATTAATGCCATACACTCACATGAAAACAGTATGGAAATGTCTTTACGTAAGATGGTACATGCGAGGGAAGACATACAGCTGGTGAAAAATGCATTTGAAGGTAGAGTAGAGGTATTAATTGATGGCCAGTGGGGAACGGTCTGTGACGACCATTTCAACAACATAGATGCAACAGTCGCCTGTAAAATGCTTGGCTTCGAGAGTGGCATTTATAAAGACGCAGCGTATTTCGGTCGAGGAACATTACCTATTGTAATGGATGATATAACTTGTGAAGGGACAGAAATCAGTCTGCTAGAATGTCCGCACTCACGAAATAACAATTGTCTTCATACTGAGGACGTAGGGGTTATTTGTTCGAACTAGTATGAACTTTGTTTCCAATATACTACGCACACATTATATTGACACAGTATGATATTCTTGAATCATGTTCATGTGTAAAGCGTTATAAAGTTCATATATAAGACGGAAAATTGTGTGACTTCCAAGTAAGAACGGTGATTCAGGAAATACCATTGATTTGATTTAATATTGGACCTATTTAAATGTACGTTCCGCATTTTAATTTCAAGCTATATTGAATCGTTACATTTTGTAGACATACTATGATTATTAGGAGATATTTAAATATTTAGTTGTGCGTAGGTGGCTCTATTATGGATTACTGTGGCGGCTCTTTTTTATAAATCGACGATTTCGCTTTAAGTGGTTAAGAATGACACATATCTATCTGTCAACGAACAAATAAGTAACAAAATCAAGTCCAGCATATTTTAAACAGGCCTTATATACTAAAAAGACATTGTATGCAGGATATATTGTTTTAAGTTACTGCAACATAATAGCGTAAGAAATGTTCAATAATTGCATAAAACTACTGTTGTTGTGAATAAAGATAAATACTAGTCACATGCATAAAATGTCATTCATACATTCGCCCAACCCTTTGCTATGTGTATGATATGTATGCTGTATTTATCGTTTAGCGTGCAAAACTGAAGGACCAGCTGTATTGTTTTTGCATTCAATATAAGATTATGCTGTTCTTGAGTTGAAGTCGAAATTTATATCAGAGGGATTATGGTTAATACTCAAATTCACACTCAATGCTCAATGAGTTGGTTAATCCGATTTTATTGTATATGCAGGCGTCACACTGTCCCGAAGTAGAGCCGGTGGAGTTTCTCAGGCTTCGGCACCAACTTCGTCAGCGGTGACAAAATCTTTGGCATGCCAAAAAATTCCCGAAGGTCCACGCGTAGATCATGTTCGTGTGGAAATCGTGTGTTCATTTTGCCCTTCGTACTGTCATCGTGAGGGCATCTGGTTAAATCGTGCAATCATCGTATTTTCTTCCGATGCCATCGGACATTTTTGCCATACGAAGACAATACGAACGAAACAAGAAGCCGCCCGATTGTCTTAAGAAGGCATCACGACTACGTGAAGCCCTCGCAATGCCGTCGTGTAGCCATCGTATTATAGTACGATGACATCGAGATGGAACCACGGTGACAACTATAACAGCCGAATTTGAGTAGCTCAAACGTTTCACAAGTGTTATGAATAAATAAAAGGCCATTCATAGAGCACCTTCCTCAGTCAGTCCTGAGCAACTCTACCGAACAGAGGCTTGTGTTACTATAAAAACTTCAATCACATTTAACTATAATTCAGTTCCTGCAGAATAGTATCGTACTTTGATGATGAGACAACCTTTTGATGCACCTTAGAAAGCATGATAAACAACTCTAACAGGCCCAGGACATCCTCTAAAAGGTAAAATTGTCTTATTTCATTTTGCCTTTTCTTGCTATTTGCCTTTTTTATGTGACATGGTTATTTTGTTATTATTTATTACTACATATAATTTATTAGTATTCTTATCATGGTCACAAGTATATCATCTCATCATTATCATCATCAATACTCACATTTTATCAGTCTTGGATGGCACGGTCATATTTATCTTAATAATGTATTATATATGACCAAACCCATAGTTCACTGTTACAGCACGCACTCGCCAATTTACTTTCACAGCGTACATGTACATACACACAGGGTAGTAAACTGTATATACATAGTGAAAATCAAGGTAACTTTTTCATTATGATCTACATACCATTTATTATTGACTGTTCTTGTTTGACATATTTTTTTTCATATTCTGAACTTGTGGCCACCCACATGCCATTTTACTTACGTAGCGTACAGATGAGACAGAATCCCTGGATTAAACCCAAGTAATACATCATTGGATTCTTCGAAACCATTTAGAGGGTCACACTAGCATTAAATAATGTACTTATTTTGTTTTGCTTTTTATTTCCAGGGCAAGGAAAACCCGAGGCGAATGAGGAAACATAGTATTATATGTGTCAGGAAATGACTGTCTGATAAAGGAAGAGAAAGCTATGACCATTATAGCACTCTTCTACTGGAGCTGAGGACAGAAGGTAGGAATGCCTTCTACATAAGGTTCTCCGGGGGCCTTCACGATTTGGTTTGGCGAAGGATAGAAGGTCGCACGGAATAGAAGGACACATGGTACAGAAAGCCTCTCCCTCCCGGTCTCAACCTATCACCCTACGACATCTAGCCGGCGGTTACAACTATCAATTGGATAGTTATTATTTTGTGTATTAGATCGGACAAAGGTTTTTGTGTTAAAGGTCAATTTGACCTTAGTCCTTGATCTACTGGCCTCAAAACCGATCGACGTAATCTACTTGTGACGATATAACTCCATACAAGGTCTAAGGGTCGTAGGTCAAATAGTGCACTGGTTTTGGACGGTCAGTTCGACCGATGGACCTACCGACATTATGCAAAGCGCACTTCATCGAAGCGGTCATAATCATGCAAACAGAGATAAAGAATATCTACAGTCCGAAGTTATACAATATAGTTAATAAATCAGGCTGAGATAAATAAACAAAATAAATATGGCAGCAAATAAAAACTAAATTCTATAATCCTACCGGTGATCAAAAATATAAAACTGTTAATCGTAGAATAAAAATAGTTCGAAATTCAACGAGTAATTGAAAATAAAGACAAAGTGGTTAATAATTGATACGTTGAGTAACTAGTACAAAATTTAATGTAGATCCCAATGGCAATTAATACATAACTGGCTAAGCAAGGAAGATTTTTTGTTTTTGTTTTATCAGTCACTCCAAAGAAACGAAAATACCATAATATACGAAAATAGCATATTATACGAAAATAACAAAATATATAAAAAATAACAAAATATACGGAAATAGCATATAATACGAAAACATCATATAATACGAAAATATCATATAATACGAAAGAGCATGTAATACGAAAATAGCATGATATACGAAAATAGCATATAATACGAGAATAGCATGATATACGAAGAGAGTTTATTATACAAACAGAGCAAAGAAAGGAAAATCCTTATAAACCATATATAAGTATTTTAGTGCAAAAAGGTTGACTCAAAATTATAATCAAAGATACTAAATGAGATAGACTTTGAATATGACACTAGTAACGTAGAAACAGTTCTTTTTTATTTCCATGTATCTCAAATACATGTTGGAGTATGAATATCACAGCAACATCTCTACACATGTATAAAAGTAGTCCCATCGACAATACTCATCTACGACAAAGTAGTTCCTTGTAAGGTATTTTCCCGCTGTTGTCAATTGCCCCCGTAGTCTCATTTCTGCACCACTTTAGAGCACACCTTTTGTCATCACATGTTCCACTGTCCGACAAAGTCACGTGTCTAGATGAGAAACACGCGTTTAATAGATCACACTCGTCGTCACAGAAAATGCTTTCATCACGGTCGTCAATATCGTCGCACGAGAACAAATCCGAACCATTTTGACATTCTGAAAATATATCATCAAGGTACATGTATTAGAACCCTAGCTCCCAAAATTATTATGTCAAAATTTGGTCTACATATTTTGGTAATGTTTATATTTTCTATATAGTTTTCCAACGTATAAATTATTTTCAATGAGATTATTCAATAACATCGACCTTACGTAGAGTTAATTTCCTTTCGATCGTAATACAGCTACTGAAAGAAATAATATTTTATTTTACTTCTTTACCCTGTAATTACCATAGCAAACAATTTTCAAAACGTTTAAAGCGCATGTCTAAAACATTCTCCCCGGAAAACTTTTTTTCTGAAAATTGACGTTATCGACCAGGAAAGCGGGATTTTTCGTATACTAACTTGGGTCAGAATGGTCGAAGTCGCTGCACTTTTGAATCACAAATTCCTCCTCGCCCTCCAACCGATTTCCAGAATACAGTTGACAGTAAATCCTAGAATTCTGTCCGTGTCCATACATCATGTCCCTGGAAACGGTTGCCTTGCATACAGAGGTATAGCCTGTACTACCAGTGTAACTCTCAGTACAATTCATGTTTTCTAAAGCACAAAGACATTTTTCATCAATAAGAATATACAATATCATGCATTTGACATTGTCTAAATTCCCGATACAGAAAACTCCGGCCCTGCCCCCCCCCCCCCCCCGTTTTTCGATGCACGTGAGTAAACTCTGATTGATTAAAATATTTCAATGACAACCAGTTTCATTATCTAACCTCTCTTTATTCTCCTAAAACAGTTAAAAGTTAAAGGCTGTTTAAAGACATGGATTAAAGAAAGGTTTTAAAATGTTCGAGATACAGTCTCATTGACCGCGCTGTAACCTAATCCACTAGCAACTTCGGTACCTGTTATACGCTGATTACCGGCGTTGAAGACCATCTGATAACTGTTACATGTTCTGTCATGTTCACATGTCAGATGGAACTCTTTGATTGTACCATTCTCATCATCGTATACTGTCACTAACCTGGCCTTTGGCGTGGGCTCTGAAGTTAGATAAGAAAAATCAAAGTAGTGAAAGTACTCATGCAAATTGAACTTACATAGACTTTAAAACGGGAGCCTAAGTTTAACAATTGCATGGCGGATGTAGAAAAACGTAGTACTTTGGTCGGCATCAAAATTCATGAGTGCCGAGAGAGTGACGGCTATGTAACGCTGAACTATCGTTCAGTTTCCAAAAGGTTTGTATTTAAAAGCTGTAAACAGGTTCAAGACTTTCATCTGAATAATTAACAATTTGAGGGAAAATATGAAATTACACAAGAAGCCCTGTATCCCGAACCCTTTATAACACCGCTCTCTAATCCGAAAACATATCTCAATCGAACAAAGCACTTGGTTTTAGTAGTTTTTAATGGCTCTGTTCAAATACTTTCAGAACTGAGAACTTAAAAACACGTTTCAAACACGAAAACTTCTCTGTTTCGATTTTTGTCCGATACATGTTCGAATTAGAGAAGTTTTAGTGTTGAATTTATAGTATATATCTAATATTGAATTGAAACCGAAGTCTTACGTTATTGTTATGTTTGCATATTAACATTTTCGTGAAAAACACAAAACCTTAAAGTGTTTTCAAGTTTTCGTCATTCTGATTTTTAAAAAGATTTTAAAGTCAAACGCCTGTGATGAAAATCAAAATACATTTCAGATACCCATGTAAATAATATATCAAAATAACTGTACATACCTATGATGGTTAAATGTAGGGTTTCTGTAGCCTGGACTTTTTGGGTATTTTTATCATAGAATGTTACCAGAATCTTGCCTTTCGTAGCACATGATACAGCGAGATTGTATGTACAAGTACTTTGGTTTTTCGATTCATTTTCTTCACATTCAAACGTTGGGTTGTTGTCGGGCTGTAAATAAGTATGTGCTGTGAATTCAATAGATAAGTCCGTCAAATACGCAACACATTATTTCATAACAAGTTATTTTGTGATACATGTAATATTCTTACGTTATGTATATCATATGAAATAAAGTACAGCTAATACAATTTTGAATATGTTTGTATATACATGTATTTCAGTTAACCAGTGTTTTTACTTACTATTAGAATACTATTGACAAACTAGACCTTTACTTACTATTAGAATACTATTGACAAACAAGATTTTTTACTTACTATTAGAATACTATTGACAAACAATATTTTTACTTACTATTAGAATACTATTGACAAACAATATTTTTACTTACTATTAGAATACTATTGACAAACAATATTTTTACTTACTATTAGAATACTATTGATAAACTAGATGTTTTACTTACTATTAGAATACTATTGATAAACTAGATGTTTTACTTACTATTAGAATACTACTGACAAACTAGATTTTTACTGACAATCAGAATACTACTGACAAACTAGATTTTTACTGACAATCAGAATACTATAGACAAACTAGATTTTTATTTACTATTAGAATACTACTGACAAACAATATTTTTACTTACTATTAGAATATTGTTGACAAACTAGATTTTTTTTACTTACTTTGACAAACTAGATTTTTACTTACTATTAGAATACTACTGACAAACTAGACTTTTACTTACTATAAAAATACTGTTGACAAACTCTGCTGTTATATTTACATTCGCTGGTACGTTACAGGTGAATTCTAGCTGATTACCCAAACCTAACCATATATCTGGACACGCAGCTGAAGTAGATGTTAAAATGTTATATTACAAGTTTCTCTGAGACCAGTTGTATACTTTTCGTAACTTACAACCACATGTGTTCAATTTTCCGTTTCTTTAATCACAGTCTAGGGTATGATACATGAAAAATGTATCTCAACTTATTATATTCTACCAAGAGCACTACTGTAAAGCGGCTGATTCAAGACGTTGAAAATATGATAAATATATGTATAAATATCTACACTATTCTACATAGTATACGTTGATCGCAACCCAATGGAGACCTGTGAAATTCTTCACCATTGAAGACTTCCACATGTTTTATTAATACAGTTAAACCTCACTGTTCGACCTCTTCCCTGTATTAAGAATACCATACCCTGATACAAACTTTTAATGACTATAAAAAAATGTTAGTGGTACCTCAGATCCTTATAAATTGTGACATTCAAACATAATTTATTAAATACTAACTTTCAATCATACAACATTTTGAAGTCTTAAACAGACAAGCCATGACAATGGTTTATATTTTAAGCGCGTGTATTTATCGTTTGATTAATTGTTTGAATATAACATTATCATCTTAACAAACATGGAGCCGCGTCTTGTTTGAATTTTGAAAGTTGTTAGAATCATATTATGAAGCTAAAAACCCGAACAATCGTGTAACAATCTGTTCTGTTCACAAACTCACGCATAAATAAAATTTCATTTGAATAGAAGTATTATAATTTCATCAAAAGTTTTGATACATAATTCATAAAATGATTCTGCCTCAGTTTTCTACGGATGGACAATTTATAAAACAAACCTATCATGGAAGTACAGTGCAACTTCTCCAAAACAACACCCTTTAGGAGAAGCGAAATGATGTTGTTGTTGAGAAATTGTTGCTCTAGAGAGGTTAAATAAATAATGAAATCATGCAGTAAGAAATAATCATGCTGTTGTTGAAGGGAGGTTGTTGCTCAAAAGAGGGCTGCTCTGGAGAGGTTGTACTGTACCAGTATGTTACGTATGTACGAGGTATCTCAATTTGTTATGTACTACAAAATGCTGTTGTTAATATAATCTATCATAATCATACTTACGTATTTTTTCCGGTTCTTCTGTGATGTTACCAAATCCTGTCAGTCAGTCGGGTAATGGAAATAAACAATAGATAAACTAACTGCATGTTTATTATCTAGAAGTGTTTTTATCCTATGAGTCATTGAATCGATTATACATAATATAGGGTTTATTTTCAATACATAAGACTTTACGGTCCATAAGTACATAGTATAAATATTCACAGTACAAAACATATGTTCAATGACAATAGTAATAATGCATATATAGATATTATCATTGATATACATCAAAAGTTACTGCAATAGCAATGTATTTAAACATGCGGTCAATGCCATGAACAATAATTATATCAGTGCATGTTTTGAAGAAAAAATGCTTTTATGTATACTAGTATCCCCATATGTAACATTCATTGTTCTGAATAGATTTGAAAAGATATAACGTTGATATAAATTTGGGCTAATTTAGTTTTTTTTAAAAATCAACAAAACTGTTGCATATCAATCGTTATTTGTGGAGTCACGGAGGTTTTACATGTGTGGAGTCACGGAGGTTTTA
The DNA here is from genome assembly GCA_964023205.1 of Lutraria lutraria. Lineage (NCBI taxonomy): Eukaryota > Metazoa > Mollusca > Bivalvia > Venerida > Mactridae > Lutraria > Lutraria lutraria. Next base: position 9,755,557 of record OZ026842.1, read on the forward strand.
CATGTGTGGAGTCACGGAGGTTTTACAGGTCGTGTAATGCTTTGTGCAATGCATGGTGACATATTTCTGCATACTGTTTCATGAAACCTATATCCAAGTTTTCGTGAAAAAGAATTACTTTCATGAAAAGATTTCAATGTTAACATAGTAAGGGACAGGGTTTCACTTAATATTGGAAAATCTTATCATGAAAAGTATTTAAATGTTCGTGTAAGGTTTCATGAAATTCTGCATGGTAGAATTTCGCGAAAATAATCCAGTCATCTTATGCAGAAATATACCACCGTGACAATACAATATACGATGTCTACCTTATATTACACAATAAACTCAAGTACACAAATATTCACGTACCTCCGCCTTTGCTTTCATCCTTAAAGAACCAAATAAGGGCCACTAGGGCTCCAATCAATACAACCACACCTACGATGAAGGCAATAATCTTCGGCCAGAGTGTTAACTGGAAACAATTATAATTTAAAGCGAGTATTAATTGTTATGAGGCTTTCGGGTACCTGGTGGTACATGTAGGACTACATTCGTCACATATCACATTTGTGACAGACTTGTTACGAATATGATCGTAACAAGTAAAATAAATCAAAGTACTGGAAGTACTAACGGAAACTGAACTTACATCTATATATATTTGCACTGCAACATTGAACGGGAACTAGTTTAACAATTGCATTGTGGAGGTAGATAAACGTAGTACCTCGGTCCGCATCAAAATTCATGTACAACGAGTGACGGCAATGGAAAGCTGAACTATCGTTCAGTGTCCAAAAATGGGCATCGATCATATTTGTGACAAATATGTTACATACATGCTCGATTTCCGCTAAATATGTGTGACAGGCGTGATCTTACATATCATATTATTATTACAATTGTGTGTTGGGAGCCAAACAATATTAGTTTTGCTCTTGTTTTTTGTGCACTGATTATGAAGAATTTTACCATTATATTTTATAAACCAGTCGTTGAACGAACATGACAAACAACTGAAATACATAGAAGTCCAAAACTTTTCCCACATTATGCCATCTAATTGCATCATTAATGTTCAAATGCAATGTTCAGTTGTTTTATCTTCCAAATCAGTTAACTTCTTATGATAAAATCATTTCACGGTTCGGTCAAATAATTTTAAAAAGCATAATATTTAAACTTATTCACTGGGTTTGATATGTTATCTTATTCACTGGGTTTAACCGTCGCGCCAACATTCGAGGTCATTTGGTAACTTTCCCAGTTTTAGCGATGGAGGGTGATCCCAGGCGTACACCTGGGCAGGTTCACCGATCTTCTGTAAGCTAGCTGGACAGCTTCCTCATAGGTGAAATTTGGTCCGGATGGTATTCTAACTCACAGTGGCGAGGGGCTAAGACCGTAACCACTCGACCCAGGAGGCACACTCATCATGTTCAAAAACGAAATGCATGTAGAACATGTATACTGCATACAAGTTTTAATCAATTAGATGCAAGTTCATATACGCACCTTTTTCTGGCGGTCGTCCCTCGATGTTTCATTGGATGTTTTATTCTGAATGAAACAACAGTTTAAGATAAAAACAGCAGTTTATAATAAAACAACAGCTTACAATAAAAACAACAGTTTTAGATAAAACAACAATTCACAATAAAAACAACAATTTACAATAAAAGCAACATAATATTTTTTAAAAAAGGTTAAAAATAATAATAACAGTCTAAGATAAAAAAAAAGTTTACTATAAAACATCTGAATAAAATAAAAAAGACAACAGTTTGAAATATAAAAAAAACAGTTTAATATACATGTTGTAATTATAAAAACAACAGTTTAAAACAAAACAACAACAACAATTTACAATAAAAAAGATAAATATAGATCGATGGGAAGATAAAAGATTGAAATATGATGAAAAAAGTTAACAAGTGAAGATACAGTTCTAACTTAATTACAATACTCAAGAATTTATATTTTTCACTCGGGATTAACGTCGCACAAACAGACATGTTCTTTTGGTGACTTTTCCAGCTTAAACTATGGAGTATATACATATACCTGGATCGAACCACCGACCTTCTGTACGCTAGAACGGCAGCCTCCCCATGTAAGAAATACTTCGGATCTCAGGTGGAGAGAATTTATCGATAACGGACTCTAATAGAAACTTTTAATGACTATGAACAAAAGTTTGAGGTACCTAATCCTTGTAAATGGTGACATTCAAACTTAATTGACAAAATATTGACTTTCATCCATACAAAAGTTATATTTGACTTTATATCAAAAAGGGAGGTATATTACATATACAGTACTCTCCTTTTTCTATAATTATATAGCATCTCTAAATTCATGCTTACAAATTCCAAAACAACACAATTCAGAAAAAGCTTGTGGTGAATGATTAATTAATGATTCATTCTGTATATTCAATGAATATAAACAAAAGTTTAATGGTTTGAAATGAATGCTTGTATTAGGGTCTGAAATCGTTAAAGGATTAATAAATTTTTTTTATAGTTTCATTGGTTAGTCCAGTCAGTTTTCGTCAGCAGACGGTTGAATTGTTGATCTGGACTGTAGGCCTAACAATTGTTTGATTCCGGATACATACTCATTAAAATGGAGAAGGTAGGTCGGGGATTTTTGGCTCTTGAAAGGGTGTGGAAAGTTAAAAATGTGGGGAAGTGGATTAACTGTTTCCCGGGCATAATAAAAACTCTAGGTTAGCTGGGGGAGGAATTGTGGTAGGTCGGGTAACCAGAAACAAACAGTTTTATGCCCAATTGTAATTGTCATTTTCTTCCTTACTTACCTCTGTCCTTGACGTCTGTTCAGAAATAGAAGTAAAGTTTGTTTCCGCTTCTTGCTGAAGAAAGCAGACACTCTTATTTTACAATATAAAATAATAAAATCATTGACATATTTAAATCAAATATGTGCATTAAGTATATGGATTAAGTCTATGTATTAAGTCTATGTACTAATTATATAAATTTCTTATTTAAATGCGTTTTGTAATGTCACATTCTGTAAATCATTTTCAGTAAGTAATTCATCCAACTTTGAAATAAAGACACAAAACTACCTAGTTTGCTAAGAAATATAATACTCATTTTCAACGATTTGTAAATATACAACATACATACATATTGAGTAGGTACGCTATAAAACTGGTACATTGTATTTCAAGCTTCGTGGATCATTCATAATATGAATTCCCAATATCATTTATGCATTTATGTACATGAGGAAATTGTTATATTCAATGTTATGAACAAACTTACTCTAATCTCATTTCTGATAATATCTCGCTGTGTCCTTCTCTGTAATAGATAATTAATAAAATACTTCAAGCTTTTCAGTGCGTGTATACCATCGTATTTGATATCCATTCAATTCACCACAAGTTAACACAATATAAAATACCTTTGACAAACAAATTTTCTTAAAACGGTATGAATTTATGCATGTTTGAAAAAGAAAGCATTTTCCTGTTCTCTTGCGAATTGTTATTAATTGGTTGTGATGATTTTCCTTGTACAATATTATTACATAAATATCAAGAAGTGTTTTTTAAGACGCAGTACCCCCTCCCGGTGACCTTGACTATTGTCCTACTGACCTGAAAATGCACAGGTCTTGTAGCGGTTTTCATGAGGAACCAATATTAAGAAGTTTTTGTATTGTAGGTGGAAGTTTTGTTTTGATTTTATAGACAAGGTTGAAGTTACAAACAGACAGACTAATAGATAAACCAAAAATGATATGCTCCCAATCTATCGATAAGGGGGCATAAATAAATATTTATTGAAATCTTCTCCTGTTCGATGTCATTCAAGCATAATGTGGTTGAATCGTCTGGTATGTTATATACAACCTATTCAGAGTGAGTAAAGCGTATGACATACATTTTTGCATTTGTTTGCGAGGTTTTAGTTAGTGTTAAGCTAGTTAAACCCTTAATGTACCACAGCGTTATATACACAAAATAGACGCTTAAAATTAAAAAAGGAACACTTATTTTCACCATTCTCATTGTATTAAAGGAAGACCTATATATGTTACCCCCAAGAACTTCTTAGCAAAAGTAGAAAATGATTATCATCGCCCGACGATACGTTATTACAAGGACTTATATACATACAGGTATGTACATAAGTCAGTGGTTATTGCTGTTAAAATATGTAAAGACAAGGAAAATATACCTTTTTTCGGTAACTTGAACCAAAAACCCCAACAGGATAACTGGTCGTAAAACTTCTTTTTCATTCTTTTCAAGACATATCTTTCGTACTTTTGAGACACGATTCGTCCCCAAATAGTTTCATACTTCGGAATTTGTTGTAGGAAACTAAAGGGCCGGGATCAATGAATAGGGTCGGTCTGGTAACCGGAAGTATGACCAATTTTCCTTTACTTAATCAGTAGCCAGTACGACATAGCAAGGTAGCTATCCCCCATGTATGCGTTTTGGCTAGCATCAGGCCCAAAGGTTATAAAACTAGAGATCGGTCAGCAAGCTCAAATCTCATATTGTGTCTATGTTAATTATGATCACTAATTACATTAGTGTGACAGCAAAATTAATCTTAATAATGTATTTAAACATCAATCTGCTCTATCTTTTCAATCATAATATTTCGAGAATGGAATTGATATTTGAGCTACCTCGGGGCCTGTTGTCCCTATTTAGACATACACACAGGTTAATGCCATGATTATAAAATAGTTTGAATTATTCTGGTTTATTTGAAATGAAACTTAATTATTTTGTAAATTTGTTTCACTTCTCCTACACTGCTAATATAAGCTGGTGAAATTAATATTCTCTTATACACTGTAAGCATAAACAATTCACAATTACATTCACACTGCAACCATATTTTATATTTGTATGTACGAGTACTTTTATGTATTAGTAATATATACTGGCAAAAGGTTTGAATATCGGTACACCATATACATTTTATTCATTTGTATTTATATTATTTAAGTATATATGCCTTTCAGGAATAAATCTCAGTAATGTTTATACATGTACAATATTTGTTACCGTAAATTTATTCTATTGATGACAAACATGTACATTTGTATTATGTTTATGTCAATAACTATTTTGACTTGGCTTGACTTGACTTCATTCAAAAAGATCGATCGACTTCTAGATTTATACTGGATAGTTCTACTTTCTAATTATTACAGTGTATTTCAATTACAACTCGTAAAACACATTATGAAAAATACAAAATTAATGTACTAGTTTTACTAGTTATCATTATATACTTGAGATGAGTAAAAATTACTAGGTAAACAATGTCTTATAAGTATCAACACTTACCAAATCCATTTGATTAAACGTTTTAGAACTATGATTATATCCGTATGTTTGAAAAAATATCACTTAGTTTAGTTTGAAAAGTTCGAATAAATTCGCTTATATTCCGTTGGCTATGAATCGGTTTTTGTTGAAACAAACATTTTCACAGGGCATGTATAAATAGAGTTATACGTTAGTAAGACAGGATATACTGCTTGTAATCCAATAGCGGGTCTTTTAACGAAATCATTGTTCCGGAAAGCGGGTATTATTCTCAACTAGGAAGTTTTGGTTAGTTTGAATAGAGTGCACAAGCGGTGTTCATCAAAACTGATTTACATAAATTTTAAGTTTCATATCAAATAGTGTACACATTAATGTTTAAAACGGGTTTCGAAGTCAAACAAAATTTTGAGTCATACATAAATAAGGCGTTATTTGCGTACTTGATTTAGTGTGCGTTTCTGGTTTTATAGCATAATTATAATCTACTTGTTTAAAACTTTCGTTATAAACTATTAAGTATTGGCCGTTTGATTTCTTGTAAATTAATAAAAATAAACGAATACAGGAAAATATATTATATACATGGAGCAAAATAAACTGGTTCCCGTTCCATGTTGCAGTGCATCAAAGACTTTGTCACAGTACAGACAGAGTGAACGGGAACCAGTTAAGGGCAAAATAGCATATAATTACAGTCAGGAATCAGTAACCAAGCAACAGGTGTAATGCACCCTAAACGCCAACTTGATAATTATTTTTTCATGTTTTAGATCAAACAAGATTTTGTGTTGAAGGTCTTTGACCTTTGACTTTGATCTACGGACCTAAAACCCAGTAGGGGTATTCTACATTATAATGACGGTCAAACTCCCTACAAGGTCTAAGGGTCGTAGGACAAATTGATCTCTAGTTAGTTATGGACGGACGGATCGACCGCAAAGTACGCATCATCGAAGCACTCATAATCCAGCAGAGATAAAAATATTTATTAAATATTTAAAGTCTAAAGTTACAGTAAAGAAATCAATATAATTGACACTTTGAGTAACTAATACAAAATTTAATGCAGGTATATACATGAAAATGTCAATCCCAATGACGATTAGTACATAAACGGCTTAGCATAGAAGGTATTGTTTTAAATTTATCTGTCACTCCAAAGAAACGAAAAGAGCATGTTATACGAAAAAAGCATACAATACGAAAACAGCATACAATACGAAAATAGCATACAATACGAAAAGAGTATATTATACAAACAGAGCAAAGAAAGGAAAACACCATATATAAGTCTTTTAGTGCAAAAAGATTGACTCAAAATTATAATCAAAGATACTTAATGAGATAGAAATATGACACTAGTAACGTAGTAACAGTTCATTTTGATTTCCATTGTATCTCAAATACATGTCCGAGTATAAAAATCACAGCAACAACTCTGCACATGTATAAAAGTAGTCCCATCAACAATGACTCATCTACGACAAAGTAGTTCCTTGTAAGGTATTTTCCCGCTGTTGTCAATTGCCCCCGTAGTCTCATTTCTGCACCACTTTAGAGCACACCTTTTGTCATCACATGTTCCACTGTCCGAAAAAGTCACGTGTCTAGATGAGAAACACGTGTTTAATAGATCACACTCGTTGTCACAGAAAATACTTTCGTCACGGTCGTCAATATCGTCGCACGAGAATAAATCCGAACCATTTTGACATTCTGAAAATATATGATACACAACAGCATTTACTTAATGGTAGCTTAACGTCGAATTAATGTTCATGTATTAGGATCTTAACTCCCAAAATTATTATCTGAAAAATTAGGTGGATATATTTTGATAATGCTTATAATGTCTGTATAGTTTTCTCTTCATACAGAATTATTTACCATGGAATATGTTTCAATAACATCGCCTTTCCTTAAAGTTTGAGTTAGTATCCCTTTTGATCGTAATACAGGTGCCGACGAAAAAAAAAGATATTTCATTTTACAACTTTACCCTGTAATTACCATAGCAAGCAATTTTCAAAAGATTTAAAGCTCATGTTTAAAACATACTAACCGGAGAACATCTACTATATTTTTTCTACAAATTGACGTTATCCTCCAGGAAAGCGAGATTTTTCATATACTAACTTGGATCAGAATGGTTGAAGTCGCTACACTTTTGAATTACAAACTCCTCCTCGCCCTTTAACCGACTTCCAGAATACAGTTGACAGTAAATCCTAGAATCATGTCCGTAACTATACATCATGTCCCTGGAAACGGTTGCCTTGCATACAGAGGTATAGCCTGTGCTACCAGTGTAACTCTCAGAACAATTCATGTTTTCTAAAGCACAAAGAAACTTTTCATCAACAGTTGTTGATACATAGTTTCCACATCTACATTATTTACCTCTCTTTTTTTAATTGGCAAATGTCTTATGTTCTAAATAGGTAAAATCAGAAAAGTAGTTAACTCAATTTGTAATTAATTCTAAGACAACTTAATTATGAAGTTGTAAAAACCATAAACACATCAGGTTTAAGAAAATGTAGTTGTCACATATGAAACAAGGGTGTTAATTAATGCAGATGTGGGAACTATGTATACAATATCTTATAAGAATATACAATATCATGCATCTGACATTGTTTAAATTCCCGATAGAGAAAAATCCAGTCCTTCCTGCCCCCTTTTTTGATGCGCGTGAGTAAACTCTGATTGATTAAAACATTTATATGACAACCAGTTTCATTATCTAAGCTCTCTTTATTCTCCTAAAAATGTTTAACATTAAAGGCCTTTGTTTAGACACAGTCTCAATGACTGCCCAGTCATCTAACCAACGGTTCAGACAGTTCACAAGCACTTTCGGTACCTGTTATACGCTGACTACCGGCGTTGAATACCATCTGATAACTGTCACATGTTCCGTTATGCTCACACGTCAGATGAAACTCTTTAATTGTACCATCGTTATCATCGTATTCTGTCACTACACTTGCATTTGGTGGGTTCTCTGATGTAAGTTATGAAAAATCACGAAAGTACTAATGCACTGTAACATGGAACGGGAACTTGTTCAACAATTGGTCTACATAAAAAATTCATGAGCGCCGAGCGAGTGACGGCTATGGAAAGCTCAACTATCGTTCTATTTCCAAAAAGGTTTTCTATTTGAAAAGCTATGAACTAGTTCCGGTATTTCATAAGAATCATTAACAGCTTGAAGAAAACTATGAAGTTATGCCAGAACCCCTCCACTCCGAACAATTATCCAAAACGTTCTTATAAAACTGGAATTTGCTTTTGGTCCTAAACCTTTGTTGACTTTATTTTCGTAATTTCTAAACTTGTTTTATAACTTATCTGCTTTTGTCTGATACATGTACGGAATATGAGTTTTTCCTGATTACATGACTATTACGGAAAAGAACTACATTCGTTGTCAGTAATTTTCAAATCAACATTTTCGTGAATGAGGGACACCAGTCTAAAATTTCATTATCAGGATTTTCTTGTGTGAGCCTTGAAAGAAACTTGAAATACATTTATAAAGGTGAACATGTAATGTGCATAAAATGATTGTACAAACCAGCTATGGTTAGATGTAAGGCTTTTGTGGTTACGACCTTTTGGTTTTTTTCATCATAGCTGTCATAGAATGTCACCAGAATCTTGCCTGTCGTAGCGCATGATACAGTATGGTTGGATTTACAAGTAAATGTATTGATCTTTTCATTGTTATCATTTACAGTTGTACATGTAAACGTTGGTTTGTTGCCTTGCTGTAAAAAGATAAAAACATGTTCATTAAATATATAACACATCATATATTTGCAAACGAACAAGCATAAATTATACTCAAAATTTGTACATTTTTCAATACTTCAGTACAAATATAAACAAACATACTAGGTTTTCATTTACAATAAGAATATTGTTAACAAACTGGAATATTACTTGCAATAAGAATACTTGACTTTTACTTACAAAAATAATACTGTTGGCAAATTCGGCTTTTACCATTCCATTCGTTGTTATATTACAGATGAAATTTAGCTCATCGCCCAAACCCAGCCATACATCTTTGCATGCAGCTGAAGTAGATGGTACAATGTTTTATTACAAGTTCATTTAGATCGGATTTCAGAAGTTTCCTTTTATTTCAGTTCGATAATGAGACCATCATTCAATAGATTATATGATCTTGTTATCTATTGGTCCTAAAGTTGATTATATTATTTACGTTTGTTCCTAAAATGATCATAATTATTATCTAGATTTGTTCATAAAGATGGACATATCAGCTAGGTATGTCTGAATTTAGAAATGAGCAAATTCTTAAATATAAGTGGCAGTTCTCCATCTCTATCTTTCTGTGTTGGTACATACCAGGGTGTTGTTTTGTGGACATATTCAAACAGACAAATCAAGGTAGTGGTTTATATGTCAGGTGCATGAATTTAATCTTTTGGTTTATTGCTTGAATATAATATTTTGAAGATAATTAAAATCATTTTATGAATAAAGCCCGAACGATCGTTCAACACTCTTTTTTGATGACAAACTTAAAGTCCCATTAGCAGATACACTTATTGGTCCTAAGTTTTTATTTGTCCTATAACAGAGGAATCCGGGACGTTTTCCTCCCGTGCGTACTTTATAGCAAGAAGAAATGTTTCCGAAACCCTTATCGTATTTTTTTCAATATCATTGAAATAAATACTATTTATAGAACAGCTGTATTTTACCGCAGTCAAAATAAAGTGGCGTCACACGCTCTATATATTTCAAGTTACAAAAGCAAACTTCACAGTGAAATGAGTGTTTTTAGAAGAAAATGGGCTTGTTTCGTCGGTAATAATTATCTTGGGATAATATCAGCAATTGTTTGTTTTTTGCATATATTTTGTATAGCAAGAAGCTAATGGGGCTTTAAGTATAAGTCAAGCAAATTCTTTGAATGTCAGTACATGTACTGGCATGTACTATGATTTTAACAAAGTTTCAACACCTTTATTTCGCTTCAATTTTCTGGATGTGTACAATTTACAAAGGAAGAACGAACTATTTGTATGTATTAGTTATTTCAATGTGTTCATTATGAACTATAACATGCTGTTGTTAATATAATCTATAAGAATCATACTTACGTTCTTTTTCCGGTTGTTCTATGATGTTACCAAGTCCTTTCAGTCAGCGGGATAATGGAAATAAACAATAGATAAATTAACTACTTATTCACTAGTGTTTTATTGCAATATGAATTTAATTATACTTAATAATTTATATAGGTATGTTTTGAAGTAATACTTTTACATATACCCCCATATGTAAGATTCATTGCTCTATTTGATTTGAAAAAAAAATAATAAAAGGATATAAATTTGGTCTAATTTCACCAAACTTTTAACTGAACAGGGAGCGAAGTGAGATTTTATACCCATCGTTTATTAGATGAATGGGCGAGTTTATAAAATCCAGTCCAGTTTAGATATTTCTAGGGTTTATACAATGTATGGTGACATATTTCTGTACATGTATACACTTTTAGCGAGTTACCTTTCGCGAAAGCTATTAGAGTTTTCGTGAAAATGTTTATTTAATTTATTACAATTATTGTGAAAATGTCTTTTCATGAAAAATCTTACAACCTTATGCGGAAATATGCCACCATGACAATACAATATACGATGTCTACATCATAATACACAATAAACTCAAGTACACAAATATTCACATACCTCCGTCTTTGCTTTCATCCTTAAAGAACCAAATAAGGGCCACTAGGGCTCCAATCAATATAACCACACCTATGATGAAGGCAATAATCTTCGGCCAGAGTGTTAACTGAAACAATTATAATTTAAGGTGAGAATTAATTGTTAGAGGCTTTCGTGGACCTAATGGTACCATATGACTACACTTGTAACAGATCACAGTGTCAGACTTGTTATAGGAGTACGATTAATTTCGGAGCAGGTAAAATAAATTAAAGTTTTGAAAGTACTCATGGAAACTCAACTTTTCCAGCTTAAAGCCCCATTAGCTTTTTGCTGTAGAAAAATATATGCAAAAACATTAAATTGCTGATATTATCCCAAGATAATTACTACCGACGAAACAAGCCCTTTTTCGTCTGAAAACACTCATTTTACTGTGATTTTTGCTTTTGTAAACTTGAAATATGTAGAGCGCGTGACGTCACTTTACTACGTGTGCATAGCATGACTGCGGGAAAACTCAGGTGTTCTATAAATAGTATTTATTTCAATGATTTTTATAGCAAGAAAAAAATACAATAGTAGTTTCGGAAACATTTTTTCTTGCTATAAAGTATGCACGGGAGGAAAACACACCGGATTACTCTGTTATAGAACGAACAAGCAGAACCTATTAAGAACAATACATTTATAAGCTTATGGGACTTCAAGCGATGGAGGGTGATTCCTGGGGAGGTTCACCGATCTTCCGTAAGCTAGCTAGAAAGCCCGGATTGTATTCTAACTTATAGTGTAAACTTGTTCCCGTTGACTTGTGTGTTCAATTTGGTGCACTGCAACATGGAACGGGAACCAGTTTAACTTACAATGGTGAGGGGCTAATGATAACTAGTCAGACACCGTAACCACGTAACAATTCGACCCCGGAGGCCTGCTTAACCATGTTCAAAAATGAAATAGTATACTAGTATATATATGGGCTTTGTATGAATTAGATGTAAGTTCATACACACCTTTTTCTGGCGGTCGTACCTCGATGTTTCATTAACTGTGACATTCTGAATAAAAAAAAAACAGTTTACAATAAAAGAACAACAGTTCAAAATAAAAACAACAGTTTAAAAAACAGTTTGAGATAAAAAAAAACAATATACAACAAAAGAAACAAGATGACTTTTAAAGAAAAGAAAAACAGTTTACTATAAAAAAGATATGGATCCAGTATAGATCGATGGAAAGACAAAAAAGATAGACATATGCTATTTTGATTAGAAAAAAAGTTAACAAGTGAAGATATAGTTCAAACTTAAATTTTTTTTTTTCACTCGGATTTAACGTCGTACCAACAGGCAGGCATGAGGCGTACACGTTGATAGAACCGTCGATCTTCTGCACGCTAGAACGGCTGCCTCCCCATGTGAAAGAAATACGTCTGATCTCAGGTGAACAGAACTTAAGGATAACGGACCCTGATACAATCTTTTTTATGACTATGAACAAAGGTTGGAGGTACCTGATCCTTATAAATTATGACATTTAAACTTAATTGATAAAATATTAACTTACAACCATACACAATTTTGAAATGATGGACATGGGTCTGTTATATTTGACTTTATATCATAAAGGGAGGTAATATTATTTACTAGTACTCTTGGTTGGTAGATAGTTCGGGGCTTTTTCGATCTTCAATGGGTGTGGAAAGGTAAAAACGTTAGAAAGTGGATGAACCGTTTCTTGGGCATAATAAAAACTCTAGACTCGCGGGAGGGGGGGGGGGGGGGTATGGTAGGTCGGGTACCAGAAACGAACATTTTTAATGCCTTATTGTAATTTGTTGGTTGAAAAACAACACCGTTTTCTTCCTTACTTACCTCTGTCCTTGGGGCCTGTTCAGAAATAGATGTAAAGTTTGTCTCCGCTTCTTGCTGAAGAAAGCAGACAATCTTATTTTACAATTTAAACATATAAAATCATTGACCTACATGTATTTATCAAATCTGTGTATTATGTCTATGCATTAAGTCTGCTAAATAAGTCTATGCAATAAGGCTACAATTCATCAAATAATAAACCGTTTGTTTTCTTTTCTCAGAAGTATAACGTGCACCATCAGCCGGGGTCATTTGGCGACTTCAGCTTTAAATGAGGATAAAAGATCCCTAATGTACACCTGGATAGAACCATAGTCCTTCCGTCAGCTGGCTAAGTTGACAGCTTCTTCACATGTGAAAGTTTGTCCCGGAAGGGATTCGAACTTACGGTGGTGAGAGGCTAGTAATTAAACCTACTTATCAGACATCGTAACCACTCGATCACGAAGGTCCCATCAAAATCAACAACTCTTGTGTTTCAAAATTCATGAATTATTCATGATATGAACTCCCAATATAATTTATGCATGTATGTAAATGAGGAAATTGTTATATTCAATGTTATGAACAAACTTACTCTAATCTCATCCCTGATAATATCTCGCTGTGTCCTTCCCTGTAATAGATAATTAATAAAATACTTAAAAGCTTTTTAGTTCGTGTATGCCATCGTATTTGCCACCAGTTAACACGAAGTAAAATATCTGTGACAAACTTTCCTTAAAACGGGAAGAATTTATGCATGTTTGAAAAAGAAAACATTTTTCTGTTCTCTTGCCAATTGTTATTAATAGATTGTGATATTTTATTTGCGATATTATTACATAAATAACAAGATGTGCTTTTAAAACGCAATAACCCCATTCAGGCGACTTTGACCTACTGACCTGAAAATACAAAAACCCTGTAGAGGTTGTCACGAGGAACTAACTTATGTTGATTGTAAGTGGAAGCGTTTTGATTTTAAAGGCAAGGTTAAAGTTTGGTACCGTACCAACAGACATACGTACTTATAGATAGATAAGTTAGTGCAAGGACTTACGAGCATGTATATAATTATGTCCTTGGTTAATGTTGTTAAAATATACAAAGACAAGACAAATAGTCCTTTTTCCGGTTACTTTAACTAAACAATCGGGACAGCTGGTCGTAAAACAGTTATTTTTAATTCTTTCAAGACATATCTTTGGTACTTTTGGGTCATGATTCGTCCCCAAACAGTTTCATACTTCGGATTTTGTTGTTAGAAACTTAAGGGCCGCGATCAAAGAACATGGTCAGTCGGCTAGCATCAGTTATAAAACTTGAGATCGGTCTGCAAGGTCAAACCTCATATTTTGTCTTTTAATCACGGTTTCTATGTTTATTGTGATCACTAATTACATTAGCGTGACACCAAAATTAATCTGAATACGATGAAGAAAAGGTACTTTGCTCCCATATCAATAGCATCGGGAGCATAATGTTTTTGTCAATCTATCGCATGTATTTAAACATCAATCTGCGTTATTTTTTCAACCATAATAGAATTGGGATTGATATTAAGTGAGATCGGACGCTGTTCTCAAGTTTTATAACCTCGGGATAGGTGTCATGATTCAGACTGATACACAGGTTAATGCCATGATTATAAAATAGTTTTATTTATTCCGGTTTATTTGAAATGAAACTTAATCATCTTGTAAATGTATTTCGCTTCTCGTACACAGCAAATATAAGCTGGTGAAATTAACATTCCCTTATACACGGTAAGCAAAAACAATATACAATATCATTTACACTGCAACCATAGTTTGTAACTTTGTACTATAGGTATATTAGTAATATAAACTGGCAAATGTTTGAATATCGGTACATCATATTTATTCATCTGTATATATATTATCAAAGTATATGCCTTTCAGTAATAAATTTCAGTAATGTTTATACATGTACAATATTTGTTACCGCAAATGTATGATATTGATGACAAACATGTACATTTGTATAAAATTTACACCAATAGATATTTCTACTTGACTCAAAAAGATCGATCGACTTCTAGATTTATACTGAATATTTCTATCTTCTAATTATTACACTGCATCACAATTACAACTCGTAAAACACATTTTGCAATAGACAAATGTACAAGTTTTACGACATATCATTATATAACGACTTGAGATGAGTAAAAATCACTAGGCTAAACAATGTCTTATAAGCATCAACTTACCAAATTCATTTGATTAAACATTTTAGAAATATGATTATATCCGTAAGTTTAAAAAATATCACTTAGTTTAGTTTGAAAGGTTGGCATAAATTCGCAAATTTTCCGTTGGCTATGAATCCGCTTTTGTTGAATTTAAGGCATGAATCAAAAATAAAGATTTATCTATCTATCTATTATTAAACGCATGTAAATTTGAATAATACGTAAGTAAGAAAGACATGTCAATGCATGTAATTCAATAGCAGGTTTTTTAACGATATCATTGTTTCGGACAGCCGGTATTATTATCAACTAGGAAGTTTTGGTTCGCTTGAATTGAGTGTACAAGCGGTATTCTTCAAAACTGATTTACATAAGTTTCATATCAAATAGTATACACATTAATGTTCAAATATCTTAAACGGGTTTCAAACACAAAAAATATTGTGTTATACATAAATAAGGCGTTAAATATTTGCTTACTTGATTAGAGCGCGTTTCTGATTTTATAGCATAATTATAATTTATTTGTTTAAAACTGTCGTTATCAATGTTTTAGTATTAGCCATTTGATTTCTTGTAAATTAAAAAAAAACTAAATACAGGAAAAAAATATTATATGCATGGAGCAAAATAAACTGGTTCCCGTTCCATGTTGCAGTGCACCAAAAGCTTTGTCACAGTACAGACAGAATCAACGGGCACCAGTTGAGGAGAAAAATAGCTTAATTAGTTTGATGACATCGATGTTTGATCCAAGGACGTTATTTTGCATTAGGGTCACTCAGATATGATTGATTTAAAAGACCCCTGGTTACATATGATCGAGAGTCCAGATAGGGTTTCATCTGTAAAGTTTCATCTGTTATTTTTTTATATTAATTAAATGGTTTAAGTCTGTTAGGGACATGATATTATTACACTATCGTATTGTCCCTGTTTATAATCACCAAACATTGGCGGTTTATTTCCTTTGCTTGATTGGTTTTATTTGATGCCAATCTATATGAGACGTAAACTCATCCATTAGATAATGCATGGTGTATAAATTTACATAGTATGCCTTTTTTATCAAACATTTATAATAAGAACAATAATGAAGTTTTAAACAAAACATTATGTAATGATGTTGATTTAAATGTTGATAGGGACTACCATACACATAGTGGTCCAAGATGCTCAGGTGCGTAACTTGCCCTATAATAATGTGTCACTGTAGGCATGCACCTGTCTAAGATGGTCAGGGACATCTTATCACCGCAGATTGCCGAAGTCGCATTCAAGTCGCATTCTGTAGCATAATCCGGTGTGCTATGGTCTAACATATTTAAGTTGAAGATCTTGTTATTTCCCGGATAGATTTAATCATTTTGAGTTTTTAATTATCAAATGATTTTCCACGAAAGTTGCAAACGTTTATTAAGATCTGCATTCAAAGGTCATTCTTGTTCCAATTCACTTAGCACCTTGATATATAAGACACATCTTTTCATAATACCATTTTTGTGATTATAATAAGCTAAATAAATATTTGACTTTTAAAAAGGGATATCAGTACGGATGTTAAATTGAGGCAGGAAAAAACAGGAAAGTAAAGTCAGTATTACATTTTGTGGTTTTTGTTGTTCTGTACGAACACAAAGTCATTACCATTTCTCAACAATCGCTCTTTTTTCATTTTCCTGCATACTGAACTGCTTCCATTAACCTTCGGCCTACGTATACATAGTTCAAATGTTTCAATTCAATGGCATAAATATAAATTCAAATATGACGTGCATATAAGTCAAAATCGGATGGCTATGCAATATCGTAAACGAGCAATACAAAACAGTTGTAACAAGAAAAACTATAACAAGACGAATTTCAAGAAACATATTGGTTTATGTTTTTTGTATGATGTTGCTTTTTTCATAAAGGATATTGACTGTATATTTTATTCAATCCTCCATTAAGGACAGTATAAAATATTTACATGATATGAGTTATGCACATTATAATGACAATCATGAGTATTTGACAAATGAATAAATTCATGTATATAGTTCACAAGCACATGGTTATATCATACCCTACATCAATCAAATAGAATCAACCTAAATGTTAACGAATTCACCATAAATCTGAGCACTATCATACAGGCACATTGAACTTCAAATAGCCACACAACAACTTATCTAGGTATTTACTTACTTGTCAACTATTAATAGATTCAGTCATCACCATTAGCCAATCAAATAGCCAGGATAAGCCAAGCTAGTAATAGACACAACACTATATACTCGCAAACAGCTAAAATAAACTAATACTCATAAGTATAATTCGTCCAGAAAAATCTAAACAATCCTCTCCCTCTGATTACTACAATATTTACTATCAGTACACATTTCAAGGAAGGATGACGCCATAATTTCCATGCTGTATATGCAAATCTAGTCTGGTTCCTAGCTTCTATTGCAAAACGTATAGAAGTCACCATTAAATTCATGGACGATGCAATGATAACTGTGAGTCAACCAGATATTTAAAAAACTGTTTCATCGGAAGATTTTCATCGATTAATTTAATGCTTATAACGTGTAACTTTTTCTTCTAGCATCTATGATCTATTACATTCTGCATAAGTTGAGTATACAAAGGGGCAGGTATGAAAACCATGAAAATTTTGTTAGCGAATAACTAGTGGGTAATTTTGCCCATGGTCCTCAGATTAGGAAGGAATGTTGATCATTACAAGAACCATTTTAACTAAACGTTAATTGTCCATGCGTTAAGCACTCAAATGCTATCGTAATCAGTAGTTAGCCACTACTAAATAGACATTTTATGTCTTTTATATGAAGTGACTAGAAGATGCAAGTTCACAACAATCAGTGATGAGTGCTGCTGCCATTTTCTCTACTACAACATATTGGCACACATACCTCAGTTGAGTAGATATACTATTGACCTTCTATTAGGAGCTGGCAACCAACGCCTTCATAACCCACACATTGTTGTTGATGTGTTAGCTGTGTACAATAAATCTGTGCAAATCCCATTAATGTTCAATATACTAGTACCCCAGGTCTGGCGAAAACGCACGCTACGGCAGAACTTATTATGTTGGCACAGGAGAGCAGATGATACTTTGACTGATAGTGATCTAGCATTGTCCTATTGATACAATGTGACGTCAATGCCATCTTGAATAAAAGGTTACAGTCAATGCCTAGTCAATGTACTAGTATCTCTAGGCGGTAAGACTTTCTTCAGCTACTAGCCAATGTTTCTTCCGTTGCCATGATATGCCCGACCATACTATCACTGTCGGATGGATGGAACATTCTGTGTAACGTCCATCTCGATGACGCCATGCCTTATGCCTTCCTATCCATCAATTTATGCGAAAATCCGTATACTTCTTTTAACAGTATAAACTGATGTTGACGTATGGTAGACCAACTAATGCATAGCTGTTTATACCCCTTTATTTCCTTGACAGTCATGTTTGAAAACGATCTCTGAGGTTTTTGAGGACAATAATGTCTTGTTGACGAGGTCACTCTCTGATGTCATGGGTGTAAATGGGTAGGCACAAGAGCTTTGCTGTTAAGTTTTTTTTATTTATTCTGACTACGAGGGGAAACAATGTATACTGGTGGCAACAACGTTGTTTGACATGTCCCCGTTACCATACTGACGGTTTTATGGCGTTGAGTATCAGCATCATTGAAACACCCCATGATGTAAATAACATTTTAATGAATAAACAGAATTCACGGTTACATAGGATAAGAAAACTATATTATCTTGTCTTGTTTTAGACAATACCAAGCGTGGCTTCGACGCTGTATTTGAAGGTTTTTTCACTTTTATCGCCATAACGTTTTTTTTTATTTAAAGTGTCATATCTATACTCATCACAAAATTCTAATGGCTAGTAATTCTAATATTTATAAACAGACTTTTAGCAACAATAATAATGCTGCCACTACATGGTGGTAACATATTTCAAGTTTCATTACACTTGAATCGCTTAAGAATGTAGAAGTAGTTCACTCCACGACCTAGTGATACTGTTCACGGACGGACCAACCGACCGACCGACCGACAGAGTAACTCCAACATACCCCCTCTCGAACTTCGTTTGCCGGGATATAATAACATGTATAAATAGAACAACTTTCACTCATGCTTATAAAATTGTTCAAATTCAAATTCTGAAATTCGATATGTTTCTGTTTGTATAGCCTATTTAAAGATAACTCTATATAAATATGCATTTAATATCATCCTAAGACAAAGAATCTAAGAAATATTGAAGAAATGATTTTCTGATTACGGAGAATTTTGCACCAAATTACCATACCACTGCGTTCAAATTATCTCCCTTATTAAAAACCACAAAATGTGATTCTGACTTTATTTTCCTGTTTTTCTGTCTCAAATCATTAATTTAACATCCTTAATAATATCTCTATCTAAAAGTCAAACATTTATTTATCTGATTATAATCACAAAAACGATATTATGTAAAGATGTGTCTGAGGACCGTGGGAAAATTTATTTTGGATTCAAAAGTCAGTTCGAGTTGCTTCCCTTAGATATTACGGTAATGTGAACAAGAACAATGAATGTTTGTCAACGAACTCTACACATTAAACTGTGCAATTTATCACTAATTCTTGGTGTAATTAAATTTTTTAAGAATATTAGTTAAGTAGAAGTATATATAAGGCTGTAAAATGATTCATTTTAGTGAGATACTGCGTCTAATGTACTTGAAATTTCCGAACACGTAAATGTCTATAAGATTTCAAACTTACCTATTTCTTCCTATATATAAGCATGGCTACCTATTATTTTGTGTATGTTAAGTCTACCATAAACATATGTTTTATATACAAAATCATGTATGTGACTGTCAGGGGCGTACCTTGTCCTGTAATAATACATGTGAAGGCATCTTTCTAAGTTGGCACATTTTCACCATAGAATGCCGGATGCGCATTCGGCAGCATTTTCCGGTGTGCGATAAATTAAATATGTTTGTATGAAGTTCTTGCAGTTCTGGATGTACGTTGTTCAAGCTCTGGGTACTGTGATGGTCCATTTTTCCATTACCATTCATATTATTGCATTTTTCTCATTGTTATTTCTTTGTTAGAAAAAGTGTAAGCCTACAGTGCCTATAGGAAGTTACGCCAGTGATGTTGATAAACATATATCATTTGAATTAATTACTAGTAATTAAAAACTCCTAAAAATCATCTTTTAATTCTTAAGTAATCAAGTATTGGATTTGTTGGATTTGAAACTGTTTTAGAAATGATGTCATTATATTATCGATGTAAATAGATTAACAGCTTGAGAGACAAAACAGAGACAAAAAGCTGGCAGCATCTGGCTGTGTTTTCGTCATAAGAAACCCATGTGTTACCACAGTATTATCTACATATTGATTGGGAAGGGCTAACTGCTATCTGGGACGTCCCGAAAGTCGTACGGAATGGATCATGCAATTATGGACACAACTTCATAATTTATGAGTAAAGATAAACTTTTGTAGAAAAACTTGATAAATCATGGTGTTATTTATTAGTTTGTATCAAATTGCTGAAAATTATTATCTAAGTTTTCATTTTGATTCTGAATGGAGCCCCTTCATGTATTTAAGTTATACTCAACCAGTTTCTTGTTGCTGCCATCAGAACTTTCGGAACATTCCCAATTATGAGTAAATATCCTACACGTTGACAAGTTGATGAAATAGTTTACAAAGTTATTCCGCTGTGATAGTTCGGTGTTTATTTTTAAATATTTACAAACATTATTTTTAAAAAAGTAAAGAATTTTTGGAAGTAATTTTGTTCAAAACCAGAGAAGTAGAATGATTTTACGGACGTTTTGTGGTATATTGTTGTTTGAAATCTGGTGTCTGAATATTGTTTCGACAAAACCAAATGTTGATGAAAAAGAACATGAAGGTAATTGAGGATTGTTTCTTATTAAATTTTATCGGTCGCGCTATATAGCCCTTCTCAATAAATTTTCAAAATCCCGCCTGAGCATTTACAATATATATCTATGTGATGTGAAAATTAACGTTATACATTCAATGTGCCTCTCTGCGTCATATCAACAATACCAAGGACCACAATTGAAACATGAGCTTGCTGTTTTTGTTGTATATAAAATCTGTGTGCTATATGTATCATATTTTGTGATACTTTTTATCAAAGTAGGTTTTTGACAATAATGTACAAATAAATCTATCTGTAACTAGGTATAAACAGCTGGGTATCGAAAATAATGTATGTATTCTCAGGGACCGTGTATTATATGTAATATAGAGTCCCTGGTATAATGCTATACGTCTTGTATAAAACAAGAGCGCCACAAGCGGTTCCAGTGCTCGTCTGTTCGCCACCTCAGTTAAATCTATAAACCTATGAAGTATCACATTGCTACCCTATTATAATTTCTGAATTATGAGCTACATTAAAGTTTCTGCACATACGCATACGACACAGACGACTCAGTGGTCACAATAGCTAAAGATAAATTTGTATTACAACCAATGTAACATACATGTAGTTAAATGGTAATTCTATGATTTGTCTGAATCTTAGGACCATGTGTGGGAATGGACTGTCTCCATGGAGTATTGATGCACAATGACGAGGCTCAGGGTGAAGAACACATAGCAGAAGACCAATATCTGAGATTCAAAGCCGTTTTAGATACAGATAAAGATCGTGCTGGTACCCAAAATGCTGAAAGACAATTGCATGGTATGTTAATGCATGGTGATTCCGAAGCTGGGGACCATCATGATGAGAAAATCGACACACTTCCGGAACAGCAGAAGGATGTTGGTCCGAAGGATTTATCGGAAATGATCCACAAAGGCATGCATGGAGACGAGGGACATATTAAGCATTCTTGGGATGAAAAGCCAAGCAGTGGTGAAAATAACCCAGGATTACCCACTGGTGATAAATTAATGCATGGAATTTTAATGCATGGTGATGAAAACTATGAACATAGTGTGGATGACAATAAAGAGGATGTTGAACAAGCTAAGAATATAGGTCCAAAGGATGCAGCAGAATATCTGCATGGTGTGTTGATGCATGGAGACGCAGAACCAGGTGCTAGTCACGACCATGGGACAGACGATGCTAAAGTAAATGCCAAAAAAGGTAATATCGGACCAAACAATGATCTACATGGAATACTAATGCATGGAGATGCAAATGTAGGTCATGATCACAGTGACGAGGATTCTAATACTGAACATGAAGTATTTAGTGATATAACGAAAATACTTGACATGGACTTAGATGAAGATTTACTCAAGATGATAGATGTTCAGAAAATTCTCGAAAAAGACCGACAAGAGTATGCTGATTGGATTTTAAACAATCCTCAATTCATGGACGAATCGACGATGGGGTCAACAAGAGCTGATGTTTCAGATACCATTTTAGACGACATCGAACTCATGAAAAAGCGTTATTTAGCTGACAAAGATGATGACAATGAAGAAGACCAAAAAAAGAAAGAACGCTATGAATTGCCATTCACAGCTGAAGATGCACTTTCGGTTTATAATAAAGACGAACATGCAGAAGAAGGAGAAGATATGAGACATGACCTTGAACTTGCTGGAAGCACAGAACCAATAAATGCTAGACATAAAGTGAAAATGGCGCTTATGAAATCAACTGAAGATTAAAGTTGTGATAATTATGAATTGAGATTTTTGTCATATTTAACTACATGCACTTTGTTATCCTCAAGATGTTTTATGAACAAAAAAGTGATGAACCAGTATCTATATGTTGCTCATTATTTTTAAGATAGAGGATTTATACATGTTATTTGTCACGAATAATTATGTTTTTTTTTCATGAACACATGTACTGTCTCATATCCATACAAACTGCCTCACGAACAAATGTACTGTCTCATGTCCATACAAACTGTTTCATGACCATAAAAACCGCTTCATGAACACATGTACTGTGTCATGTCCATACAAACTGTCTCATGACCATAAAAACTACTTCATGAACACATGTACTGTCTCATGACCATAAAAACTACTTCATGAACTCATGTACTGTCTCATGACCATACAAACTGTCTCAGGACCATGAAATCTACTTCATGAACACATGTATTGTCTCCTGTTCATACAAACTGTCTTATGACCATACAATCTGCTTCATGAACGCATATACTGTCTCATGACCATATAAACATCTTCATGAACACATGTACTGTCTCATGTCCATACAAACTCTCTCATGCCCATAAAAAATACTTCATGAACACATGTACTGTCTCATGTCCATACTAACTGTCTCATGTCCATACAATCCGCTCCATGAACACATGAACTGTCTCATGACCGTAAAAACTACTTCATGAACACATGTACTGTCTCATGTCCATACAATCCGCTCCATGAACACATGAACTGTCTCATGACCGTAAAAACTACTTCATGAACACATGTACTGTCTCATGTCCATACGAACTGTCTCATGACCACACAAACTGCTTCATGAATGCATGTACTGTCTCATGACCATACAAACATCTTCATGGACACATGTACTGTCTCTTGTCAGTACAAACTGGCTCATGACCACACAAACTGCTTCATGAACACATGTACTGTCTCATGAACACACAATCTGTCTCATGAAAAGCTACAGTAGAAATAACTGTATTGGAAGCACTATGGTACATGTTGAAGTATTATTGATAAATCAAAACACTGAGTAAAGTTTTTGAGTTGAAAAATATTTATTGATGCATATGTATAAAGTATATAAATATCACAACTACAAGAATATATATAAATACCTACACTAGGTCTTGGTTTATCTACAGTAAATAAGCAAGAATGGACCAGTTATTGTTGGTTCAAAGCCATGAATTTAAACAATTCCTGGTATGGTCCTGTACAACTTTAATCAATAATATGTCATTGTCAGTATTTAACTCTACAAATGCAGATAAATATATACACCAAATATTAAACCAGTTCAGTTTCAATGATAAACAAAGTACTCATGGAAACTGGACTTACATAGACTCGCACTGCAACATGGAAACTGGACTTACATAGACTCGCACTGCAACATGGAACGGGAACTAGATTAACAATTCCGTGGTGGATGTAACAAAATGTAGCACTTCGGTCCATATCAAAATTCATACGAGACGAGTGAGTGACGCTATAGAAAGCTGAAATATCGTTCAGTTTCTAAAAACTGTCATAACCCATTTTCACTTGTTTTCTTTGAGATAAACACCAGTTTCAGACTTATGATATGATTTTACCATAAATTTTAGCCAATAGACAAACACTGCATAAACTAAAGCAGACATCTTTGGCAATTACAATAAACTATTTTTGTTTTGACAGAAATTTAACAGACTCATAAACAAAAATAACTAACAACTTATTAGCACATACACACAAAAACAACATTAAAATGTGCAATATTTACACTAAATCCAATTAAAGCAACAGAAAATTAATGAATAAATTAAAATAAAACATTTAGTGACATTTACAGAAAATAAACTATGGACAGAAAACCATGAAGTCTGGAATAAGTAGACAGAGAAAAGTAAAATAACACTTAAATCGATTTAAAAACACAACTATTCTCTGATTCTCAGGATCTGTTTAAGTCAACAAAATGGTTTGAAATCTTACAAATCATGTTTATCTGGCAAACACTAAAATGCATACCATTAGACTAGACTGGTTTTATGTACTATTGTAAGACATTAAAACTTTTATTGAACAAACTTAGTGCTTTTAACCAGTCTAGTGTATGCAAATTAACTAGCATCATAAAAAGAATATCTTCTCCTTAAAACGTACACCAGATAAAGTTTTAATAAAGATCTGCACTAATGAGTTTCCAATCAGTTGGTGTACCTTTCAAGTATAATAAATAATAACATAATACAAACTATTTGGTAGATTAATGTATAAAAATATTGAAATAATCCAATGAGTAGAAGTTTGTAAAAAAACAATGTAGAACCAAGATCAAGGCACTGAGATAATAAAGACAAGAGCATGAAGGTTAACAGGGAGATAATCCAGTGGTTACTTCAGTGTTCAGGTTATAAAACTTGAGAACAGTCTCAAAGCTCAAATCTCTATTCCATTCTCAAAGTATTATGTTTGAAAAGAAAGAGCTGCTTTAAGTTCAAATCTATGTTCAGATCAATTATTCTGTCAGTTTAAATCTATGTTCAGATCAATTATTCTGTCAGTTTAAATCTATGTTCAGATCAATTATTCTGTCAAAGTTGAAATCTATGTTCAGATCAAGTATTCTGTCAAAGTTTAAATCAATGTTCAGATCAAGTATTCTGTCAAAGTTTAAATCAATGTTCAGATAAATTATTCTGTCAAATTTGAAATCTATGTTCAGATCAATTATTCTGTCAAAGTTTAAATTTATGTTCAGATCAATTATTCTGTCAGTTTAAATCTATGTTTAGATCAATTATTCTGTCAAAGTTAAAATTTATGTTCAGATCAATTATTCTGTCAAATCTGAAATCTATGTTCAGATCAATTATTCTGTCAAATTTGAAATCTATGTTCAGATCAATTATTCTGTCAAAGTTTAAATTTATGTTCAGATCAATTATTCTGTCAGTTTAAATCTATGTTCAGATCAATTATTCTGTCAAAGTTTAAATCTATGTTCAGATCAATTATTCTGTCAAATCTGAAATCTATGTTCAGATCAATTATTCTGTCAAATTTGAAATCTATGTTCAGATCAATTATTCTGTCAAAGTTTAAATTTATGTTCAGATCAATTATTCTGTCAAAGTTTAAATTTATGTTCAGATCAAGTATTCTGTCAGTTTAAATCTATGTTCAGATCAATTATTCTGTCAAATTTGAAATCTATGTTCAGATCAATTATTCTGTCAAAGTTTAAATTTATGTTCAAATCAATCATTCTGTCAAAGTTTAAATTCATGTTCAGATCAAGTATCCTGTCAGTTTAAATCTATGTTCAGATCAATTATTCTGTCAAAGTTTCAATCTATGTTCAGATCAATTATTCTGTCAGACTGTTGTATCAATAATATCATTATTGTCTGAACATTTAACTTAGAAACATTAAAAGACAATTATGAGATTCGAGCTCAAGAGACCAATCTCAAGTTTTAGAACCTTGGGGCCAGATAAAATAACAGATACAACATTTGAACAGCATAAAATGTCAGTATATTTAATAACAAATAAAAACAATCAGTAACAATCTATCTACTAGACTACAACTTGTACATATTTCTGACCAAACAAGCAGTGTTGTTTCTTTATCAGTTTTAATATTTTACATCTGTCAGAAAATCGTTTTTTTGAACATTTGTGAATGCGAAATGCATTGAGTTACATATTAATGAACATTTCGACACATGATAATATCAACTTACATAGTATGAGGTGTAATATTTCATACAAAACAACATTCTACGTACATTATATTCACACTTAGAATTTAACAAGCAGCACTGTACGTGACATAGTAAATATAAAAACTAGCAGAGAATATTAAGTAAAATTGTGGACGGCAAAATTCATAAAAATGCATCTTCAATATAATATGATATGTATATGTTAAGTATAAGCCAAGATTTGAGAGGTGTACCTGGTATGTTGCATTACATGGCACACAAGTCTTGAGTTTAAGTTTATATACACTAATACATTTTGTACATTGTAATGAGATTTTCAAATAATAATGAGTAGAACATATTAAGTAGAATATAATATAAGACAACAAACCTACCACTTTGGTAAAAATACAAGTAAAATACAAGCTTTGCATTGAAAGGTTCAGTTAATCAGAATTTTATTTTCGTAGGACGGCATTTTCTGAAAAAAAATTGATAGTAAAAAAATTTACCCAAGAGAGTATTAAGAAATGAAAAATTATAATATCACATGACAACTGACCTCTCATGCATATATAGACAATAGGTAAACATTAGATTTATCATTGTGAGTTGAAGAACAATTATATATACCATAAAATATGAGATCTGTATGTATGAGAATCAAACAGAAAGTTATCAGCTACTGATCATTTACAATTATTTATACAAACAGGAGAAAAATTGAAATCAGGTTATATGGGGGTAATCAGTAGGAATGGACTCACACAATAAGTTCTTAAAACGTTGGTATATATTTTGTACATAATATACTTAGAATATTATTTTAATTTGTCTAAATATTAGCTTCATACACCTGGGGTATGACTGAACAGTTGTTCTAGCAAAGATGAAATAAATAAATTTCACATTATGAAATGATATTAAATTAACAATAAGTTTATGCCAGATACTTATCATGGCCGGGAAATAAATATACTTAACGCACTTGAGTCATAAATCACAGACGTATAACAGCACAATTTAACAAAATAACTAAAAACAATTAAACCTATGCAAAAAGGTCACCTTATGGAAAGACAAAATGTGGCCTTTATTTACTGGTGATCTTTATTCAAAGGTCATTTTGTTCTTAATAATCAATGATTGTTTTAAATGAATGACCTTTATTCACAGGGTGGCCTTTATTCAGAGGAGGGCACTATGTCTGCTAACACAGGTTTTACTGTACATGTGAAATGTCTAATAGATCTTCCTTAGAACTCCTCTAAGAGAAAACAAATTAATAACAGACGTTCATTCAAATAACCTTTTAGACCCTTGGAGTTGTCAGTAACGAAATATAAGATTTATGATGAAAACAATGAAAACTATGCAGTCTGATATTTACAGATTTTCTAGAAAGTAACACCTGATTTCAGACGGATAAAAATTAACACATACAGTGATGTAGTAAGTTTAAGTAATTCAGTTATTAGAATATAACTTCATACAACACACACTTTATAACATAGGAATGAAGAATAATGTTGAGTTCACACTTAATGAATATGGCAAATACAACATATATAGACAAGAAAATGCTCCAAAAAATCTCTTAACAATTGATGCTAACAAAAATATCATTAAAACTTAAATGCTTATATTTCCTATAAGCCCTAATTATTCAACACATAAACAATAGTACCTAACACTTTGAAACAAGAAAACTAACCAAAGGTGTTTTCTAAGTATAAACTCTTGTTAAAATAATACCCAATACATAAATAGACTTATTAAATAGTCAATAGATCTTTGTATACATGTTCATAAGCAGACATTTCGTCTTAAGAATCATAGTTCACTTCCAAAAAAGATGATATATCACAGGTATAATCATATTGTATAATGATAATACATTTAAAATTACCTGTCTCCATTCATCACGGTGAACTAATACACTAGAAACAATGTTTTCACATATTCCATAAAAAAAAGGAATGGACTAAAACTTGACTAAAACTCATCTGCTTCTTTGGAAACATATTGTTGTCATCTAATGTCAAGGTCTAAATATTTTCCAAATCTAAATCTTCATCATCACTAACATCAGTAACAGAAACAAAGGATGTCCTACTGTTTGACCTTTGTGCAGTAGGAGGAGCGGTGCTAGGCATTCCTGAAAGTATAAAATAATCCATCAATACAATCAATTAAATCTAATCATTCAGTCTTGATTACCTGACAAACAATCCAACAATCACATGCATCTACAGTGAAACCTGTGTTAGCAGCCACCTCAGAATAAAGGCCATCCTTTTAATAACTGTAACTGATTATTTAGAACAAAATTACCTCCAAATAATGTCCACCTGACAGTAAAGACCACATTATGTATTTCCCAATGGTGGGTGGCTCTTGTTCACAAGTTTGACTGTTATTATAATATTTCACATGCATTTACGGTGATTAACATGTCATGCAGAGAACAATTTACAAATGTATCACACAAAGTTATAATATCACCTTATCGAATCAGGAAAACCAGATACATGTACTGTACATGTATAATAATGACTAAATATTTTAATGAAACCTGACATGTTTTTAATGAAAATATACGGATACAAGTAGTTACCGGTAATGAATACAAAGTTTATAAATGAATTTCAACCAGACAGTCATAAAGTTTCATAAACCTAGGCTAAAACCAACTGAAAATAGAGACCACCTCTGTTAAAGAAAACACTAGTTTCTTCTATCAAAGTTGGTCTTTATCAACAGTTTGACTGTTTATATGATAAATGTAAAACAAATCTATGTACTGGGGAGGAAGATGCAGATAGCTATAAGAAGTCTACCATGTTGTGTTAGCAGCTAAATATGTCTAGTTTTACATCAAGCCAAAGCAAAGATAACTTTAACAAGATAACTCTATTAAGCTATTGCTACATTGGTGTGCTAAAGCAAAAAATACAATCAATAAATACAAATAATATAAATTGCTATTGATTTGGGTTTAACGCTATTATTTAAACAATTTTTCAGTTATACACGTCGGCCAATTAACACAACAAGTTTTCTTGGACTATATTCTAGCCAGTACTAACTTAGCCTTCCACAAGGAGCCCCCAACTTCTCCACATATGGAGCAAAACTGACATTGTCATCAAATTTTCATGGAAGGGTATGACCTTTTGTGACCGTAAATCAAACCCAAATTGCCAGGTTACAAATCAAGCACACTATCAACTGGACCACAGCCGTGACTTTAGTAATATAAAAGGACTCTCATGTGACCCTTAAAATGGCATTTTGACTCCTGAAATTAGCAAATTAAAGCTTTTGACTCAAGAGAATTTATAACAAAGCGTCAAATCTACTATTACAACAGTAGGAAATTTTGTAGATTCTTCACACTATTATCAGCTGTCATTTATGACCCTGAACCTTTGATGTCCGGTGAGCACGCTAGTAGTAGTAGGTGTATAAATATACAATAAAATGGATTCTATGAAGATATATGAATATATTTATATGGACATTATGAACTTCTACTTCCATGCAACATTGCCATCTCCCAACAGATAGGGTTTACTCTTCATCAACAGTAATGTATAGAGAATGAATTAGAAGAAAGTGAAAAGGTTAAGGAAAAGGATACATTGTAACATACAACAACAGATTTCCCACTAAATGTCTACACTGAATACGATTAGTCAAGTTTATTTCATTTTTGATTTGTAAAAACAAGCTATCAGTTCTATGTATTTTGGACGCCAAAAATTGCAGAATTTTCATCAAACCAAAATAATCCAGCAGACTGTTTAGTCCTAATGATACAAAAAATATGGCAATGTATATCCTATGTTTAAACACAATACATGTACTTGTATATCAGTGAAATAAATAATGTAAAATTTGTCACAATATCCCAGGAAAATTTACTGTACATTGAAATTTAATGTGACAATCTTTTGTTTATCTATTATTTAGCAGCCTGTTAGACAGCTATGGGGGAAGATACAGGTAAACAGGGCATTTATATCCCTACTCTTATTTAGTTTTTCCAGGTTCTTTATCATGCCCGGTGTAAGCAACATTATACAACTAATTTCATGTGATTTTAAAAACACAGTACTTGGCTTGGTAGCTGGGATGGAGACACTGAAAAAGCGTCCCTGAAATATTGAA
The DNA here is from genome assembly GCA_964023205.1 of Lutraria lutraria. Lineage (NCBI taxonomy): Eukaryota > Metazoa > Mollusca > Bivalvia > Venerida > Mactridae > Lutraria > Lutraria lutraria. The sequence goes on from OZ026842.1 coordinate 9,786,274, forward strand.
AGGTGGAGCCAAGATTCAAACCCACTACCTTTGTGACAATCTCTACAGAATTATGTATCAATTCTAAGGCATGCATTACCAGAATCCTTACATAGGAATATAATTTTATACAAAACGTTGCCGTGCACAACCAAAGCAAAAATACAATACAAAAAAAGAAATAAACTTGCAGGAGACAAAAAAATATATCTGATGCAAAAATGCCATATACTCACAAATGTAATTCAGATATATTAGAATCTAAGGGAAGATAATAATAATACATGTATATACAAGTATAAACAAACAACACTTCATATCTAATGTATCATGGTAAGTTATTAAATAGCCAGTTAAACATGATTCTAAAGTCTAGTAAAGACCTTGTAATGAAAGAGGCCTTAACTCAAATTTATGGATATAACCACAGACTACCAGCTTGTGAAATTTTTTTTTCACTATATATATATTATAGAGTAAAGGTATAGAACTCATGGGCTCAGAAATCACACCAGTCATGTTCATCAAGGTCCTGATGTAACAGTTCTGAACCGATTCTTAAAAGCCAGGTTTTATTTGACGCAGAAATAATTTCTCTTGAACCACCATCCACTCTCATATCCATATATTGCTCTGAACAAGGCTTGTGATAAAAAATGGCAATAATAGCAATAATCTTTAAATGCAACTACATGTATACAGGTAAAAAAACACAAATAATTATTTAGCTTACTATTGGTCAAGCAATTCTATTGAAAAGAAAGACTTATCTGGTACATAAATCATATCAAACCTAAACTATAACACAGCAAGTGATCATATTCTAAACCAGAAAAAACTAACAATGAAAAGCAAGCACAAATAAAAGAGCTAACTAAACTACATTGTTACTTCTAATTCCTCATTTACCAGAACAATATACTCTAAACACACGGCACGGCTCGACAATTTATTTTCAGGCTACTTGTCCAGCAGGACTACAAGCTTGGATTTTTACTAGTTCTATAGCAATTCAATTCATCCAGAGTCTATTTCCACTCATAATTACTAGCAGACAAGTGGACTTGATGAGCCCTGCACAGTATGATACCGAATTTTAAAATGATGATATATTTTCACCTAACAGCCATCGTAGCATGATCAAAAAAAAATTTAGTTCAAAATTAGCTATATCAATGAAAAGCATTCTACTCAAATAAAAACGTTTCTATCCTATGTGCTGACTTACTTACAATGTACAATCTCAGTGGGCATACATTCCTAAATACATGGTAACATGATTCAATCAAGTCATGCAATGTGATATACTAGACACAAGAAACAAGATGTTTATGACACTGATACAGTCCATATTATAGATACATCAATCTACACACTATGTGTCAACAACATATAACACATCCTCGGATACCCAAGGTTGCTGACACCACTCCACTAAATACATCACCCGTTGGATTTTCACTATCGAATCACAATTTTGATAGAACAGAATAGAATATACATCAACCAATTGAAATGATGCTTACACATTCCCTACTCTCAGATAAGGACGCCATGTTTATTATAAAAAATGATACAGTTTTACTTTAAGCAGTCTGATTGGCTGTCAAGCATATTACAAAATTGTACTGCATCCAATCAGAATATGGCAATGGTTATCTATCAAAACTGTGAATCGATATTGAAAAATCCAACAGGTGATGTATGTAGTTGAGTGGAGTCGACAACCGTGGCTATCTGACAATGCATACAAAATGTCCCTGTAAAAACCCTGGCTGTGTCTTTTCTTTATATAATGAATAATTAATGCACATGACTTAAAAAAACAGATGCATGATTATCATTTAAAATGATGTGCAAACTATTTAGAAAAGAATAAGAAAAAAATATTACAAGAATAGAGTAGTACACAAGAATTTGCAACATAGTGTATAAATATACTATAGGGTTGAAATGCTCAGTAGAATTTGTCTACAATAACAATAACAAATCTTGGATATAATACAGTGTGTCTCATGAAAGTTCTATGAATGAAACCTGATTATCTACCAAAATATGTAACATCTATATCATCTTAAATCATCAAAAGAAAAACATGTTTTCACTTTTGAAATAAAAAAATGAGAAAATCTTTTAAGTGGAAGACTATAAAGAACAATGTATCTTGTGAAAATGTTCATAACTTAAGTTTGTATGGAAGTTAACATTTATACTGAAGTTCATTGACAGGGGTGCGATAATTGGGATGGCAAAAGAGGAAAATCAAATTCATTGAGCTGGGGGCTTGGGTGGGGGCACTAAAGCATATAGTGTGCCCCAGGGATTTTAAGTCACGGAAATCCCCTGATCCATAAAAAGATCACACCTCTGATTAAGGAAGTTTTAAGCACAAACCTTTACTAGAAGATCCCCACATGCTGGTGCCATATGTATTAGATGAAACAGAGGCTTCCACATGGCTTGTTTTACCTGCAGGTCTAAATTTATAAAGAGCATATTTAGACTTTATTATAAACTTAGAGAAAAAAAAATGACACAATAATAAATAACAACAATTTAACTTTGTCATATTTGGCCAGATTGAAACTGGTATCTAACTAATATATCCATACCCTTATATGCACATGAATAATTGTTTCTTCTGCCAGAAGAGTAGGAAATACTTCAATCAAATAATCCAACATGATAGTCGAAAAGAAAAAAAAATTGTCATACAGTGTAAAAAATTTACATCGCTATGCTATACAAACATGTGATTTGACTTCAGTAATTCATACTATTAAGTAACAATTCAATAATAAAATGTGGACATACCTTGCTTTAGGTCTCACTGGCTCTTCATCTTCTACTGATGTAACGTCCCAGTCACTGTCCGAATTGAACTAAAGGAAGAAAAATAAAAATTGTAACATAAATGATTAATGAACACATGCTATCATACATCCTAATTATTGATACAATGGTGCTAGTTTGCAAAACAGAAAAAACGGAAACTTGAGCTGAGTGTGGGCCTTAGGGGGGGGGGGGGGGGGGGGGCAAAGCTTCAGAAAATTAGCATTTTTTATAGACTTTCAAACCAACACCTTTTTTTGGTGCTAAGAGGATGATAATCTTCTCTGTTGACTTCAAAAGCAAGAAATGTTGTATAAACTATCACCATGCTGATATTAGTTTTGATGATAAGAATTAATTTTTGTCTGTGACATCAAGAAGGATAAGAACTAACTATGTCTTCTAATTTTGTGTAACTTACTAAAGCATCTTGTGTTGTTTTCTTCTGATTGCTCATAGTATCAACACCTCCAGTAGGTTTTGTGCTACCTTTTCTACCCTGATATAAAAATAAAAGTCTTATGATTACCAAGTCAAGTTTATTTTGGGTAAACACCGTTTTTTAACAATTTTTCAGTTATATACAGCAGCTGATTCACCTAACAAGTTTTCCTGGAAGATGTTCTAACCAGTACTAACTTAATCTTCAACAAAGAAACGTTTACTTCTTCACATGAGGAGGAAAATAAACATTGTTGTACAACCTGTCACAACTGTGATTCAAACCCAGATCAGTGGGCTACAAATTCAGCACATGCAGCCTGAATATTAAAGTCCCATTAGCATATAAATGTATTGGTCGTAATAGTTTCTGTTTGTTCTATAACAGAGGAATCCTGTGTATTTTCATCCCGCTCATACTTTATAGCAAGAAAAAATGTTTCCAAAACCAATATCGTATTTTTTTCAATATCATTGAAATAAATACTATTTATAGAACAGCTATGTTGCATATATTTTTCTATAGCAAAAAGCTAATGGGACTTTAAGCCAAGGAAAATATACTGCAACAATTTACAATAAACCTTTGTATCAATCATATCATTTTAAATTGGAAGCAATCGAACATCCTCAAATTCAAAATTCTCCAATCATATATTGAAATCAACTAAGAATTTTCCTGAATAATATGTAAAGAGCAGAAGTTAAGCATTGTGCATCAAACAACAAACTCTAATAACAGACAGAACTAATGTTTATTAAAAAAAATGAATAACAAAATAACTATATTTCAATTTCATTGCGCATACATGTTTTGAAACCTTTCTAAATTTAAATGAGGATTCATTATATTTTTTAATTAAAAAAGAAAGTTTTCATATATTAAGTGAACAAATCTTAGTTCAATTATTTCATGTCACAGACACTACAAATAACACAAACAAAATGAAAACTTACAGCAAGTTGCATTTCTATACACTTTGATAATTCAGCCACTTTTTGACCTTTAGGTTGTGGAGTTCTTGCGAGTGATGCAGGCTTAGCAGGAGATAGATCCATTTCACTGTAAGAAACATTACTGTACGTGTAATATTAATTAAGATACACCTGTCAAAAAGGCTAAACTTTGTCTTTCCCAAGTGTGGCCTTTGTTAACAGGTTTGACTGTGTATATCAATTTCTTTATGTTATAACATAAAAAGATAAGTTCAAGCATTATTCATTCAGCGTAATTGTTAATATTTTCTTTACCAGTAAGTTGGAAATTATCATAATAAATTAAAATCTTATATCAGTAATAAAAAAAGTATGTTCTTAATTAATTACCTTTCACTATCCATCCAATCATCATCATCATCAATATCATCCAGAGGCTTGGATATTACAGTTTTAACTTGTTGTCTCGGGGCTGGAGATGGTTGTTGTTGTTGTCTAGACGGAGGTCCAGAGAATCCAGCTTGCCTGTTCGGAGATGGAGGAACAGCGCCAGGACGTGCTTGGGTAACCGCGATCGGACCCCTTGGGGCAAAGGCTGGTTCGTCATATTCAGTCTCTGATTCTTCTTCGTCTGAGCTCCATTGTGTACTTGTATACTCCACACTGGAACCAGTCTTACGTAGCGGACTCTCGGTACGTCTAGGGCTTGGATTACGATGAGTCGGACTCATTGACCTCTGTGGGGGTCGGACTCCTTGTTGTTGTTGAGGTTGTCTTGGTTTCGGACTTGGGCCTCTCATAGGAGAACTGCTACTACCTAGACCTGATGTAGGTATAGACTGTGATGTACCATGACCCATACTTCCACTTAACGGTCTACGTCCTAGAATTACATCATACATATCTTTAATACAATCATATCTATTAGGTTTCACAGCAAGACATCTTCAGTTACCAGTGTACATATCACTTCATGTATCATGAAAAAGTAATTGAATACACACATTACATGTAATGTCAAACTACAAAAATCATAAACCAAGTGTACATAACTTCATTAAAACCAAATCAGAGATCTTGTCTAAATGATATGTATCTATCACAGAGATTCTGTCTTATGGCAATGTTTGAAGTAGTAATAATCTGAGGTAATAATCTTTCGTATGGGAGGACAATACTTGGAAAAAGAAGGTTTATGAAACACAGGTGCCCCCTAAAGATCAACCTCCCAACCAAATCTGAAGAGCTAATGGTCAAATTGTTCTCTAGTTATTGGTCAGACAAGGTTTGGTTACAGACAGACCAGTGCAAAGCAATATACCCCATTTTCTTCGAAATGGGGCATATCACTGTAATTACCACACTTTGTCTAACATGACTGGAAGTGAATGTAAATCCTTCAAGATGAAAATGTCTTACCTGGAGCAACAGGGGGAGATCTTTTCAGAGCTTTCAATCTTTCTTTAGCTTGAGCAGTAGAATAATTATCAAACTGTTTCCTAAAGTCAGTGAACATCTGTCCATTATCCTTCTCTAGAGTGTGTCGTCTTGTACGTAGATGTGTTAACTTACTCATCAATATTTCATCACTAATACCCTTAGTTCCCTGAGAAATAAAAGCATGGATAAATAAATATACAGTCACTTTGTACACTAGTTTCTCATCCCAAGATTTAGTCATTTATGTAGATAAGTAACTAAAACATTTAAAACCTTCCTGGCAATCTCATGTGAATGTAGCATTCTGTGTTCAATTAATACAAACATTGAAATAAAAGACATTGATCAACAGACGGATCCAGAATAAATGACTATATAATGACTTCTCAGGATATGTTGTTAACAGTTGGTGAGGGTAATGTATAAATGATCAGTGTTTTAGTTACATATACTTTAACAATAGTAAAAGTTTTCCTATGTTTGTATTCAGTGAAACCAATGTGGTAGCATTTAATCAGGTAAAATGACACAACATATTGGAACACGTCTTCAGATCATGATATATGTATGCCAGGTGTTAACTTTTTGGTTATTCCGCTGAACATGGCATATCTAATATCTCCAGTTTGTTCTGCAGATTAAGCCACTGTTAGCCACATGCAATAAAATCTAAGTAATCAACTACATGTAGAACTAGTTAAAATTCTAAGCCGGTCATCCTGCTCAACAAGTAGCTGAAAGAAATTTGCCCAGCCCTCATTAAGTCAACTTTTCTCTCCCCCCTTGGGAGTCTGTTTGTACCACACTGAACCAGATACTGATACATGCATTAATTACATCCACTTACTGGAGGTATTCCAATCTTCTCTAACTGATCTTGTAGAATTGAGACTAATTCATCTCTCATGATCTTCAATGTAGGGTTCTTTCTTAATTGATCCAAGAATTGTGTTGTTCTCAATGTAATTTCACCACTAGCGTTAGTTCTGTGAATATCATAAACACAAAGTTAGCCTAAATTAAGATTTTATATCATAAACAAGTATAATTCCTACATCAAACTTCACACTTAATAATAAAATCCATCAGCTTAACAAAATACACACAATATATTATTACTTGATATGTCCTTTCGTACTAAATAAGTTAAACAAAGTATAAATAAAATGTACAAAAGTTAATTATTCATGTACATTATATAAAATATAAAATTATTGAACAAAGTATTGAAGACAGTTTAAGCAAAGGATACCAGTACATCTTGACACTGAACATGCTCATACATGGCCATGCATGATAATTTTGTTGATTCCTTATTTCTTTATATACTGTAACTTTAATTCTAAGTCAAACCATGACATAGCATCTTATAATCAATCTGTGCACCGAAAAGACTTACATCAATAAATCAGTGCATGTAACCAACTTACATAAATAAATCAATGCATCTAATTGACTTACCCAGTAGTAGCATTAGATCTAGCTGTGACATTAGCTGATCTCGGGTAACTTGACTGTGTACCAGATCCTGTACCAAACTCGGATTCATCTTCTTCATCATCACTAGGTTCCATACTCATAATTCTGGTGTTAGTTTTCTGTTGTTCCTCCTATATAACACATATGTATTCACATATAATATACATAAGTCCCGAGAACTTCCTTTATTATGGGTTATAGGGCTTTTATGAGAGTTTGGCCAATTCAGTCAATTTGTATTGAAAAATCGCCAGTATTAGGCCAAACAATACATTATAAAATGTACTGTCAAACATTACATAGGATTCTTCTTTCTGAATTGATGGACGAAACTGTTTTGTTCTATAAATAGTTTTGACTCCATCCTCAATACCTCCCAAACATTCATAAGTAATTTGAAACCTTTAACTTGAAAATAATGATCAGATTACATAAGATCATAAAAGTACATGTATGACTCTGAGTACATGTATATACTTACAGATCTTCTCATTTCTTCATGTATCAACTCTTCTTGTTCTCTTGTCTCCTACAAATCAAGAATTTAAAACAGTAATAAAATATTTCAGGCATGACCTATCTGCCATATTATAATTGTAGATTTCATGTATTGTTGATTACCAGTCATTGTATTTGTACAAACAAATACATTACCTACCTGATGAAATTATCATACAGACTAGATACATTCAATGAAAATCACACATGTATATATGTACTACTGTATGTATATGTTTTACTACATCTTGTAATTGATTCAATGATCATGTGATTACAAAAAACAGCAGTATAACATGTTTAACTGCAAAATTACTCATAAATATCAAAAACCAGCTTTGTTGAAGATTTTGTATAAGAACTTATTAATAAAGCAAGACATGTTCAATAATAAAAAATTGTTTTATAGCAATAGAGTACACAGCAAGAACAGCAACCATCAAGTCACCAAACATCAAGTTAAATTTATGATGTGGTATTACCTCACATCCCCATAACCAACAAATATGTAAACATGATAAAAACAAAGTACAAACAACTAAGAACATAGGCAAACGAGGGCTGTAAATGATTAATGTAATGAGAAAATTATGACACAGAACAGAACAAAACAATAACTACATATAGATCCTGCATGATAAAAAAAATGACCGATGATGATGATTATGATGATAACAGCTCATCGTTATAACACATGTATACATATATATTATACATATATATGTGCAATTATAAGAATATGTGTGTTCAATGGATTACTCAAACCAAATGACTAAATAAATAGCAATTCGGGACAGGATAATGAAAATAATGAGATGAAAACATCACATAGAACATATCAGGTAAAAATTTAACACAAGCACAAGACTGAGCAACCAAACTTTGTAAATAGAAGCACAAACAAAGCCCACATGCCATAATTCCAAACTAAAGTCACGAGGAGTTAGCACACAAAACCATGAGGTGTTAGTAATCTGAGACTTTATTAATTAACTGTTCAATATAAGGCGCGTTTTCACTCCAAATGCTGGGCCAATATGAAATTCACCAAGACATTATGAACACAAAACTCGGCCATTATAAAAAACTCGGCTATTATGAGATTCAGTCATTCTGATTGGCTGTCCAGCTCGGCCGTTATGAAAAACTTGGCTATTATGAGATTCGGTCATTCTAATTGGCTGTCAAGCTCGGCCATTATGAAACTGCTGCTATAGTCTATAGTTAATTAATAAAATTGTCAATAAGCAAGTGTTTTCATAATAGCCTTGTTATTGGCTTCAGACAGTTATATTAGCCCTCGGCCTTCAGCCTCAGGCTATTATGACAGTCTTCAGCCCAATAACAAGGCCCTTATGAAAACACTCACTTATTAACATTATAATAATAATCACATAAATATGGAGAAAAAAATGAAGCATGTAAATAAAAACATGTCATAAACATTCCTTATACTTTCAGCCAACAAAGCACATAGTACATGTATACCAGAACTCAATCAGGGTTACACCATGATAGTAAAAAATGTGGTTAATACTGTAATACATGCATTCAAAACTAAAATTAGGCCCAATCAACTAGTTCGATTATAAATCTATTTAGTTACCAATTATCAGGGTAACAAAGAGACTGAGGCCAGATGAAACATTCACTTTAGTACTGGAATTGTTCATCCAACAAAAACAGACTTATATGATCTAATGCCAATTTGACTAAACATTTGATTATATGATATGCCACTTTAATAATTATGTGTCTGTCATATAATAAGAAAATAAAAAATGAACATCAATGTGAGATGCAGATTAGATATACATGAATGTGAGTGCAGGTGTCAATATAGTCCTCCATTGATAACATACACACAGGTTTACCTTCAACTTTACTCTAGATTTAACTTTAGGTTGTATTGCTACAACTGGCTCTTGGTCGGATGAGGACGATGAAACAGATGAAGACGGTGATGGATTCTATAGCAGCAAATAATTTATATCATAAAGGACATTACAAATACATGTACAGTCAAATCTCTGAACAAAGGCCACACTTGGGTAAGACAAAATCAGGCCTTATTGTCATTTTGTTCTAAATAGTTGTAACTGTTTTTAGAGTATTTAGAGTAGGTCTTTACTCGGAGAAAGACCTTAACACATGTTTTACTGTATGTTAAATTACCAAAGGCGTATGATCTTTTCTGTTTATATCACAAGTGAAATAGTAAAACTAAGAAATGTCATTGGCTGTACTAGTGACATGAATGTATATGGATACATAAGTTTTATAGAATAATTTCTATTGGCGCAAATGAAGTACAATCATGCACAATAAGAAATTTTCAAATCAGTTAACTGGTTGAATCAATAAAAATATGAGGGAAATAATAAAGCAGCCTTTTCAATCCCAATAATCCAATTATGTTCCTTAATTGGTAGACATGAAGCATGTAAAGCATTACTCAAGTAACTCTTGCTACAATGCATTTGTTAGACAAACAAATAAAGCTCCTATCTAAACCAATATTTCTCTTGTAATTAATGGAGAAACAGTTTGTGAGTTACCTACCCTGATAAGTCTTTCAACTTCCTGTTGCTGTTGTTCGATCATTACAGAGTTCTTTCCCTTTGCTCTTCTTGTGGCTAATTCTTCACTCTTTTTCTCCAGTACATTGTTCAGCTTTCTCAGCTCATCTGCATGCTGCCTCTTCATTTCACCCATCTTTCTCTGCCATTGTTTGTCTTGTTTCGCAAACTTAGACTGTGTAGAGGACTCAATGTTGTGCATCTGCATAGCAACAATAGAACATAGAACAAATTTGTTTCCAAGGCAACTAATGTAAAATTCATTCTTTCATGGGTACAATAAACATATAATGATATTTATCATCATAACTAGGCAGAAAACACATACATTACACAGCTTATTCAAGTTCTGTTCGACCAGTATTAAAATATCAGTATTTCTGATATGAAAGAAAAATGTAATATGATTACATCACAATTCATGAGGTCATAGAATTGCCTTACCTGATCTTGTAACTGTTCTTTTAACATAGCAACTTCCTCACGCTGCTGTCGTAATAACCCCTTCTCCTCCTCGTCATCCTGTAGGTCTCCGAGATTAGATTGTTTTTTACCAGCCCTCATTTCATTTAAGGCCTGTTCTGATACTTGGTATTTTTCATTCACATCATGTATTTCTTTCATAAACATTTCTTTCATATGATCCAACTCATTCTGAAAGTTTAAATCAGCAAAAGAATCACTTAAAAATCAACAATGATTTGTTACAGGAATTATTGCTGACAATTACTCAGTTTGTCAGCAGCATGAGCCAGTAGCTTTATATACCATAATAAAATAAAGTAATAAAGTACAAAGCACAGCAAAAATAGCATATACATTAAAACAGTTCTAATTAATTTTTGTGAAATGAGGAAATTTATAGTTAATCTCATTAAACATTGAGATCTGACTATATTGGGTGGTATAGAATTAATATAACCCTAATGTTACATTAGTAAGATATAAGGTATAAGTAGCAGATAGCTTTCGATTATTTTCACAGACTGTTTCTTCTATGAAGAATATGAATATAGCCTGTAGGTTTTAGCGACTAGCGAGTCAAACATTTAAATATGTATGACTGAAAAAAAAATATAAATCTAGAACAGAAACTAGTATTTTGACAAGATTACAGCATAATGTGATAATAATATTAATGTTTTCTTAGATAATAAGACATGACCATACACTTTACATTTGTGATGTTACACTGAAGTAAGTGTTACTCTTGTCAATGTAACTCATTATGCCACTATATTAATTACTATATTACTGACCTGTTGGTCAGGTGACAGGTCTTGACCTCTGTGCTCTTCGTATCTTGGTATATTCTACAAAATATCAAATAAATCAAACACATGTTCATACAACAGCATAGACATCAGAAAATCACAAAAGCATGATTTTTGTTGACCAAAATTGTAATAGATGAATATATATGACTGATTGGAACACCATGCACATAATAGGTAGTACTTACAGACCTGTGATGGTAAAATTGAATTAAATTCTATATAAAACACTATAACCAACAAAGCCCATGTCTTCCCTTCAAGAATGGATAAGTATTTTATAATCGGTAAAAAAAATGGGATTTTGAGGTAATCTGACTTTAAGTTTACGGTTGGACACATCTGCAGTGCTGTTCAAAGTTTGAAGTGAAAATAAGAAAGACTTCATATATGTAACACCATTGGCAATATTGGATAAAAAAGAAACATGAACAACAATATATTAAGAAATGTACAAAAATGTATGTCTTTTTTTCATCAAAGGGTAGACAAAGTTATCAGCACATAATCCATGTATATGTTACACAGAACAGGGTAATAATTTTACCTGTTTTTCAATCTGTTTTCGTGCCTTTCTTTCATGATGTAATTGAGATTCTGTTTGCTTTAACCTTTCTTTTATCTCCAGTAATTGCTGTTCTAAAGCTGTGTCTAACTTCCCTGATTTCTGAGATGGTGCCAAGCCAGCTTCAGGACTGACGTTCTCCTTACCGGCTGGAGAGTAGTCTCCATGGCGACGTTGTATATGGGATTGTAGGAAAGAATTATTTAAAAACGCTTTGGAACAAAGTGGACACTGAAAATGAAAATAATGCACTTAAAATACAAGAACATATATTTCACATTCAATCAAGAGGTTTATTGGCACACATTTATACACACTAAAATCTCAAATATTCAATGTTCATCTTATTTATCTCAGATATAACCAATTTGTTGTACAATACAAACTGTTATGTTACATCATACACAAAGAATCAATATCAACCAAATGAAAATTGTTTCCTAAAATCCCTGTCATAAACCTCATTCAAATCAATGTATAATAATCTTAGCTAAATGCAGGTTTTCTAGTGAGAAAATCTACTGTATTTCTCTTGTCTTTACTTTGTCTTGTATATATACATTTATTCATCTTATGATTATTGTGATTTTATTATGTACATCAACCGAATACTGTTTGTACAATGTATATAATTGTTTATATCGTTGTGTCCTTGTTACACAAGATTTAATAAGCGTATGTTCTATTCTGTTCTATGTATGTTCTATACAGATTATTTTCCACAATCTGATATACAATAATCAATAAAACACAATCATGTGTATTCAATTAGTAAATTGGCCAAAGGCAAAATATATTGCTAATTTGCCAATAAAGTTGAAAAAGTTGAAATAGTAAACAATGACTACTAAATGTGGGTCATTATCATACAGCAGTGATACAGTCAGTAACAAATCAACCATCTAACAACAGTCTGATGGTGTTAACAATGTAATACACACAAATTAACACATATTTCTTTAAGGGTAACAAGTTGTAATAAAATGCTGTCACTACTCTTCTAGTGTTAACAGTATTGCACCATATGTTTATAACATCTGTCACAGGTATGTAGTGTATCAGTATTTCGTGTATCATAACTATCATTCAGGTAACATTCAATAATAAGATAATTTTAGTTAATATGAATAGGACAGATTACTTATATATTGATCTTAATATAGTGAATTTACAGGTATAATATATCATTGTATTCATAATAAAAAATAATTAACATTCCATAGGTATTAATATAGATATTCTAATTTAATTTCATCCTTCAACGCATCAGGGCAATAATACAATTATTCCTATATATTCTTAATTTCAGTCTCATTTATATACGCACATACAAATATTTAGCATACAAAACACCTTTAAAATTTACATACATGTAACCATTCAATATTAAATTATAATCTTGAGACATCTTTAACACTGTCCCAATCATATTTTATGCAGAATCAAATAAATTGCATTGCATATCAATATCTATATCAATAAGACTAAAAGATTGCCATTAAGAGACAGCTTAGTACCAAGTGCAACAAGGTATTAATTCATTACTGATCATGTTTATGTATCAAAACGTATTGACAAAAGATGTTAATTTTAATAATTGAACAATATTTTGAATGCGAAGATCTGATTTGATTTTTACAGGATAAAATTAGTGCAGTCATTGTAAACAGCACAGTATTTATTTTATGTATAATTTGTCCAACCAAAAATATCTTTACTGCTAATAATCATTCATTAATTTTGACTTGCACAGAATAACTTTGCATGATTTATGAATTTCTTTGGTCTTGATGCATTTTTTTATAATACAAGAGATGAAGACTCATTCAGATGGTACTACACTACACATAAACAGTGTACTATTTAGTTTTAAAGAGTTCTTTACTTAATATGTCATACCATCTTTAGTAAACTTTTAACAATTATAGTTTTAATTAAAACTGCCATTGTCATCATGCTAAATCTGAATTTATGTATAATATTTATTTCTAATACATAAATGATCTGTACTAACTATTATACTTACTTTGTTGTAGCTGCCACTACCAGCATGAATCAACTGTTGCTGCGCTATAAGAAGTTTTTTACGTTTGTGACTTTCCTTCTTCACAGATGATAACTCTTCCTTCAATTTGGCAAGACTGGCCTTTGTTTCATCATGTTCCTTAATTAATGAAACCCAATTTGGCATGATAAATGAATTGATAGTAAGTCTGACATTCCATTAAATCAAATTGATGAAAAAACTTTTTAATTCTCTGTATGACTCAATTGTACACATGACTTAATCATACCACTGACAGCAGTACTAAAGATGTTTTTAATGTAAAAAGTAATAATACAAATAAATCCAACAACTTTATATATTCAGTATGGATTAATGTGATGTTTAATTGACCATTGTTTAAGAATACTAACAAAAGGAATGGTAAATTAGCAGCATCAACTTACATCATTTGACTTCTTGATGCTTCCTTCTATATTAGTCAACTTGGAGGTTAAAAATTCCTGTGAATGCTGGAAAAATATAATTAATTGTTGAAATAAATGATGCATCAATCATATTACTTAGATAACATTAACTACATCCATATATAAGTGAAAACACTGAAGAGCATGACATGTTGTTTATTTGAAATGCTAACTACCTTTCAAAAATTACAAATCCAAAATACTATATAGTATACTAAATAACTGTAAATGGAATTAAAAAAGACACAATTTGAACTTCCAAATGATGAAATCATAGAGCTTAACCTGGAATTACATCAATTAATAACTACTTAATGTTGAAACAATGAAAACTAATGTACTTACCAGCAAATATTCAATTGATAACTGTGCTAGTTTAAAAATTTTGATGAAATTTGGATCTACCATACGAATATCCTGCAAAAGCAACAAAATCCTTGGAATGAGGTAAAATAGTAAAATACTAGGTATTAGTTACAAATAGTTTCTTTTTTACAAACTTAGTTAGTTCTTAATGGAAACAGACATTATTTTTGCTTCATAGCCATACTTTTAGTCTTTATAGTAATAAAAGATGTAATTATTATTAAATATATGCAAGTCTTTATACAGAAGTATTGACAAACATTGCATTACTCATTCATCAAAGATCAACATTTATAAGTGAGATTTCCCATATTCTGTATCCAACATTCAGGGCATTTTTTCCTTCTAAAACAGAGGCCGAAATTCGGTGACTTCCCAATTGAAAAAAAGGTTCATTTTCCCCAATTTTGAGAAAGAAATTCCCAAAAATGAAATGTTATTCTAACTTGGTTGTCTAACCTTCTCCAAAATTGGCCCAAAATCGGGCTTTAATTTCCCAAAATGAAAGACCAATAGGGCCCCTTCCCAATTTTTGGAAAAAAAAAGGCCCCGACGTTAAGTCTTTCACTTGAGTATAGAAGACAGTATCAAAAACACATCCTTTTTAACACATTATCAAATTAGCCAAGGGTTTCCTTATTATGTAGTTGTAGCTTGCAAAAGGCGCCTTCCACTCTGAAAATTTCTTTTGCAATTTTCCCCAAATTTCTGATTTACTCCTTGAACTTTCGTTCTCAAAATTAACTTAAGTCAAGAATTTTCCCCCTAAAAGAGGCGACAAACGGCTATTTCATCCCATATCATTTTTAAGGGCTAGGGCACCTTCCCTAAAAATACAGAAAACCCCTGTTAGCATATAAATATCCTTACCAATTCTGCTTCAATATTGCAGAAAGTTATATTCATGATATTGTCCTGGAGAGCATTGAAATCTAATGTTCTAGCCACAGTCTCGATATCAATTGAAGCAATCCTCCTCCAGTCAATTTTTTCAAAACGTTTTCGAAATGCGAAACTACGTCCATTTGCATCCGTGCTTTGTTGAAAGCTAGGCCCCGGATAGGCACTATCTTGAAATTGACTATTCTGATGATACATGGCTGGAGGCTGCATGAATTGTGTTGCCATCTGCAAAGTATGATAAAATTTTATCAAATGTCAGTATCCACCTTGTATCATCATTATTTCACAGAACAGGTCCAAAATGCAATATTTGTAAAAAAAAATATTTACATTCTTTATCAATAATTCATGTAGAATATGGTAATATCGTATCTTATTTTCATTGAATAAGATCAAACTAACAAATTATGTTGCCATGGCAGTTGAATTCTTTATTACAAATGTTGAAAACAATTCTATTAAACATTTGCCAGGTTTTTTTACTAAGAAAGTGACACTGAGAGTCTTCCCTCCAAATTTTTCCACAAAACGATCTATTTCTTCCATATAATTAATTTGCAGAACAAATATTTCATATTGAAACCTCTTTCATGTAGTTTCCCCTTTATGTAGTGCCCAGTATCTCAGTCTTTGAATCTAATACCGGACCTTGGAATAAGTCCACCAAAATGGCCATCAGTCCAGTGAGTATACTTGAAAAGGTCAGTGGTCAGAAGGTCCAGTATATTTTTCAGTGATAATTTTACCATGTTTCAGAACCAAAATGAAATGTTTTAATCCCTCTCGAAAAATATGTTTTTACCCAAATTATATGAAATTTTGTTCATACTCTTTTTGGTCTACTAAAGGTTTACATTTTCACTGGACATTTGGTCTAAAAAAGGGTTTTGGTGAAGACTGGCATCTTCCCCTTCCTAATAAAACCATGATTATTACCTCTCATATTATTATTTTGAATAAAACTAAAAGGTCATTTTCCAAAGCAAATAAAACCATTACAATGAATTAACAATATGGTTATTAAAAATGACAGTATGACTGTCACAAACACATAACTACGTAATTTGTAAAACTAAAAGATAGTTCTACGTCTAACTTCTAACCAAAAGCAAAACAAGTAGGAGTATAAACCTAATAAAAAGCATTCATCTACTCATAAAAATACAAAGGTGAACACATTAGACCTACCTTGTCAAATGATTACTCCCAAAGGTATGCAATAATAATTAAATCATTTCTACTAATGCCTACTTGAACTTGTTTACAAGTGATATGTCAAACACATTAGACAGTGTGAAAAACATGTTTGGGCATGTTCACATAATTAAAGACATTCGTAAATAATACAGAGAAGATTACTGGGTCATCAACTCTGTGACTAACAAGAACCTAATGCGATAAAAACACTAGACTGACAAACTAAACATGTTGAAGCAGTATCGATTTTTTGCACCTGCTGCTTAATGCAGCAGCATTAGCCTTGGAGACGACAATTATGCGATGTCACACAAGGACAGTTATTTTTACGAAAGGTAAACGGCTGACTAAAAGGTGAAAATAAGTATAGAAAATAAAAATGACCTTACAATTCACATTATAGTCCCCATGCGTAAGTTATTCCAAAATAAACTAGTTTATTTATCTTGTTTCAACCTGTGGCGTCCATATTGGAATTCGATAGACTGTATCTCGCGTTTTATTTTGTTCGCACCAAATCACATTCGCCCCATCGTCAATATATATATATATATCCATTTTCATTACACAAGCAGTACATAATTAGAGCAAATGTCAGGATATTGTTAATGATTGGTTTACATGTGAATTAACATGCTCCTACTATTAGTAATTAGATACCTGACTTCTGGACAAAATATTTATCAATGTGCAAAGTTCTACACTTACAAGGGCTTATATACAGATCTGTGACCATGCAAAGATACTTTAAAATTGTAATCATGTTGTATCAGGGTCACTCAAAAAGACAGAATGACCCTGCTTCATTTGAAAGATTAGGAAAAGAGAGAATTTGAGAAAAACGGCACATATATTACTTTTAAATCAAATTTCGGGATAAACCCTTAATTGATAACACGTGTATAATGTGCATGCCGTTTAGTATATACCTATACGTATTACGTAATGTACATGAATAGTATATAATATATAGGTCTTTGTATTTAATCAACATAATTAATGCTGTAATATGCTTTGAATACAATTAAGATGTTTTGTTTATTTATAAAAAACACAGATAGCATCCCTGGTTTAATCAAGGTATTTAATTCGCAAGTGAATTTTCTATTTGAGTGACCCTGGTTTAAAAATGTATGTGATGATTTAATCTCGACTCTAGAAACTGTGAAACGCGTACATACACTAGCTATTGAAACTTTGATTTACCAAAGATCTAGACAAATTATAATAGCATTAATATTTCATAAAATTGGACTGATCATAAAGTTTGCATCAGTTATAAGCACTCGCTGATGAATTTATCACGCCTCAAGAAAACCGCATTTTAAACATTATATACAGGGGGATGTCAAATAATTGATTCCAGTGTACAGTTATCATTTATAATTATTCTGCAAGTTAAAACTCGCTTCAGTTTAACAGACAGTTAATTAAAATTGATCGTCAATTAGAAAAAAAAATATTGAGAGAACATATATATATGGATACTTGAAACCTAAATACGTAAAATAAACTAAATATATAGAGAACAACTCGATCTTGTTCATGAACATCATAAGTTCGTGATCTGATCAGGAAGTTTCATGAATTGTTAATCAAAGTTCATCAAAATAATTCACGAATCTAATGAAAAACACATTTTTGACCTATAGACTGCATAATGTTCATAAATTAGTTTATGGACTTTTGTTCATGAACTTCATATCCAATTTGTAGGTCATTAATTAGTTCAATTCATGAATAAACTGATGAACATTTTGTGAACTGTTCATCAAATTCTCGACAGGGACGTATGTATACAGGCCTTTAATTTTTTTATCTAATACATGTAAACTTCGATCCCGACAGTACACTCCGTGCTTTGATTGTATTCTGCTACATTTCCCCCTGGAATCAGAGACATATTAATACCGGGAACCAATATATACTGTACGCAGAACTTTACATTCGATCGTTTACAATCTGGCGAGGTTCTAATCACGATAATTGTTCAGTTACATTAGAAACAGTTTTGAAATCATTAAATCATTAAACGCGGGTAGTGGGAAGTTATTATTTGCAACAGAGACTTAGATTATATGTCTCTGCAACGAATATTTTTTGCGCGGGTTTGGAATGAAGGGAGGTAACCTGTGCAATTTACAAACGATAACCAGTCCAATCTATTTGACCCGGAAGTAATTCTCGTTAACCAATCGTGTTACCCCACGAGTAAATACACTAAAACTTGTATAGTTTTAACACATATACAGAGTGATGCTGAATTTGTAACGACGACGAACGATGGCTAACAGCATACTTCAAGTGATTAAATCACTTACAATTGTTTCTTTAACTCTGGAATTTTACATTGACGGTGTGTATCTTTATTAGTTTCGTGCTAAAACTTTTCGACTTCATCCCGGTCATTTTCGTACTTTAATAAACTGTTAATTTGTACTTAAACTTGTCAATTTTCCTGTTTTTAGTTTAATTTTATTGAAATAATCTGATTATTTGTTTAAACCAAATATTTCGTTCCCTCTGCATGGAGTGGACTTAATTTTAGGTTAATTTTTCCTCTTATTATTTGTGCTTTTGATAAACTTATTTTTTTAAAATCCCTCTTACTAGTCTTAGTCTGTTACATATTGTAAGTAACCTAAGGGAAGCATAATTAAACTGTTTGTGATGACAAGTCTTTTTTATTTGGCCTGACCAATTTTGGATTTCTTTCCAGCAACCATTATATACTTTGGAACCAATTGCCTCAAGCAATCATTGACCAGGCCAGTCTCATTGCATTCCAATCAGCCTTGGCCAGTCAGCACACCCACTAGGTCTTCATTATAGTTTTATCCTTTCAAATGTTTTGTAATTATTTCTTAAAATGTTTCAACTTTGGAAAATCCACTAAAGTCAGTCCTGCCTGTTGCGGGTTTGCGAATGTGTAAATATACTATTATATTTCGAGTATACGCCTAATGGAGGGATGCAATTACTCATGATGATGATCTGAATTAGTATGGCAATAATTAAGGGATGATGATTGAATTAGAAGTTCATTTTTAATTTTGTAATAGCAGGAGGACAGTAATGGCTCTTTAGACTAACCCACCCTTTGCTTCACCTTAGGCCTAGCTCTAGGATTCCAAGACTAGTCCCACACTCACGGCACCAAATTCTGTAATAGCACATTAGGAGGAGGAAAACAATGTATCCGATGCGGGGCTTGTACTTGCGACCTGCTTGCAAGTCAGATGCTTTACCAACTGAGCTAAACAGGCTGGATAATAATTAATAATAAATTAGCCTAATTTATAGATACAAATACTGTACAATATACTGCTACAATTTATTTACCTTCCTATATGTATGATTGTATCACATGATAATCTAAAATCCAAATTTACAGTAAGCTTTTGGGAATTATGACAGGCTAGAAATTGAAATAAAATGTCCATATGCGTCCAATTGAGTTTTGAAACTGTCACTGTAAAAATTGTATGATATCATTGATTCATTCTTGAACTAGACATGTTAAAACATTGCTACATTGTAATTGGATGAACTTGGGAGTAATATCAATTTCAGTTGTTTTACTTGCGACTACTAACGTTTGTGGAGAGGACAACAATCTTATGAACTGATTCTTTTGTAGCGAGCTGTGAAGATATGCCTTTAACTGAATAAAATTTAATGTACAATGTAATTGCATTTTAGCTGTCAAAGCAACATCTGAAGATGCAGGAAAACATTTAGAGCTCGGAAAACAGATGTTGGCAGCTGGGGATTTGATTGAAGCATTGTCACATTTTGACATCGCTGTTGGTAAGTTTTGACTTGAAAATTAATGAAGTTAGCCTGTTATTGAACTTTGATAACATCTTTATAATGATCAATGTGTGTGTTTAATGATTTAGAATTAGAACTACTCATATTACTCTATATAGATGTGTATGGGGTTAGATTAGAAATCAAATAGGAATAGGACAGTAAGTCATAAATGTTACGCCCACTAAATTTGAAATTAAAAGTTGGGAACTTTAAAATGCCGACACTATATTATATTGATATTTACAACTTGAACAGGTTGTTTTAGATGAATAATTTAACCAGTAAATGGAAGATCGAAATATTACTTGTGGATATAAGCCAGAATGTTCATACTATAAAAGAAGCATAGCATTAGGGCCATGATTAAAATTGTCAATAAATTTGTTTTATTTATACCGAACAACCACATAGTTATTTATGTATATGTTTTTTTGTGTTTTTTTTGCAGAGAAAGATCCCAAGAACTACTTGACATTCTTCAGGAGAGCCACTGTATATTTAGCTCTTGGGAAATCTAAATCAGCCTTACCTGATTTAGATAAAAGTATTCAGCTGAGGCCCGGCTTTGTTGCAGTAAGTTTTAATTTTTACTGAAGTGCAAGCATTTAACACATTTCATCACACGAACATGTTGTCTGAAAATATTTGTGGCTAACCCTGTTAAGGTTGTAGAGTTTATTCATTCAGTATAAGTTTCAGGTGAATATCAGACATTGTGTTAGGCAAAAAAATCTGCTGGACATTTCGTCTGACAAGCTTGAAAATTCTGTCAGACAGAAAGGAAATCTGTTAGACGGAAAAAATTAACAAGTGTAAATGGGTATACATAAGGTAAATAAGTCATCGGACAGTCAAACTGATTCTTTATCAGACCAACACACAATCTATCGGACAAGTCTGCCGGTCTGGCGCCTTTTGCAAAGTCTGAATTTTCTAGTGAAGTAGAATTTCTCTCATCATTGAAGTGCATCAAGAATGTGTTTTATCACTGATCAATATAAATCCTGACATTTGTATGTTTCATGATTTCAGGCTTTGATACAACGAGGAAGTGTTAATCTAAAAATGGGCAATATTGAGACTGCTGCGAGGGACTTTGAAGAAATAGTATGTATCAATTTTCTGTGTGAAAAAAAATCTGAATTGTAACTCTCTAAATCTGTAAATATGTTAGATATTTTAAAAGAATGTTAAATTGTTTGGTTTAGATCATATAAAGTTTTTTTAATGATGTTACTGTATGTTGAAATCAGCTCAGAAAGTGAGTTTGTATTATGCTTTCTTGTTAATAATAATATTGCTAAAATTTGGTTTATTTTATACTTCTAGTATAGAGCAGACCCAAATAACATGGAAGCTTTACAGTATTTACAACAGATAGAACCTTTAGAACATGAAATACAACAAGCTAAAGTATTCTACCAGAATCATGATTATCAAGGGGCAATTATTCTACTCTCTAAAGCAATTGATGTAAGTTTTACAGTAATTGCCGATAAAGATCTTTCAGGTTTTATTGGTCATGGATGAAGAACATAGTGCATTCTTAGTGAGCAAAGTATTGTTTGCTGAACCAAACATAAGCCCGCCCAGTCTATAATTTTTTATATATCTCAGAAGACTTAAGAAAGTTTTTGTGTGTAAACACCTTATGAAAATGCTTGTTACGTCTGTTTTTACATTTTAAAATTACCATCAGATGAAGATTTTTACTTGATTTGTAAAAGAAGTCATTGGAAGTGTAGTCAATTAAAGTGGTTTGTGTAGATATTTGACAATGTGTTAGTGTCACATTACCATCATTACGTTTTTCGTTTGCAGCTGTGTCCATGGAATCCTGAATTACGTGAGATCCGCGCAGAATGTTACATCGCTCAGGGAGATTTAGTGAAAGCGGTCGGTGATATAAGACCAACCACTAAACTTAGAAATGACAATACCGCCGGTTATTTTAAATTATCCAATCTATATTATGAAATGGGAGAAGCTGATGAATCGCTAAGGTGAGATATAATTATGATACTGCATAGAACTCCTTCTAAGACTTTGGTCATCACAAATAACATTCCAGTCTCTGTAATGTTATCACAGTAATTTATTCCTTATTTCAAGTGATGAAGTTAATTTTGGTCTGTATGAATTATCTCCCTTCATCCTTGCTATTAATAATTACCAACTCAATTTTGAATATGAATGACATACTACTGTACTTTTCAGATAAATTATGTTTCTGATTTTAGCTGTATTTTAGTCATATAATATAGGTAGGCAGGGTACTGGATTCTGTACCTATACTAACCTTGTTCTCCGCAGGCAACTGCCAAAATTTCCAAATAGATTAGCACTGTATGATGAATATTTTTCAATCCAATCATCTGAGATCACATTCTGGCACACAGTATTGGTGGTTATGAAACTGAGATCAATAGACTTAAGCTACAGGGACAGTTAAACTTTTGAATAAATTCCACCCTTGGGAAAGACATAATGTAGCCTTTATTGACAGGTGACCTTTATTCGGAGGTCATTTTGATGGCCTATATTCACTATTACGTAGTATCATATTTAACATTGTGTTTTATTAAGTTCTACATTATACTTTTAGTCAAATTAAAGAGTGCCTCAAATTGGATCCTGACCATAAGGAATGTTTCCCTTTTTATAAAAAAGTGAAAAAACTTGCCAAGCAATTGAAAGAATCCCAAGAATTGTCTAACAATGAACAATGGGAGGATTGTGTGAACAAGGCAAAACAAATCATGAAAACAGAACCTAAAGCATACCCATTTGTACATACAGCAAAATCTCATATATGTCACTGTTTAGCTAAGGTAAGTGCTCTCTGTGTATCTCATACATAAACATATAATTTTATGCCCCCGCCAGTGTTACCCTGTCCTTCCATTTAAATTTTTGTTTCCGAGTGAAAACTCAAAAAAAAATTCATGGATTGGTTTCATAATTTACATGAATAGTATAATAATAAGATTCATGATTTCTTTTTAAATCCCTTCTTTTTTTATAAATTAGAGCTATGTAGAAAATATATTAATCCCCAATGAGTTTTACTTGTATATACTGTATTTTCATTTATTTTCGTTGGGCTAAATTTTCGTGGTTTTTATTCATATGGCTATTTCGTGGGGACTTAAATTTGTGGATTTTGAATTTTGAAAAAAAGCCTAATCTCTGCATTTAAATTTGTGGGGATTTGATTTCGTGGAATAGCTGATCCATGAAATTAAATCCCCAATGAAAATTAGTGATTCCACAGTATTATTGTTCTGATGTTTGTTTTCAGGGTGGGCATGGTACAGATGCACTGAAAGCATGTAATGAAGTATTAGATATGGATCCTGAAAATCTTAATGCACTCTGTGATAGAGCTGAGGCACACATCGCTAATGAAAATTATGAAGATGGTATGTTCTATGTAATAAAGTCATATTTGAATACCACTCCCTTTGTAAACATACTTGTAGGGCTCTCATTTTACCCTGAACATGATATTGTTACTCTTGTATTCAGTAAAATAAAGTTTCAGACTCATGAGCATTAGTGACAAAGTGTCAAATTTACATCAACATTAATAGATGATTTGGTTCTTTGAATTAGTATCAGTCGAGGTCATTATTGACCTGCAATTTTTTAAACCAAATGAGCACCCTGCACACTTGTATTCATTTGTGAATTAATACTATGCCTGAAAGATATTTAATGGTCTGCAAGCATTGGCTACAGTGGTTTATTATTCATTATTGAGAAAAATTAAACGACTGTTATCACATCCCTTTATCTTATTCATGTCTTATGAATGATAATTTCTGATGATGTTCTGAGATGTTATTGTTAAGTTTATTGTACTATTTTCAGCTGTGCACGACTTTCAGCAGGCTATGAATATAGATCAAGAAAGTCGAAAGGCTAGAGAAGGTATTGATCGTGCTCAAAAATTGCTCAAAAACTCAAAGAAGAGAGATTATTATAAAATCTTAGGTGTAAAAAGGTAAGTTTAGTTATATACGATTATCAAACTTTCATTTTAATTACATGTCTTCGTGCTGCCTTTTATTAGCTCACCTGATTATTGAAGTCGGATTAAATTCTTTTAAAAGTTTTTATGATTGTATGAATACTAAAATGATGATTATTTATGTACATTCTAGAGTGTCAAGGTTTCTCAGCTAGTATTAATATTAACTGACCACCTTGTTACCTATGATTTTTTGCATTGCATCAGGCATATGAATTAAAATATTATTGTTAATTTCTTGGTCATTCATTCTGATTGACTTATTTTGCTTGGAGATAAACTTTTTAAAGTTTTGATGTAATGAATGTGTACACTATGTATCATGTAATTATAGTTATATCTTAAATAATACAAATCCCTTAAATGTCCTACACACCTTGTTACAATTTCAATTTGTTACAATTTTTATTTGGTGACCATGGTTACTTCAGAAATGCCAAGAAGAAGACTATAGTGAAGGCATATAGAAAACTGGCAGTAAAATGGCATCCAGACAAGTACGAGGGAGAAGACAAGAAACACGCTGAGAGACAATTTATGGACATTGCTGCTGCTAAAGAAGTTCTTACTGATACTGGTATGATATATTCTATATAACCGCAACCGTGGCCGAGTGGTTAGGGTGTCCGCCTTCGGAGCGGGAGATCGAAGGTTCGAATACCAGTGGTGACTGGGTTAGAACTGATGCGGTCGGTTGGTGAGCCGCCAGCTAGTTAAAAAATGGTTACTGTAGGCCCATCTCAGCCAGGCATCTGGCAAAAAGGAGAAGGGATTCGGGAGGTACTGTGTGAACAAAAGATAGGTGTCTCATAAGCCAACTTGGCTGGCCCTTTCAATAGGGGTGACACTATAATAGACAAAACCTTTACCTTTACCTTTTATTCTCATCTATACATCATTCTAAATTGTTTGTTCGGAATAAGTTCTTAATTATATTTGTTATATCAGAGTTCCCATGTCTTCAGACTGTGGTCCATTGGTAAGTGTGCTGGACTGCACGGGTTCAAATCCAGGTCTCGCCAGGTCATACCCTTCTCTGAAGATTTGACAAAAATGTAGATGTTCATCCATATGTGGAGAAGTTGCTGGCTACATGTGGAAGGGTTAGTTAGTACTTTGGTCCGCATGAAAATTCATGCACGCCGACTGAGTGACAGCTATGGAAAGTTGAACTATTGTTTGTTTCCAATAAATGTGATCATCCATGTCAAATTGTTAATTTTAGATATTTGACTTCTTGAATATTGATAATTATGTCATGAGAATTTTTTATAATTTTCAGAAATGAGAGCAAAGTATGATGCCGGCGAAGATCCCTTGGACCCTGAGCAGCAACAGGGTGGAGGTCACGGTAACCCCTTCGGACATGGGTTCAACCCATTCGGCCATGGTGGAGGTCAAGGATACAACTTTAAATTCCACTTTAACTGAGACAGCTGATTTATCTGTGATATTACCATATTTGGTCAAAACAATTCCATTTTCTTTATCATATATTTATATATTCATTAGTGCTGACCTTTGTATGACCTTTGACCTCATAAATTATGCAGTCCAGTCAACGAGGCCTTGTCTTGATGGGGTAGCAGTTTCTGCTCTCCGGTGCATTCGTATCAGGACTCCATTCACCATTTGTGACTTTACAGCACTGTGGAGTAAGCTACTCTCCAGTAAATGGAGGTCAATACCTAACATAGCATATACATAACAGACATTGATGTGTCTTGTAGAAATATGGATATATAAGTGTAATATTGTTAATTGAATTATACAGATATGATGTTTTATTCGTTTTAGAATGAATTAGAGTCTGTCATGATTTTGACAATATTCATATGTTATACTTCATGCAGGCTTGATGTATGAAATAAATATCTTAAACACATGAGCACATACTCTGACTAGCGATTTGTTAATTTCCAATCTTGTAAGATTTCTGCATTTTTTAGATGGACTATGCCATTAAGATTTCTGCATCTTTTAGATGGACTATGTCATTAAGATTTCTGCATATTTTAGATGGACTATGCCATTAAGATTTCTTCATCTTTTAGATGGACTATGCCATTAAGATTTCTGCATCTTTTAGATGGAATATGCCATGTTTATATGACTATGTCCAGTTACCATGGTAATATATTCATGTTTATATGCTGGACTGTTGTCAGATTATATTCAGTTCATAATTGATCTAGAATCTTTGGGAATGTTATAATCATGTCTTGTCATGAATTCATAATTTAATGTATTAGTTAAGGTCAGTATATGACTTTGTTAAGATCACATATTCCTTTTAACTCAAAATATTTTTGATAATATGAATTCCATTACATTATCTGAATGCTGTGTTAAATGATTAAACTATGTTTGCCATGTACTGATGTTTAACATCTTAAAGTGTCTAGTCTAGTGTGATAGATTACATGTTTCACACTGCCATAAATGATTGACAATGCATACTAGACACAGGTACACTTTAGGATATTTGTGTCTCAGACTTCTTGTCTAAAAGAGAGCATTAAATTTTCATGATTGTAACATTTGTGCATTATTCACCCGGTAAAATTTATTTGTTTTGTTAAGCAAACACTGTGCTTTATTCTTCGCCTCTGTTCTTAATTGTATTACATGTTGAAATAACTTCTTTGAAATACTGGTAAATCACAATGCATTGAATGCAAGCATTTTCATTCTGTGATTAATTTATTGCTAGAAGTTGTTGAGTTTATTTGTAAGCAATTCAATTGGATCTATCTTAAAATGAAAGTTTTGTTGTCCTTTTTATGATTATTTGCAGCTAAATATTGGTGAAGTAATCAACCATAGTAACAGTACACTTTGTATATAGAATAGTATAACAGTAACTGCTTGATATTAGTTTTACTAATTTCTGCTGTCGAGGCAATGTGTTCATATTTTTAATATTTTATGCTGTGACAATTTGTTGCAAAGAGGTAATTGTTCAATCTGTAATTTTAACAAAGTATAGTTTGACTTGCTGATATTGTTATTGAAACTTTTTTTTGAGAACATCTTGAGAATCAGGTATTATTTTTGACTGAAGTTACAATCATTTTTAGATTTTTATGTACCATGAATGACCATATCAGTGTACCTGATTACTTTCACACGACTGGCATTTCAGTCACAAATGATCATTGATGAATTTCCACTGGACTGTTGAATTCTAAGGAAATGTTTTAAATGTATTTACCAGCACTGGTAAAATACATCGTGGGTGTAAAATACTTTGACGTTCTTGGCTTAATTTCAGTAGTTGTGATCACGTACAAACATTGTACATTTTGTATGGGTTTACAGCGAGTGTTTTATAAAACTGTTCTTGTTGACTGTGTAGTAGGAAAATTTGTTAGGTGAATCGGCTGCCGTATATAACTGAAATATTTATAAAAACCGGTGTTAAACCCAAGTAAATAAGTCAAGGTTGGTGATATAAGATCTCATTCATTTCTTCTCAAACTACCATTAATATTTAATGATGTTATTATTATGTTTGAGGAATAAATTGTTGTGTGAAATTCTTCTAACATTTCTAAGAATAAACCAGTTTGTTTATACTATATCTGAATTAATGATTCTTCTGGTATACACTGATAGAGGGTTGTGGGTTCAAGCCCAGTTACTGACCATGTTTCTTTGTGTGAGAAAGTAGGCAGTTGCTTACAAAGGATGGGAGTCTAGTACAGGTTCTTCCCAGGAATGATGGATAGGTAAACTGTCTGCCTCATATGACTCTTGGCTGTTGAAAAGGGGTGTAAAACTCAAACAAAGAATCTTCTGGTATAACTTAAGTTTACCAATTTCTATACAGTAAGGTATGTGTCCAGTAAATATGTGTATCCTGTTGTAATTCACAAATCTTACATGTATGTTTTAAGGGAAAGATGATGTTTAATACATTGATCTGAGTCACTGTTATCTTGTGTTAAAGATGTGTATATGTTTGATGTTTGATTTATGCGTATGATCGGACAGTTTTGAGTTTTCATTCATCGATGTTTCATGATTAACAATATCAGTTTGATAATGTAGTTTGCTTATATATTACTGATTATGAATGTCAAAGCTTATAACAATTTCAAGAAGTTTATTTTCACTTTCCTGTTAAGTCTAAATCTTTGTTTGAACATTTTTTTTCATTGACATTTATTCTTTCATTAGCCATGGTTTTCTGGAATTTTGTAATGGCAGGGTTATAAAACTTGAGATAGTCTCCAAGCTCAAATCTCAATTCCATTCTCTAAGTATTATTGTTAATTTGTTGTAAAGAAAAGAGCTGATTAATGTTTAAATACATATTTTGGTCAATTATGCTATTACACTTATGTATCAGTAATATCAAATATCATTATTGGCTGATCATATAAATTAACTTTGAAACATTAAAAGACAGGATTTGAGCTTGGGGACAGATCTCAAATTTTATAACCTCAGGGTCTGGTCTGTTAATACATGACCATATAGCTATATTTCAATTGGTGTTTTCTGTTGTTTTTCCTCTCTTATTAAAACATCCCGCCATTATCTTATTATGAGTGATTACTGCGAGTATAACTTGTGGAAATTGAATAAATGTTATATTGCAAGTTGTTTACATTACTTGATATCATGTGTGGTTGTCTTCATGTTTGTTTTGTCAATTTTCAGCTTGTATTGAGATGAATAGTGTACGGTAATATAGCACTGTGCAATTAATGTTTGTTATACTTTATTGAAATGGTATATAGGTTTCTAAAGAAATGAATTAATTGAAATATAATTGAAACACAATTATTGATTTTATTGTTGTTAATTTTCATGCCCCTGGCATCATGTGATTACCTTGTCCATCGGTCTGTCTGAGCTTAAGTCAAGCTTATGCCGCATGAGTATGTATTTATTGAACGCAGCTTCTTGCTTATTAGTAATGTAGAGCTAGTTCCTCTTGCAAGTACTGTATTTTCATTTATTTCCGTTGGGCTCAATTTTTGTGGTTTTTACTAAAATGGCTATTTGGTGGGGACATAAATTTGTGGATTTTGATTTTTGACAAGAAATGCCTTATCTCTGCATTTAAATTTGTGGGGATTTGATTTCATGGATGAGCTGAGCCACGAAATCCATGAAATTAAATCCCCAACGAAAATGAATGATTACACAGTATTTATCTTTTACCATGTGCGATGTTTCATGATAAACTCACAGAATGATCCATAGCATCCACTGTCACATAGACATTGTACTGATTGTGGTATCAACCATACAAAATGTTCTACAAACCAGGTTTATTATTAACTTTCATCCTCATTTCAGGGATGATTTAAGGTCTAGTGGTAACACGCTGGTCTACTAAACGCAAGGTTGGGGGTTTGAATCTTGGTTCCGCCTTCCCAATTTCACAGGGACGCCTTGTGCCTCGTCCTCCTGTATCTTCTCTCCCCTCTGGTGTGGCCGTGAAATTACCATAGCTGTTGAATAGGCAGTTACACAATATATGAATAAATAAATACTGATTTCAGCTACAACAAAAGTTACTACACAATAAACACAGAACTACAAAGACATGATAGAAAAGTTTTCACATTTATTCAAGCATTACCAGTAGACATTATTGATACAGTATGAATGGCCTCATTATCAGTACAGTTCATTTTATAATTAGCACAATATATACAGTATTGGTATTGTTACACCTGTTTAGTATCTTGTACTGATGGGTTTTAAGCCCAGACACAAATAAAATTGGCACCTTACTTAAAAACACAAGAATATCACAAAAATTAACTTCTGGAACTGATAAGTCTGTTATATACTAAATCTTAATATTAACAGTTAAATCACACAGTTGAAAATCTAGCAACGAGACCAGAATAAACCATTTCACAATTGTCAGAGATCAGTCACTACTTATATTTTCAAATCTATATCACCAGTTTCTATTAATGCAGCACTGTAGTCTATTCCAGCACTTAGTGGTCAGTCATTGGACAATAAAAAATTCATAACTTGTCATACACAATGTAAACATGACATAGAAATGACGAGCATCTTTTTATTCATCATCTTTAAGCCTCAAATCAAAACTCAATAATTCCAACTAAACTACAAGTATGCGTAGAATTTGCAAACAACTTATATTTCTAACAGATTCCTTGCTGCTAAATAACCAGTGATATAAATTTGATTCCTTATCTCATGTACAAGATTACAGATTTGAAATTTTAACCACACAAGGGAGATTTTTGATTAAAAATATTTTGAAATTTTCATCTTAATTCTTAACATATTTTTTCTTGTGATATAATAATATTATGTTCATAGAAAAAAATCAACACCATTAAAATCTTAATACAATAAAAACGTGATAACTTTATTTTAACATTTTTTAAGTTTTTATCGGATAATAGAAAATATCACTACATTCATAAAGAAAGGTACACAGGATGAAATATGACACAAACAGATTTTTAAAAAAAGAAAATTAAATAAAAAATACAAACATCTTATCCATCCATTCGAACAAAACATGTGAAAAATTCATTTACATGTTAACATATGTTATCATGTTAAGTAATTTTGTTATTGATAGTTTATAAGTCCTGCACATTAAGTACTGAATATTCAATCTGAATTTTTTATAAAAATTAGGTACTTTAATTAAAGGTGTAAAATTTTAATTGTTTACATAAAATAAATCATGAAAATTACTGTATAAATAAGTATTAAATTGATTCAATCCAATTTGACTATTTCAATCAAAAATAGGTTTATCATTTTATGATCAATTAAAATGGTGGATCAAAGGGAGTGAGCTGGATCCTAGGTTATAAAAGTAATATTAGGAGAGACCAGACTCAGAATACAGTATTCTCATTGGTCAATTCTAAGAGAGGGCAAAGAACCAACCAATCAGAGTCTTGCGTTTGATATCTGATTTAACAATTTCAAGCATAAATATTCCAACAGTCTGAGTCATAGCGAGATAAGACAATCTTTTACACATTTCATGTATAAAAAAATGAAAGACATGATTATTTGGAACACTTATGAACAATGAAACATACAGACACATACATGATAACAATATAAAAGATGTATTTTCCTGCGTTATCAAATTAGTATACAAGTGTATGTACAAAGATAAATTCATACTGAACTTGATAGATAACTGATCCATAGTGATCACTTGGACCTACAAGTTCAATCACTTGTTCATTGTATCTTAAACTTCGATTAATTTTCACAAATTTATGACAAACTGGAAATTAATTTGTAGACCGAAACAAAAACTTGATTAAAATTATTATTCAAACTTCTTGAAATATTATAACACCAAATCACAAAATGAAAGTCTTTATGTATTGTGTTTTTAAAACCTTGTTAAAAAGACCTATCATTATTGTTAATAATGTTCCATCCGCGATTCATTCAAGTATCTTTAATATAAGACCATAATGCTGATATAAAGTTTTCTACAATGTGATAAGAAATTCACAGACACACTGATGCAGCTAAGGCCATCCTCAAGAAATAGTTTATTTGGTGTTGTGCTTACCTACTCACCAAAAACGGCTGTTCCCAATATTGTTTGGTCTCTTCACTTTTAGGTAAACTTTTTTTTCAATATATAAATACCATTTTGGGTTAAATGTAAAAATTAACCAAAAATAAATTTCCTACCTACCAACTGAAAATTCTCAGGGTAGGGTTACCCCAAACAAACATTTTTTAAGGATGGCCTAATTTAAAAAAAGACCAAAGAGATTTTGATACATCAAAAATTCTAGATGTAGCATTCAAGCAGACAACTCAAATATTGAGGGTTCAACGCAACAGTGTTGTAACTCATATTGAAATAAGAACAAGTTACGACAGTGTTGCGCTGAGCCCTCGAATTATGACAAACATGTACACAGTTCCATGCTTAAAGCGATTTACAGTTATTTACAAAAAGTACATTTTTCATCATCATGAAATCATATAACAGGGAAAAGTAACAATTACATAATAATAGATATACGGAACAGTCAAATGAAAACTCTAATATTACACCATAGATCTGTCACAGAAATAAACAGGACACCAGGGCTTCCATTAATTCCATTTCATAAAAAAATATTCAGGACTTATTTATGAACTTCCGTAGACTTGCTCTTAAGCATGGAACAATAACCAGTTCAACATGTTGCATGTCTAATGTAGAAAATTTAGTAATATGGTCAGCATAAAAATTCATACATGCCGAGTGAGTGACAGCTATAGAAAGCTTAACTATTGTTCAGTTTTTAAAAAAAAACGTTTTCAAGCTTTCTGTCATTTCCATCATACTCTACATAAAGATAATTTTATCAAAACATTAAATAATATCATTAAAGCAATATAATACAAGGAATTATAAATCTTCAGATACCATTGTTACTGTAATATTTTTTGTTAAATGCTCATTCATTAAACTATAGAATAGTTTTCATAAACTTGTCAAAAAGGGGAAAAACATGTAACAATTTGTTTTCAACCAAATTAGGCCAGAAAAATAATGATCATGTTTCAGAATACCTCACCACAACATAGGCTAGGTAGGTCACAAACCTTTCTTTTCTAAACATATACCGTCAAACCTGTGAAAAATGGCCACCAAAGGGAAAGACAAAATGTGGCCTTTATTGACAGGTGGCCTTTATTTGAAAATCGTTTTGTTCAAAATAATCAATAATGTTTTTTGAATGAATGGCCTATATTCACAGGGTGGCCTTTTTCGGAGGTGACCGCTGGCACAAGTTTGTAATATTACTTTTGAAGCACAATCATCTCCAACTATTTTAGGGTCAGCGCCAAAAAATGGGGTCGTCAAAGAAACCAGAAAAAACATTTCTCCTGACCGTAATTTTTCTCTGGTAAATACAATACATTATACAATATTTTCAAACAAATGAAATTAATAATATTAATAACTACGAAATAAGTATGCTCCTCGTCAGCTATATAATGATGACACTGCATTCCACATTATCTCCTTATTTAGTGCAATCACAAAAATGTTTCATAACAATCTTTGTACCTGTATTCTTTAAAAGTATCTAAAATGTGACAAGATATTTTTTGTTAAAGTTTATATTGCTAGCCTTCAATAAATCAACACTAGAATGTTGACCATACTGAAAATCAATTTAAACATAATATTCATATTATTATTATTATCATAAATTTGAATTAATCAAACCTTGAAATGCAGTGTCATAAACAATCACAGATTTTGCAGCAAAATAAGATGATTTTTTAAAATAATTTTTATTTATTTTTAAATTTCTACATATTGAAATCTTATTTCAAGTAAGAACAATAATTGTACACTCACACATAATGATTCACACTCAACTCTTAACATTTAAATCTGTTACATACAAATCCTGAGGTTATAGACTAACAGTTAAATCTGGGAGTTTACATCCAAACACTTTAGGCATTATTTTTATTACTTTGAACCTGTGATAACTATTTTTTGCCGGGTGGTACCTAAACAGAATTCATGAATTCTTACAATCTCCATTTTGTGTCATACTCAAAGAGAGATAAATAACTGAATGTTACATATTTAAATAATAAATTTAATCGCACTCTGAATCATACATGTATTATATTACAATCTGTTGAAAGGCGAGAATAAAAATCAAAGTCACAATAATAATTATTTTTCTACTGCAATTATAGACTGGTTTCTCCATAATTCTGGACTGGTTTATACATTGTTATATAATTTTGAACAATTCTAGACTGATTTAGATATAGACTCCCAGAAGTCACTGTTTAATTTACTGACCGTTTGTAATCAATTAGAGAGAAAGTTTCGATAAGAAACAAATTTTACGTAAAGTCATAATTTCAAAACACCTACCCGGTCCCCACTTTTATTTAAGTTAACTGTTTTTTATCTAAATCTATTTTTTTCTAAAAGCATGGAAAATCATTTTCAATTAAGCTAGAGAAATATCCAAAATTAAGTTATTGACAATTCCAAAATATATGTTAAGTGTATTTTAAGTTAACTGAAAAATAAGTAAATGTAAAATTATGAAGATAATTAACAAGCTTGCATTCACTATGTGTTTGACACCACAAGTTTCACACATCATGTTCAGTATTTACAACGTGTTGAAAAAAACATTCTTTCAAATATATACACACAAAAATATGAGAATAAGTATATCTGCATTATGGTGATTAGTTCTGCATGTTACCATAGCAACACTAAAATGGCTTCACTTTTATTTTTTACTGAAATTTTAAGTTTGAACCCTGTAAAAGGCCCATTAGCTTCTTGAATTTAGTAATACAGAACAATACATGAAAGTAAAATATAAGAATTATATTTCATTTGCTCTTACAAAAATATTTACACGATGCTTTTCTTTTACCACATCTCATAAAAATTTGTCAGATGTTTTTTCTTAGTTTTTGCAATATCATTGAAAAAATACTGTGCTACAATTCTATAATTATGTAAATTGTGATTAAAAAAGAAAATTTCGGAATGTTTTTTATTGCATGTATTAAAAAAGTCAATTTCACTGATATCGTAAAATAAGACCTATTTTTATCTGAACATCCAAAAGGCTAATAGGGCTTTAAAAGAATTCATCCATATTACAGACTCATGGGGGATCGGGTGTTAGACACACTAGACACCTGCTACCTAGCTCAGTATCTTGGACACCCGCAGCAACTGACAAAATTTTAATAAACTCAGGACAAAGTTAAGTATAAACATTTCAGATTATCTTTCTTAGGACATGCAAAAATCATCAAAAAAACATAAGAAAATGACTAATATCAAACTGTATTACATTTACATTGTAAGAAAACAACACTGGATTTTGAGAATCAACTTGTATAAGAAATCCATCAATCAATACATATTATATATTTGTATATATATATATTCATATGTAAACAATATAATCTGTCTAACATTTCATACATGTACTAAAGATCTCAACCACTAACCAACATGTTTTGTATGTAGATATAACTGACAAATGACAATACAATATAGAAATAATAGCTAAAATAATGTTTATAATAAATACTGAATTTATTTTGTAAATATGAATATAATCTTGGTTTGCATGTCTTCACTCAATCAATAAAATACTAATCGTTACATATATATGATGTACACAATGTCATAGCATTATAAAAGTGTTAGTGTTAAAACATGAGTGTGAAATGACCGATCATTTGTTTCAAGGTAAAGAGCACTCTTTAATTATCACATTAATCAATATATTACAAACATGTCATTTAAAAACAAAAGACACAATGAGATGATATTGTAATTAATTCATACTGTTCAATTCAAATAAAAAATAAAAAAAATTAGAAAATTTCTTAAAACTATTGCAAAAAAAAGTTTAAACATTATTTTCAAAGTAAATATTTTGTATAAAAGCATGTTTTGGAGTGGTAACATGATAACATCAGTCAGAGGTTTATGTATGATGCAGATTATATGCAACAACAGAATGAGTTAATGAATCGGGAATAAATTGTTTTTTGATTAAATATTCCACAAAAATATTTTATAATAGAACATACACTGTACATTATGTATAATAATAATAGCTACATAATTATAACTTCATCAAACTCAAACCGTATATCATTGCATGAAAGATTCTATTCAATTCAGATATTGAAACACACTATACTGCTATCAACTGAATCTTCATGCTCTGCATGTAGACTGGTACATGAATATAACATCCTCGCTGAAATATCATGCATGTCAGACTTGCACAAAAACTATACACTTTCATCAAAAGCATAATTTCAGTTTATGTCCTTCTACCTAACGGAGAAGACTGTCATAAAATTCTTTTTCAGTCAAATCCAATTTCTATTTCATATTGTTCATGACATCAACTTCTTCTATTCAGGTTTTAAGTTAAATAACAAAATGCCATTGGCAAACTTAAGACTATTAATGACATAAAAAATCCAGTTTTTGCAAACTCTGAGGGAATGCTTATATTCAATAAAATATAAAACTAAGTGTATTAAAAAGTAACAAAGAACTTTTACTCCAGTTTATCAAATTCAAATAATTTACTATCTTCATAATGAAGAGTTAACTCAGCGTATTGTGATCAACCCAAAGTATTACATACAAAGAAAAGATGTTGGCCATGACAATTTGTCTACTAATTCCTCGAAACTGACTGAATTGAATACAAAATTTCTGCGTTCATCAAGAAGTCACTATCTTCTCTGAGCGAGGACAAACATTAAAAGAGCTGATAACAAAACTGAGAACGAGATGCTGACACTGGATGCCATGTTGCCTCCATCTTCAGTATTTTCTTGACGGTTCCGTGGAGGTGCTTGTGTTCTAGTTGGGTACGGACCCAGTCTGCCACCCTGATTAACTTCATAATGCTGTTCTGTAATTGAAAATAATAAAATTTCATTGCCATTTATTGCAACAAAAATATCTATAAATTACCATTTATGGACATGCCGGTCACAACAAATTCATACTTATATCTGACATACTTATTTGAAGATTTACTGACAGATGATTCCATAAAATCACCCAAGTTACACCAAGTACTGACCCAGGTTAATCACTTGTAGGCAATCTAGAGATTCAGGAACAATCAACTGATCATTGAGTATTAACAACGATGTTAAATTTTAGTTTTAAGGAACTATTATTCATAAATTTATTCAAAACATAATTTGAAGCATGTACTGGCTAGAAAATGAATGCAAAAAATGGTATCTATTACAATTTACATTGTGATAAATCTTTTCTTGGTTGAATTGATGTTTGAAAATTTCATGACCGACCCTCAAAGGGAGACTAATGTGAATTAAATGAATCCTAAAATGACTGTGAAGAGTAACTTCCCTTGATTACTTTAATGGACTTTGAAGTAGCTATCATGAATTTCCGCAGTAATTAAGCAAGGCATGCGAGAAGCATTCCACTTGAGTGCATTTTACATCAGAACATAAAAAACAGCAGCAAAATACGAGTGAGTCAAAATATCTTATAAAACAACGCGAAAAGATAAGACATTAGATTCTGAGTATTTAAAAACTGACACAAGTGATTACGTCCAAAAAAAACATATGATAAAATATTACTAGCACGATCAATGTAAACAGACTTTACTATGTATATTCACTGTTTTTGGATGGCAATAAATTAATTATCAAACCTTAACCAAACTGTTACATAACCTACTGTTACATTTTAATGAATCTGAACAGGTTGTTACCAAGGTAACAGTTACCTAGAAAAGGGCTAGAAGACATTGTTTCAGGATACCCAGATGTCAACGTATGACAACAAAAGAACAACATCAACAAATAGAAGTTTGAATGTATATATATTCATCCCACATTAAGATGTTTTCACAACTCCATTAAACCATTCATCACAATGACTGCTTCCTAAGTTAATAACCAGTGCTTAACTAACCTAAGGTATATAATAAAAAATTATAGTAAATGTAAGCTGATTCATATATCAGACAGAAACATGTAACAACAGTTTGTCTACGTCACATTCACCAGTTAACATGACTAAAAACTTTCTCTGGCGTTTCACGTCAGACCAACAGCCAGGGTGATTTGGCGACACCCATCTTTAACTGTGGGGATGTACACCTGGGTAGAACCACTGACTTCCCATAAGCTAGCTAGAGAGCTTCCTCACATACCAGTCCTGGTACAGGGGGGGGGGGATTTGAACTAACAACACGAGGGTGTAGTAACTCATATTGAAATAAGAGCAACTTACGACAGTGTTGCGCTGAGCCCACAAATTATTATGATTTACAGTGAGGTACTATCCTCAAATACCTGGTACAGGGGGGATTTGAACTCACAACAGTGAGAGGCATTTACAAGTCAGAGACAATAAGGTATAAGAATAAACAAAAGAAAATATTCAAAGATGATATTACCATTTGAAGGCTTGTTATCTGGGAATACCACGTCCATCCCTGGTTTAATATCTCCAGTGTCAATCTGCACATCAGTTCCTGGTGAATCTTCTCCGCTACCACTTCCAGAGATATATCCATAGTCCTCATCATCGCCGAGTGTCATACCACCTCCAATATTGATGTGACCTATATGTTTACCCAGTCCACTTGCTTCATACACCATCTGTGTCGGATCATCAGAAATCATGTAATTCTTGGGTCGTGTTCTGTCTGCCTTTGTATGAGACTGAAGTACCTACAGAAACAATCCACTTAATTACATTTCTCTCCAAATAAACATGAATCTATATGATTCAATGATCATGTGTTAATAGCGGATAAATAAATGTCTTACAAAACATGATTGTGTCGAAGGTTAACAGTGGAATATCTAGATTATAGTAAATGCTCCAAAAATATTTCATTGTTTTCTGAAATCTATCAATTCTACCATTTCTCAATTACTTAACTAATTCATTAGTGAATAGTGATGAAGTACTTTTAGAAATGATTTAGTAAACAATGGTAACTTTGGAGAAAAATTCTTCAACATAGGTCATGTGACCTTTGCTCCACCCACAGCATAGAAAATATTGAGGAAGAAAGAGTCTTTCTAGATTGGTAGGGTGCACTGGTTTGTATTTTTGTGTTTGGACTAAGGATAAATTCTAATACAGTTACTAGTTAGCATTATAAAAAAATTCTCTCTCATATATGTCAGTCCATGAAGAAGGAAAAAGTATGTCAGTGAATAGCTAGTCATACTTGAAACACATTACATTGTAATTGATTTGCACCAATGAAACAAGTGTTGCAAAAACTGGGAGATTATTTTTAAGGGGTTTTAAGCAAACAAATGATACATAATTTTTAGTAATACCAAGTTCATATTTCAAACCACATGCCACTGCATTCAGTAAATATAAAATAATTAATTAGGAACAAGAAATATAATTCATATATTTATCATACTAATGACATATTAGGCATAAAACATAAAATTGTTTGTTTCTGTTCATTCTCATTAAAAAGAGTGAAGGTAGGTCGGGCTTTTTTTGCTCTTGATAGAGTGTGGAAAGGTAATAAGGTGAGAAAGTGGACTTTTCATTCCACTGACTAATAAAATGTCTAATGTCGCAGCAAAAAAATAGGGTAGGTTTAGTAACTAGAAACAATCAATTTTTTTATTACGCCTTAGCAACTGGCACTAATGTTTCCAACAATACTGAAGTAATAACTGAGTAACTGAGGAACATGAATGTTGAAATAAATTCCCTCTCATCAAGAACCAAGAAAAGAACTTACCAAGTTGACGATGGACATTTTTTCTTTCAAGTTGCGTATATTCTTGTCAAGAACAAGGGAAACCTTCACTTCAGGGTTGTTACGAGCCTGGCTAAGAATGTCTGCATCTATTGCATCTCGAAGGAAACTAAAACAACAGAAAAGAAAATATCAATCAAAGTTTCACCAACGGCATCCTATTCTAATCATTATAGAACATGTATAGTAAATAAAATAAATCAGAATATTTCATGAGAATTCATACTTCAAGTGTTAATTAAAGTAGGTTTCTAGGAAATATATACACTAGAGCTACCAGCTGGTTGTTAAGTAGAAAACAATAGAACATTGGCATGTGAAATTTTAATTAAAACAAATTCAATCGACAATCCACCAACTTTACATGATGTTTGTTTATCTGTTGTTTAACGGCCCATTCCACAGCTATGGTCATTTCAGGGCCGCCACAGAGACAGGGGAGATAAGTTACGGTAGAACCGTGCATTTACATTGATCCCTACTCTTATTTTGTGTAAATTTTTTCCTGTATCTTTAATGTACCTAGTGTGAAACACACATCAATGGTTTTCCTGTGATTTCTGGGCTCAGTAGTAGGAAACCCCTGTACTAAAAAGGTCAGTTCTTAAGTCTATTCAACCAGTAATAAAGAATTAGGGGCCATGCATGAGGTTAGTGACAGAAATTACTGACAACAATGCATTATATGTCAAGGTCGTTGCCATAAAGGTCAGCTTCAATGTCAATAAGCTGAGGTCATTAGTACACTCAATGTCAAGGTTAACAAAACAGTATCCAAGTAAAAAAAATAAAATTTAAGTCCTATACAGACAGAACAGACAAGAAACTTAAAAACAGGTAAACAGACATAATATATAGTAACACATCAGTATTGTAATAACAACAGAGACACAAGCATTTAGAAAATATTTCCAAACATACATCATTATATCTATCCAGATAGCAAAATAGCATTCTGCCAGCAAAAAACTTCAAAACAAATATTATTTTATCAAAATTTGAATTCATTTTCTTCATACTTTCGCCAGCAAGGGTTTCTAAGTCAGAATAAAAAAAGACATGACAAGTTGCAAAAAAATATCTAAACGTAAGAATCACAGGGTATAATAATTTTTTTACTGTACCAAGCATATAATATCAGCCAAATGTTTGGATATTTTAGATAAAATCAACAAATTTGAATCTTTGATTATATAGTTTCATCAGGAACTTGGCAACAGTATATAGGAATACAGACATGCTTGAAATATCATATCCTGTCTTTAAAGACAAATAAATCAACAAGTATAACAGGTATATTCCTAAGAAATAAGTAACAATGAAAGCATGAAAGACCTATGACATAACTGTATATAAATTTACCAGAACTGGCAATTATCAATTTTTTTTTACTGGGATAGTACATTAAATCAATGAAGAATAAATTTGGGTAGGGGAAGTTAATTAAGCTGTTTACTAGAAATGTCTGACTTTTTTACTTAAAATTGTATAATGTTACAACAGATATTACTGTAACAGAAAAGAGTCTTTCCACTATATAAAGTATCAAAAAAATATTTGTTTCTGGTTACCCGGTTCACAATCCTGTGAAAATGTTTGGATTTAAGCATGACTTGTATTTTATTATCATACACCTTCAGGTAAAATATGAAACCAATCCATAAAATATTTCTTGAGTTATATATCGCTCTCAAACCAAAATTTGAACAGACGGACACAAGAACAGAGGTAACACGTTATGCCCTTCCCCCATTTGAATGGCAGGGGGGATTGCTGGGGGATGGCGGAGGAATAGCAGGGGGAATTGCTGGGGGATGGCGGGGAATTGCTGGGGGATGGTGGGGGAATTGCTGGGGGATGGCGGGGGAATTGCAGGGGGAATTGCTGGGGGATGGCGGGGGAATTGCAGGGGGGATTGCTGGGGGATGGCGGGGGAATTGCTGGGGGAAGGCGGGGGAATTGCAGGGGGAATTGCTGGGGGATGGCGGGGAATGGCAGGGGGATTGATGGGGGATGGCGGGGGAATGGCGGGGGGGCATAAAAAATAAGCCCGACCAAACAACCCTATTATTAATCAGCATTTTTTTTGTTACCAGAAACATGCAATTTTTTGTATGCCTAATTGAAGGAGAAGATTAATGTAGAAATTAGATATCTTGAAGACTATTCTAGCTATATGGTGGGCCTTGATCAACATGTGAGACAGATAAAACAGATTATCAGTTCATGATTCTAGGAGACTGAGACAATATGTAAATATTTGTTCCCTGAAGCAAGTTCAATCACTGGTAATGTTGTGTGTTTTTTTAAGAATACAAATCTATGTCACAAAATTGTGATCACAGAATCAGATTAACTTGGGTCCCTGGACGATACAGATTTACTGATAACATTGTCTTATGCTCAAAATCATACAAAATAACTTGAATATTCATATTTTACCAGATTTATGAAGCGACCATTTCATATAATCAAAGAACTGAAGCGCCCATTTCATATAATCAAAGAACTGAAAGTACCCACTGTTGCTCATGCAGTTTCCAAAAATTACACTATGAAAGGCACTGTGCAATTTACGAGTGACATATGCAAAACACATATAAAAAATAAGCCATGAACAGAAGAACTTAATACCTTTGATTTATAGTACGCAAGAAATCTGATGTACAAATATTGTCATTAGGCTACGTTTCGTAATAGTCATAATAATGAATATGATTCCTTAATATCAGGGATTTTATTACAAATGATGTATGAATGGACAAACAGACAATGTAGTTATATATCTGGTACTGTTTATACAAACTTCATGTATGATTATATGGGTAAAAATATAGAAATCAATGTTTCATTGTGGTGAATACAACAAATTACATAATCAAACCACAGCCACTATGTATGTCTGTATATAATTTAGACAAAGGGGATTCTCCAGCATGGCAGATTCTAACCAACATTTAATCATATTGATGAATCCGTCTATGTTAGATATTATCTTCTATCAAATCAACTTGGGTAAAAAGTGCCATTTTACATCAATATGAACAATAGATTCCTGGCTCAGTTCTGCTCTAACGGAGAATATTGTTCCAAGAGTGAGTGCTTGAGCAGTAAAGTTTAATCAAACATGCCAAATAGATCAGTCCACTGACAGAAGAGAAAATACAACTCGGCAATTTTTCATTTGAAAAAAACAAACATTTGCTACAAAATCGGATCAATACATGAATTTAGTTTAGTTTATCTACAATGTTTAACGGGCCATTCTACAGATATGGTCAGTCAGAACTGCTCCAGAGCAAGGGAAGATACAGGAGAAAGTTCTGCAGGGCAAATTTTGTGTGTTCCCTATACTGTTTTTCCAAGGTCTTTATTGTACCCTGAGAAATGCACCAATACATGCCTCACCTATTTCAGCATAGTATTGGACTCTGTAATTGGAATGGGGACACTGAAAAAGAGTCCCTTAAATATA
The DNA here is from genome assembly GCA_964023205.1 of Lutraria lutraria. Classification (NCBI taxonomy): domain Eukaryota; kingdom Metazoa; phylum Mollusca; class Bivalvia; order Venerida; family Mactridae; genus Lutraria; species Lutraria lutraria. The sequence continues at coordinate 9,829,873 of OZ026842.1, forward strand.
ATGCTTAAGGTAAATACATGTACAAGGATTCTGCCACCCAGCACTGGCCCGAATATCATAAAAGATCATCAGCACAAAATTTAACCTGCTATTTTTACTAATCTTAGACTAAAGTTAAAACAATTTTTTATAAAAAAGCAAGTTAAATCCTTCATCCCCAGTCATCATGATCAACTACCGTAGCCGAGTTAAAAACAAAATCTAATCCTCACATACAGTGAAACTGGTAAACAATTAAAGGCTACCCTCTGAAAAAACACATTGTGGCCTTTATTGACAGGTGGACTCTATTGGGAGTTAATTTCTTCTAGATAGACAATGACGTTTTTTAGAAGAATGACCTTAATTCACAGGGTGGCCTTTATTTGGAGGTGGCAACTTACACAGGTCAGACCGTACCTTTTCTCTTTAAGATATAATAAATTAAGACTAGTACAGTAAGGATGATTTGCCATTCCATCAAAACATGATTTGCAGACCTAATGTGATTGAAGAAATTTTCAGAGAAAATGTCACGCTAGGTTATGTTTCCACAACGCTCACTCTCGATACATGGGGAGTTTCATAAACTTTCTGAAGACTAAATAAATGAGAACAATAAACGGATCGCTAAGCAACAATATAAAAATCAATCACTGACATATTAATTCCAAAACCAAATTTTCTGCAATGTCGGGGAAACTTGTGCAGGTAAAAAATGCTGTTCGTGGGAAGATAATGTTGATACCTGAATCAATACTACGCAAGAACTAACTTAATGAGCTGATATGACTGGTAGTACAGAACTGATAGATAGAACCAGATGAGGTGATGGGTTTTTTATTATTGGCATAAAAAAGGAGTTTTACATAAAGAGGTTGACAAGAAAAACAATCGCTATAACGTTTTTTCAGAGAAATGAGGATTGCATTACAAGTAAATATAGATGAATCATGTGATCTGAAAGATAGAGGGGCCATGTGATCTGGAGGTTAGATAGGTGTCCAGTGATCTGCAGGTTAGAGGTGTCACATGATCATGAGATCAGAGAGTGGTCATGTGATCATTAGATCAGAAAGGGGTCACATGATCATGAGATCAGAGTGATCATTAGGTTAGAGAGGTGCCACATGATCATGAGATTAGAAGGGGGGTCATGTGATCATGAGATCAGAGAGGTGTCACATGATCATGAGGTGAGAGAGGTGTCACATGATCATGAGTTTAGAGAGGTGCCACATGATGAGATTAGAGGGGGGTCATGTGATCATGAGATCAGAGAGGTGTCACATGATCATGAAGTTAGAGAGGTGTTAGGTCTTTTGTATGAATTCAATCATGCAGTGGTATAGTTCTACAAGACACTCAAACAGCTCAAAATTGTGCAGATGACATACTGGAAATATTATACTGCCTGATATAAAATAACAAATACCCAGATTCATCTGATACAATGAGTATATAAAAGTGACATTATGAATAGTTAATTAGCTTACTTATAAAACTGACACATCTGTTCAGTAAACCTTTACAGCTCATTCATTGTGAAGCAATTAACAACATTAAGGGTGTAACATACTGTTTTGTTTTCAACATAAAAACATTACTCATTCTCATAACACACAAAATATATAATAGGTTGAACATGCAGGTTATTAAATGTAAAGTGAATTAAATCCTCTTCATTAACCACATATACATATACAAATAGACAAATTTAGAACTAGAAATGTTTCCGTAGGACACGAATGCCCCCGCTGAGAGCTTAGTAAAAAAGGGGCCATAATTCCTGTGGAAATGTTTGGATTTTAACGGAAATCAAACTTGACCTGTATTTTATCATTATACACCTTCATGTAAAATTTTCTCGAGTTATCGCTCAGAAACCAAAATTTGAACGGACAGACGCACAGGGGTAACACTTTATGCTTTTCCGCCATTTGAATAACATGTAACAAAAGAAACTTACATAAGCTACACCAACAAATGACATGACACATGACGGATGGGAAATATCATAAACAGTTTAATAGATTAAGTTTAAAAAGATAAATAGGAAGGGATTGTTACTATATAATCTATTATCTCACTCAATAATCTCCATCACTTGTTAACTCACTTTTTTGTGGCAAAATGAACTACAAAATTAATTGACTTTTTACCACATAACTCATGCATCTGTTTGCAATATACCACATGATACAACAATTTTTTATGAACCAAATACAACTGAATGAATGAAACATTTAGTCATCATCAGTTAATGCATTGTTTCAATGATAGTTCAGATAATATATGCCGGCCAATTCACTTATCAAGTTATCCTGGACTGTATTCTAGCAAGAACTGACCCACCCTTCCATTAGGAACCAGTAACTTCTCGACATGCGGAGGAAAATCGGCTCTGTTGTCAAATCTTTAGGTAGGATTTGACCTGTCGCGGCCAGGAATTGAACCAAGACAGCCAGTATACAATTTCAGCGCACCCTTACCGCTAGACCACTGTCGGACCACAAACAGTACAACAGACAATGGTAATTAGATACAGCTAATATTAATTTTGTAGATAAAATGACAGATAACGTAAGTGGAATGGGAATTTCATTAAGGACAGTCAACTACTGGACACGTCATTAAAAATATCACTTTGTCAAGAACCCTAGGGATCACTTACAGAACCACGTACAGCAAGCATGTACATGTATATAACAGCACTTCCATCCCTCCATCATAGTGGCTTACTATCAAGAATACCCATATAAGCATGCAGACAATAAATTTCATTAATTAAACCATCCAACAACATCTCCTGGGTTTTATAATTTTTCTCACTTGTTAATGGTAGTCTGGAGTATTTTCCATACTTTATTTGTTGTTTAACAGCCCATCAAACAGCTGTGGTCACTTCAGGGTCGCCCCATAGAGAGGGGAGAGAAGATACGGGAGAATCAAGCATTTGTATTCCTACTCTAATTTTGAAAAGTTTTTCCTGGTTCTTTATATTGTCCCTGGTCACAAGCACCGATACATGCCTTCTAGACACAGTACTTGGCTCCATGATTAGGATGAGGACACTGAAAAAGTGTCCCTGAGAACTTCAGAAGTCAACTCACAACCTTTCAATACCAAAATTCATTAATTTATAAAGAAACGTCAAAGTTGAATAGAAAAGAATGCATATCGAGGTATTGAGGACATAATTTATAATCATGTAAATCGGCAATTGAAGTATACAGAAAACATGCAACATCATGATTCCTTATTTGTTGAACACACCTAAGAGTTCATCAAAAAGACAATTTCAACAGGTTTCCCAAAGTCAGAAATTATATGTCCTATTTGATTGCCATATAGGCCCAGAAACTTGAAGCCTTTGCACTTTGCTATAGAATATAAATCAATAAGCGGTATATCAGTATATGGAGATAGTGTCATAAAAAGAATGAAAACTGTCAAACTTCTTTGGGACAGATATACACACGGTACATATAGAGAAATTACCCAGTTCAATGATTTGCCAATAGATGTCAAACTTAGACAACATTGAAGGTACACTAACTGACAATCTGATGAACGAACTACACAAAGACAGAGATATACGATAAGATGTTTAAATACATCATTTTAATCTATCCTTTTCAAGTCTGAATAATATAATGCACAAATTAAATATATTAAATTAATTGGGCGATCATGCAAAGATGTCATGTCCAATAAAACAAAGGGTATAACAATTGCGAAAGACTATAAGAAGATGAGAACATAGTCATGTGGACCATACTCTGTCATAAAGTCAATAAAATTACAATTAAATGTGAACCAGTCAAAACAAACTTTAGACTGGTTCAAGGCAGAACCAATGAGAAAAGAAACTTGTGATTCAGTCTGAGAGTTTCGACTGGTCTCCATAATGTTACTAGGGTAGTAAAACCAAATCAGAGAGAAATAAAACAAGCGAAAATTCATAAAAAGGTCAGTTACCTCAGCCAAAGGGTGGACAGAAGTCTCTGGAAGATGCATCTAGAAAATTAACAGAAATTAAACGAGTCTATCGGGGCGCCATTAAAGCTGAATACAGAATAATTCAGGAATTTATTATTTCTGCAAAACAGACTGGTTTCCCTGAAAATCTGCTCATAATTAATCCAACAGACAATAACCAAACAAATCAACAGCAACTATTTTCTACTTAAAAACAGGAAATTCAAGCGAAGAAGTAAAAGCAATCTTTTATAAAAAAAAAATATTGGAATGAAAGCACTTTAGCAATTGAAATAAAAATGACAGACAAAGACCGGGATTCTGAGCACAAACTAGATCAACAAAAGATCCAGTACTTTTTTTACATCGAGAAAAAAAGAATTAAGATCAGGATTTGTTGCAAATTGAATAAGATAAAAATCAAAGTCAACTTGAGAGTTTTAAAAAAAGATTAATACGAGGAAAAATGTTTCTAAATTGATGATTGCATAACCTAAAATTTCTGAAAGTATCTTTGAATCAGAATTGAGAATTTGAAAGTTCCAGAGTTCAAAAATAGCCCTGTTGTCTAATCAAAATAAATACTACTGCTAAATCGATTGCTCAGCGCAACACTGTCGCAACTTGTTCTTATTTCAATACGAGTTACGACACTGTTGCATTGAACCCTCGAAATGCATTCCATCCATCTGAATCTCACTTCTCCAGAAAGTGTGTGCATATGTTGGTTAAATGATAAAATTGCTCACATACACATACATCTGGGAGTTCCACAGACACACAGAAGGATATCATCAGAATACCACAGTCAGTGCAACAATTCTGAGATGAAATACCAAGTACCTAACAAAAACCTACTTCAAAGTAGGACTTGCCTCCATCATTTATCATAATAGTTACCGATCCATTGCCAAGAAATAGAGGAAGAAAATTAGCACTCAATGCATTTTTCACTGGAATCAATTTCCTACTTCGAAAAAAATAATTAAATCCTAGTGGAAGAACATTTTAGTCTTTTCCTATTTTTTTTTTAAGACTGGTTGGCAAAGAAACTGTGTCTGGTGTACTTTCTCTAATTAAGCCAAAGTCTTTGTAATGAGAGAAAATATTCAGTTCAAAGGAAAAGTTTTCTCTCTCTGGTATCAGCTAACTAAGGACCCAATAGAAATGTTTCAGTTGGAGCAATTTCAGGGCCATCAAAGTTTCATAACAGCCCCCAACATGTCAGCGAGTACAACAGAAATGTTCTGTCTGCCAAACCTTCATAGGACAAAATTGGGATACAAGAATGCAATTTGGTTAGAACAATACAGTAGAGGCAGTTGCTACTGAAACTGATAATGGAGATTTATGAAGATACATTAAGTAGTCTATCATTGCCCTTGCTTCTAACATTAGTGCATGCATAACAAAACCAAAGATTTGAAAATTAATGGAAAGGTTAAAAATCTTTAAATTATGTAAATTTTGACAATATGCTTCCCATCAAAACTTACATCAAATAACTGCTATTCATTACACTACTGGTACATAAATTTGTCATTATTCTGAAGAAGAATAATAGATTGATCTGAGAACAATCAAATTTAAAACCACTTGCAAACCATAAACGTGGTAATTATAAACATTATGGTACTCATTTTAGGGCATATTTTCTGATTAAATCAAGCCTGCTCATGATGCAATGACTTAATAATCCATTTGTTCTTTCGGAGTTCTCAATTCTGTTTGGCTAACAGACAGTAAATCCAGACAATGGCATACTGAATTGATATCTAAGGTCATAGATGATGGAACAGCCTACTTTTTCATCTCTAACTATATAAATACATTTCATATTGATTCCATTATGTTCTGATCTGTTTGCGCCTTCATGAGTTACCACTCTACAAGCAACATAACACCACAATATGTACAAATACATGATATGTTTGGGTATGCTGTATTACAGGGGTAAGTAAGATGAAGTCACCATTGTGGCAAAGGTGCATAAGTAAGGTGATGTCACCATTGTGGCAAAGGTGCATCAGTAAGGTGATGTCACCATTGTGGCAAAGGTGCATCAGTAAGGTGATGTCACCATTGTGGCAAAGGTGCATAAGTAAGGTGATGTCACCATTGTGGCAAAGGTGCATCAGTAAGGTGATGTCACCATTGTGACAAAGGTGCATCAGTAAGGTGATGTCACCATTGTGGCAAAGGTGTATAAGTAAGGTGACAGTCACCATTGTGGCAAAGGTGCATCAGTAAGGTGATGTCACCATTGTGGCAAAGGTGTATCAGTAAGGTGATGTCACCATTGTGGCAAAGGTGTATAAGTAAGGTGATGTCACCATTGTGGCAAAGGTGCATCAGTAAGGTGATGTCACCATTGTGGCAAAGATGTATAAGTAAGGTGATGTCACCATTGTGGCAAAGGTGCATCAGTAAGGTGATGTCACCATTGTGGCAAAGGTGCATCAGTAAGGTGATGTCACCATTGTGGCAAAGGTGTATTAGTAAGATGATGTCACCATTGTGGCAAAGGTGCATCAGTAAGGTGATGTCACCATTGTGGCAAAGGTGTATAAGTAAGATGAAGTCACCATTGTGGCAAAGGTGTATAAGTAAGATGAAGTCACCATTGTGGCAAAGGTTACATATCAGTAAGATGATTCTACCATTGTGGCATTTAAGTAAGATTATACCACCTAAGTACCATAAAATATCAGGATGTGCACTACCATTGAAGTAATAGTGTCCCTCTTACCAACATCTTTCTAGTCTATGACTTAACAGCCATAGGAATGTCGGTACATAATTCAAAATTACTGAAATATGTTAAAGTACTTTAACCACAAGATACCAGCAGGTTTTCAAGATATCTACCAGACTGATGCAGGGTAAAAATGTAAGATTTTAGTAAATGTAACACTGGTAGACAGGAACACCCCAGTGCATTCATATGATATGAACATTAAGTTAGGCCGAAGAAAAATAAAAAATGCTGAAGCAGGTCTTTTATTTATTACTGTGACGCACATGTGTTATTCTCTAGAAGAGAAACGGGCTTGATGATTGGAGTCAAATATTTAGCATATTAACAAAATGGAATTAAACAATATATCAGTAAGTTCTCTGAGTATCTAGTAACATGTACAGTAATTGAATTGTGAGATTGGAATACAATCTTTCAAAGTATGTAAATAAATGACAATTAGAACAAACATAATTATGACTCTCTTACACCTGACATGATCCTTTCTCACCTTCCTGTCATTGACAAATATTTATCATTTCAACATTAATTTATATAGATTGAAATAATTGAAATAATGACATCTGGTCAACAGTGTGAAATGATCAACACATTTCATGTGATTACTATTATCTGATGTTTTTATAAAGATGACAAACATGATCAGGGAAAAAAAACATAAAATTATCTAAAACAAAGCAGTATAATATTAAGTAAAAGCCTGTACTGTACATGAATTTGTTTGCTAGAAGTCATGTATATTCAGCAGCTGAAGTATTCATTAACACACATATTCTTAGATCTTACAAGTAAACAAGCACTTACAGAAAATTTCTGAGTGTTCATGCATACATTAATTATATCTTAGATTGTATGAACTGTGCATATAATCAAATCACATGCATGCATTAATTATGTTTCAGGTTATATAAATAATGTGCATTAATTATAATCATATTTTTCTGCCATAATTGTCCTTGAAAGAGTAGAATGACCTTCAGCGCAAGCCAGAAAGCCTTCACTAAACATGGCCCATCTCACAATAGTTCTTAGTCAAAGAAGGGCTTAAAATACCCAAAATCTAATTTAATATTACCCAAAATCTAACTTGATATTACCAAAAATCCAACTTGAATTACCCGAATCAAACCTGAATTACCCGAATCAAACCTGAATTACCCAAACCAAACCTGACTTACCCAAACCAAACCTGAATTACCCAAATTCAAACCAAAAAATACCCAAACTATTGGGACTCGAATCAAACTGCTTGGAACACAGACAAGCATTTTTACAACCCATGAAACATTAACATTGATAAGAAAAACAGCACAATGTCATATTGAAATTGAGACAGACAAATTTTAATACAAACAGTGTTTCCTGATCACTGTTACACTTCACTCACTATAGCAACACAGTTAGATTAACTGATTAAATCTGACATTACTTAATTAGTAATATGTGGACTGATTTGATTAATTAAGTAAATGACAAAAAAGAACAATGATTGATTGAATGATTGGTTGATGGTCTGATTGATACGCATGATGTGTGATAACACAAATATTTCTTTTTTTATCACCATTTCTGTCTAGTGCCAGTAAGCAGCCATTGATCAGCTTGGTATTTAGACGTGTGATATCATACAATTTTTTAATTGTAACATCCTTCTGTGACAATTAGAACAATTTTTGGTTTTCATTTTTTTTGCCTGATCTCAATAATTCTTCGGCAGACTATAAAACCTAACCAGTGCCCCAGGATTCTGTATTAGTATTAACCTTGTTCTTCGCACGTTACTGTCAATTTCTCGACCTGAGTACTTAAATCAGTGGCGAAGAAATCTAAGATTATCAGACATTAAATGTTCACTCAATTCAAATTAGTGGATTGGCTAATTGAATGCATTGCCCCTACCACACATGCACAGGAAAATAAACAACATAAACTTAGTGATTTTTGTCCTGATATATTTACAGTTTCTCCAAGTTCCAGATCTTATTTCTTTACAAAGTAACCACAGTTCAAATGATCACTTCTTCATGTTAACAATAAAAATGATAAAAAATATATAAAAATTCCAGAAGTGATAAAAAACATTGATACAGTACTTAAAGGCAAAGCGTGAAAAAGAATATGAAAATATTAAAGGGCCAGATCAATATTAAAAAAAAAAAATTTAAACACAGTATCTCATCATGACAAAAGTATTATGCAATCATAACATGAAATATCAAAATATTGCAACACCCACGGGCATTACATTAATTCATTGGAACATTGGTCCTTTTCAAACCACACACACACGCACGCACACAAACACACATCACGCTTCGACTCCCAGCAGCGTATTGCATTATATTCTGACAAGATATATTAAGAACGATATGAAAGATTGGAATCATGACAACCTATGACGTATTTCATCAACATTTTAAAGCACTTCAAGATTATCGGAGGTGCAGACATACAAAATAAGACACATATACAGCATCCACACAGTGAGATAAATTTTGAATACTTTCAGCATGATGAAATGCAGCTGCAAGTAATAATCATGTGCCATCTTCTCAATTACCCAATCAACCAATCACAGACAATCATTCTAATTGTTACTCAACACACGCTCAGGCTGTAATTAAGCTATGCAACTATATGTAAAAATCAAGTAAAATGTGGAATAGAATAATTGCATTGAACATGCAATATTTAGCTTAAATTAAAAGAAATATTTTGCATTTTCATCAAAATAGTTTTCATTAATAAGAAAACAACAAACTTATGTAAGCAAATTAATGTTGTTAAAGACTACATTTTCTACACAGACATGATATCTGTAGATTTAGGGACAAAGCATTTATAAACATTTCTGATGTCATTGTTAAATATCAGGTTTGACAGACATTGTGAATCAATATCAATCCTCAGTATTCCTTTGCTCTCCTGTGTATATCAAAACTGAGACAAAAAGCTTGCAGTTCAGCAAATAAACTGAGAATTAGTTTTGATTGACCTATTTGCTTCACTATAAATTTTGCACCCTACCTCCATTTTGAAGACTCACTCTTCATTGTGGAGATAAAAAAATACAATCTTGCAGGCATTTATAACAATAAGATTTGCATCTGAAGCACTTTTGAAGAACTGATTATGTAACATTGTAGACAATTATCCGCCAGAAACATTTTCCATACACTTAAATACAGTCATTATAGAGATGTCCTGATGACAAAAATACAAAACAAGCCTTCTTACATTTATTCTGAAGGCAGACATTAATTTATTCAAGATTTTATGGTAATGGTAAGATTTTAATATAGATCATAATGATACATATTTATTTACATTATATTTATGTCACTATAGGCTGGCTAACATCTAATTTCCCCTATCTTAAAATTATCAACAACCATTCATCTTGCGGAAAATTACACAAAAAGAAGAAATACTAAGTACTGTATAATTGTGCAATCACTCAGAGGTTTAATGCTGCAATCCACAGCTTGGGTCATTAGGTGACTTTTCAACAGCCATGGGAGACAGGGTAGAACCATAAACATGTTTCACTATAATAATTCAATGAGGGGTGATCAGGGGCTGTCAGTAGCAACACACTGGACAACTAAATGGAAGGTTGTAAGGTCGGTTCTCGGCTCCATCTTTCTAATTTCTATGTCAAGTACACAGGGCATGATAAAGAACCAGGAAAAAATATTTGAAAAGAGTAGGGATATAAATGCCCTGTTCTCCTGTATCTTATCTCCCCTTGCTCTGGCATGGCTCTGAAATGACCATAGCTGTCGAATGGGCCTATAAACATATGAGCAACACATAAATAAATAAATAACTCAATAAATAACAAACTAAGAAATTCACACAACATGAGCAAGTGAGAAATAGACACAAGCATGAATTTCAAAACACATAAAACTTGTGACAAGTCTGAAATAATAATACTGTATCTCCACAATATGTTGTGACAGCTGACAGACTTCCTATACAAACTTTAATGGCTGTTAGAAAACTTGATGAGCTACCATTGCATGCCTTGGGACTTGTATGCATTTTCAGAGGAATAAAGCTAGCCATGTTTATCCAGTAGTACAACAACATAACACGGATACAAAAAGAATGCTACCAGATACATTTTGCTACTGAATGTAACTTATAATTTCTTATACATGACAGGACTCTTGTACCATCTCTATAATTTTATGTCATATATATTGACGAATCAACTACAAAGCAGCAGATAGCTAACCATCGAAAAAATACTGTAATGTTTAGCATAAATGAGGGTCCAGGTCAATCTGACTAAAGTATTCGATCTTCCTTACGGCAAGATCTGATGACGGCCTATACCAGTTTCTATTTTCAAAAGTCGGAATTTCCATGATCACTATTTATATCTATTTATAATTCAGCCAATCGTACAACTCGTTTCATCGGTACTTTGGCCGAATGAACTTTCTACCTGACGATGTTATTTAAACGTTAGTAAACATTAAATTACGTATAACATATTTGTCTGCAACCACTTTTTTATTTTTTTAGTAATCCTGATCGATTCGGCCATAGTAGTATAGAAAATTTGATAAACACGCATGTCACATGGGCGCTATCATTACATTTAGTTGCGTAAGAATAGGTGTTCGTGATAACTACAAGTCAAATATCGTTTTTTTACTGCGGTTAAAAATAGAATCAGATCACTTTCAGAATTATGAAAGTAAGGCGCTGATTGGCTAGTGGAAAAGGTCACCTGAGGTGACCTTCTATAGGTCGTCTTCAGATCCTCATAGCGTAGCGGGTTTGAGGATATGATTTTAATCAGATTGGGGTCCAGGTTAGCTTAAGTGACAAAACGCTAAAGAAAAAAGTTCAAAATAGTATCATATATCCATATATGGAATTCCTAGATCCTTCAACCTTACAGAAAATGTAGATACAACACAAGTCTACAATTCATGCTTTGACAATAACAAATAATTGGAACATGAGGATGTTGGCTCATTAAAAATAACAAAGAAAATATTGGGCTGAAAGTTTTAACATTTAAGATATCTTTTTTTTCTTTTGTGGGCACACCTTTTAATAAGAATCATTACTACTTTAGATCAGAACAAACAAATATTACTGTATCTTAGGAAAATGTGGAATTTCTACAAAATATGTAACTATTCATATTCAACACACTAACACAATTCTAGCAATGTCATAAACAGTGAATTACTATCATTCCAATGTAAGAAAATTCTGAGAGGAATACATTAAGTCAATAGTCGTAACACTTTATGTGGTATTAAAGCTTGATAAAATGATTTCCGCAAGTTAGAAAAAGATTCCCCACAAAATGCTTCCTAATACTCAGTTCAGACATCTGCCTAAGTTGAACAATCAATGCATTTCATACACATTCCATGTTTTCAGAAACATATTTTTCTGAAAACCTGCATAATTTTCAGATTACAAAATCATTCCCAATTGAAGAAAACTGTGGTGATTTGCAAAGCATACCATGCACAGAATTAACCCAAATGATTTTCAACTCAATATTCATACTCATTTAGAAAATAGTTCACTCAAACTTGATAAATTGGTTACAAATTCTATAATGTTTACAATTCATCATAAAAATGGATAAATTATGTTTATATGATAATTGAAAAGAACCTGGAATTCATATGATAATGTACAAGCAATGAGATAGGATCAACATGCCCCAGACATACAATTTATGTTGATACACTTTTAATAGAGTTGAAGAACCGGTATTGTAGTAGAAATCAGAACAGGGTAAATTATAAATCATATAGAAAGAAGTAGAGAAGTCAAAGAGTAAATTGTACAGAAAACACAATTATTATCACAAGTATGCAATGAGGTGTTGCTGGGAAGGAACAGAAAAAGCTACTGTACTTATAAACACTTGAGACAATTAACTTCCTTTTTTTCACCTTACAGATGAAGAGCTACCCGGGAAAGCAAGAACTACCAGAAGCATTAATGAAAGCAAAGGTAAGAGACATGTATAATCATAAGATGCTACCTAAGGTCATGCTCATTGTTTCAGTACAGAAATACGAACTTTATGTTCTAGAGGGACATAAAATATAACTTGTAATATAAAATGTAAAGAAAGGGACGTAAAATATAACTTATAACGTAAAATGTAACCATAACATTTTAGAATTCTGTAACTAAGAAGATAATAGAACTGTTCCCTAGAAGAAGAACTATGAAGACAGAAGCATTAAGCCCTGAAAGAAGTAAATAATAGAGCATAAAATGTAATACTTTTTGTAATAAGTACAATGTAATATGATGCTTTATATGGCACAGTCTTAGTGAATTGTAAACTCATGGTATAAAATAGTAGGTAAACATTTAATTACCACTATTTTTTGCAACATTCATTCAGTTCATCTAGTTGATTTTATATACGAAAAATATGAACATTCAGATCTGAAAATTGGATCAGGACTTCGGTAAGCCATCTGAACATTAGGATGTCCAGACTCCTGTTGACATCCTTGATGAGAATATATTCCAGTATTGAATACACAGACAAATAACAAATGTACACCTTAGGACTACAAGAAATAGACAAACTGTAAATGGATCAACAACTTTCTATAAGAATATGAAAGTAGACTGACATTTATATGCAACATAAAATGGATGGGATGCCAAAATTCTGTCACATTATAGTGTCTACAAGAAAACAGTTATTATTATAAACTTATAGCCAGACCGGCTTTAGTCTGTGAAGTTCCACAGCAACTTCTGTCATTTCATCACAATCACAACTGTCTGTAAAACAAAGCACTGTATTTACTGCGAAACAATACTCAGTAGCTACTTAAATTCAAATTTCATTCATATATAATTATGAAACATTAAGATATGGTTGCTGTAGAGGTCAGAGTGCCACAGGCTGCTGTAGAGGTCAGAATGCCACAGGCCGCTGTAGAGGTCAGAGTGCCACAGGCTGATGTAGAGGTCAGAGTGCCACAGGCCGCTGTAGAGGTCAGAGTGCCACAGGCTGCTGTAGAGGTCAGAGTGCCACAGGCTGCTGTAGAGGTCAGAGTGCCACAGGCCGCTGTAGAGGTCAGAGTGCCACAGGCTGATGTAGAGGTCAGAGTGCCACAGGCCGCTGTAGAGGTCAGAGTGCCACAGGCTGCTGTAGAGGTCAGAGTGCCACAGGCCGCTGTAGAGGTCAGAGTGCCACAGGCTGCTGTAGAGGACCAAACTGACACAGGCTGCTGTAGAGGTCAGAATGCCACAGGCTGCTGTTGAGGACAAAGAGTGCCAGAGGCTGCTATAGAAGACAATGTATGCCACAAAAGGCTGTTTTGTTTCAGTGGGTTATGCATAATTATTCAACTATATTTCAGTTACATACAATGGCCATTTCAACAAACCTCCAGGACTGTACTAAAAATAAGGAGCCAGCAACATCTCCACATAATTATGGAGAAAACTGTCAACACCATTTGCCAAATTTACATAACCTAAATGGCATAATATTATAGAATCTAATAAAAGAGGTTTAATTTTGTGCAATGCCATGGTGATTGTACTGTCTAAAAGCTGATATGAAATCTGTCTGAACCACAGACTACCGTATAGATTTCCCATCATAGTCAACTAGAATATAAAATAAATCAAATTATAAAGTTCAATTATTAACTTTTGAAAGCAAAGACTTTTTAAATGACTTGGTTCTCCAGTCAGCCGTCACGAATTCCATCCAGATGATGTTTAAACGTGACAACAGACAGATCATACTGTCTGCATAAGTACAGAAGAAGACAAAGAATTTAGGGAGACAATTCAAAACTTGAAACGCCAAATCAATATTGAGATATACCAACTATACCCTAATTAATGTACCCAGGGTATCACAGTTTTCACAGGATTTCTTATCTATCAAGTAGTTCCATGAATGTATTGTAAATTATAAGAAAATCAAATTAAGCATTAATGGCCAGTTTCATTGCTTAATTTTCTCAAAAAAGATGGAGGTGATAATTAGAAGGTGGAGCTTCTATTAGGAGATTATCAGTAGCTTGCTCAAATTTTTATGATCAACAATGACAGAGCACCTAACTCTCATGTTTCGTCTGGATTTTAACGAGAACATTTTCACTTCACTAGTAGCTCAGGATAATGTTACCTATTATTTTTATAAAGTCAGAAACAACAATATTACACAGGGAGTATAAATTCATTTGAAAGCTCTAAAAGATAAGGTGCCATGGTAATACAGTGCAACCTCTTCAAAGCAACACCCCTTGGGAGTAGCAAAAATAGGTTGTTGTTGAGAGGTTAGTTAAATCATGCAGAGGGAAAAAACATGCTGTTGTTGAAGGGAGGTTGTTGCTCATGAGTTTCAGGACCAATCTGGAGAGGTTGGACTGTACATGGACTTTGACAGGGTGAGGTGTAAGTGAAAGCAGTATAAATGTTAGACATGAATGTTTTTTATAAGAATATTACATCAAAAGCACTGGAAAATTTAATTTACTTCCTAAGTTATGATTGTCTATGCTAGATTATTTGTTTAATACTTAATGTTCCACTAAATGAGAACTTAAATAGCAAATTGAATGTCCAAATTTCAAGCCGCTGGTCGATGTTTGACATATTTTATACTCTACGTCCTTAGAAATCTCACCAGATTTCAAAGCACCAAATAGACAACAGGACAGTTTTATAACCATGTAAAGACATATTTCATCCCAATAAGTAGATCTTTGGACATATTTATTATCATAGCTAAGAATCAATCGGCTATGTATGGAAGTAGTATGTCCACCATATATTGGAATCAGTAATAATGACATTCAAAAAGATGCAACAAATACATTATAGAGACATTAAGACCGTTACTACAGCAAATAATAATATAAGGATACATGTATATCCTTAAACCTTTTATTTTGTGATGAATTACTGAATAAAATGTTGATAGTTTCAAAGTACTGGTATATGTACATCATTTTTCCACTCTAATATGCATAGTATTCGGACACAACCAATTTCGGACACAATGTATGAGGAACATGTGCAGACATAATTATTGGATTCAAACAAACTTTAAGCCATGAAAAGGAATATTAAAATATATTCGAATATAAATAATAAATATTTTCCTAGCAACCCTAGACTTTTTATTAGCTTAATTAAGGAACAGAAAATCCACCTCCTCACTTTTTTTTAACTGTCAAGAGCAAAAAAAAAAAAATGACAAAAATGACCCAACCTTTTTTTTTTAATGAGCATGTAACCAGAAACAAACTTTTTTTAGGCCTTAGCCAATGGATGACACCATACAGATCAATTCATTTTAATCACCCCTAAACCGCATAATGGACAAACCTTAATACAAACATGGATCATTCCATAATGAATATTCAGGGGTAAAATTAAATTAGTAATATTTTGACATCATCACGCAATTTTCTACATGGAATGTGACAGATAATTTGCATCATTCCCAAATTTTATTTGAAAATATTGCAAAAAATAAATTAGAACAAAGTTTGCGATACTGTGATAACCGCTGTGCTTTTGTAGAAAAATTCCTCATAAATTGTAATTTTATGCATTTTCACATGCATGTTACATTGAAATAAAATCTTTATGGTGAAATATGAATAACGCTGATCATAAAAAGCTTTTAACCCGGTAGTTGGATTGGTTATGAAAACACATAATCACAGAGCATACAGACTGCTATCTTAATGCATGCCATATTTCTTTTGATGTTAAAATGCACGACTACAACAAACAGATCATGTGACCAGTTTGTTTCGCTATTTAACACATAAAAACCATGCACAAAAAAATTAAGGGAAAATAATTATGAGCAAATTTCATAAGAAACTCAGGTACTTTGAAGATATTGAGAAGATAAGACGTAACATCACACATCTTTAGTGTTTTGTAATAGTTACATAAGCAGTAAAGAGATGCAATGGTCACTGGATGGCATTTTACAAAAAAATTAATATCTTTTACAATGAAATACAAACTAATTCCTTATTATTTACCAAATTTGATGTCCACAGCTAGGATCATTTAGTGACTTTTACAAGCTTGTATTGGGGGGGGGGATCCAGGGGGGTGTGATCCCTGGATATTCCTGAGTGAAACAATCAACCTTCTGTAAGCTAACTGGACAACTTCCTCACATTTGATATTCTGCCTCGAGTGGGATTTGAATTCATAGTGGTGAGGGGAAAGTGAAGAACAAACTAAGAGGTATTCAAGTACAACAAAAGAAAATAAATTCTGAACAAACAGTATCTATAGAGTGAAAGTCATGAAATACCATGTACAAATTTGCTGTTCGAAACTGCAATCTTGTTTGAAAATTTCAAGTCCTTCAAGAAAACAATGAAGAACAACACCACACTTATCACATTTTAGGGGCCCCCATGTGTTCCGTTGGATCCATTTAAGGAATTTCTCTTCATAGTATGAGGAAGTAAATATTGCTTTTATAAAATGTCTACTTCACTAATATTACTCCGTCAAACTTTTGACATGCAGATCTACAATAAAGTGTTTTCATCTGGTTTCTAATCGAAAAAAACTTTCCATCTCAATGAAACTAATCAATTTTTTTGACATTCAAACTGATTTGAATGATTTCCAAACCGCTTTCATTAGCATTGAGAAATACAAGAATTCCTGTAACAAGCTCCACATTGCTGTCTGCATCAGATAGAACTCTTCAAGGTGGAGGTAAAATAACAAGAACTTTGAAAAACTTCCTCTATTACTGAAGATCTGAACAATCTTGTTAATAAAATACTATTACAAGATTTCTAGGGGTTTTTTATCAGGCATAATTGGTAAAATCTATGTTTTAACTAATCTGATCATGTAATCTTAGAGTTATAACAGCACGATAAAGCCAGTTACACTGTCTATAGTAGATAATTGAAAAATCAAAATTTCTTGTAAATACTAAAGATCACGAAATCCTGCTTTACTCAGGAATTAGTGAATGTCAAAGTGTATGGCATAGTATATTATATATGTCAAAGTGTATGGTATAGTATGTTATATATGACTTTTTTTATCTTGATAACATTTTTCTACAAACTAGCATGGTTCAGCCTGAAAATTACAAATTTGAGTTTCTGGTAGTTACACATAGTATTTAAATATGACAATACATAAAAGAGGCCAAGAATGATCAAAATTGGACACAGAAAAAGATAATTTTAAATCAAGAGCAGTGGGAAATTTTACAACAGGATAACAATAATGTACTGGTAAGCTCATGTCCATATATAGTATAAACAAATAGAAGTTTTTGTTTTAAAAATCTAGCTGTTCCAATTGGAAAAATTGCAAAGCTAAATTTTACACAAAGGAAAGAGAATAACTGGTGTACTTATGAACCTAACGAACATTTTCATATTTATGAACATCACAATTCATAAATAAACCAAACAACATGAAAATAGTTTTCCTGGCTGAATAACAAAGAAATCAGGCAAGCTATTATACAGTTCAGAAAACATAAGCTTCCTAAGTTTTTGATTAATAGTTAATTTGAGAGAACAAACATAGTCAACCATTAACATGCAATATCAATAACTGCCTATGGCGCGGAAACTAATTTGACTGTATCATATGACTAATATAAACAGTTTATAATGAATTGCATGTGCTGTCATATCCAAACAAGGGATATCATTGCTATATCTAATGTAGAAAATCCGCAAACAGACAAATCAATAATAAACGTCTATCTTTTGTTGACAAACTGTTGATCACATTCCAGATTCAACAAATACAAATAGAGTGACGTTAAATTATTACCTCATTTAAAAATGAGAGCATGGAGCAATTCATCTAACCCAATTTGTGAACACAACTTCAGTCAGAGTAGTAAAAGGGCCATTTAGATAAACATGAAGGTCAAGGTTAAACACATTGATGAAGATCTAGAAGAGAAACGCCCCTTAATATCAAGAGGTTTTACACTAATTAAGACACTGAATGCAATTTTGTAAAAGATCAAAGTGAACAAAACTGATGAGAGAGCAGCACTAACACTTTAAAGGTAGAGGCTAGCCAAACTGAATTAGATCAAGGTCAAAAATACTTTTAGAGGTCAAGGTATGCCAACCTAAAGAAGTCAAGGATATAACACTTTTAAAGGTCAAGGTGGGAATTTTTATGCAGTCAAAGGTCAAGGATACTATTAAACCTGAGTAAAGGTTCATTGTTCAAGAATACCACAGAAGCTGCATGATAACAATGGTGCAGACAATATTTTTGCAGGTCAATCTAATTGACATGTGGATTAACAAACAACATTTATATAAATAAGACATTGCTGGTCAATGTGGAATAACAAACAACATTCATACAAACACACATATCTTTATGGTATGGTTATCAAATATATCAGTTTCAAAAAGTAATAACTTGGATGGGCTGTTCAGTAAATGTCAAAATAAAATGAAAGACTAGATTGAATATAAAACTAACAATGATATAGTGTCATGGTCTGTTATAGGTTATAGCTGTCAGTAGATGTCACTGATGGTGAGCTGTTAAAGTAATAAAATCAGTCCCTTGACAATGATACTGGTAAATGATCTATACTGACAGACATATAAATATTTAACTGTCTATCACACATAAACTAACCGCGTAGCTTGATCAACCAGACTAAAATAAATGCCCAGAGAAAAGAGAAGAAAACTTAACTTAAATAAAAACTTGTTTCAGACATAAAAGAATTATGTAAAATTTCAACCTTTTACCATCAAATACCGAATACAAAAAAAACACATGCAAGTATTTATATATATAACTGCATGTTTGTTTAACATTAGGTCATATTAAAAAGCCTTTCATTACATGGCTTGTCAGACAAAACGCACATCAAATATTTTGCAACAAGTTCACTACAATGCAAGAAAATAACAATGCTGTACAGTCAGAATGTAGCAGTTTACTACAGTGTAGATAAGGTCAAAGGACAGCCAAAGTGTAACAGTATACTACAGTGTAGATAAGGTAAAAGGATAGCCAATGTATAGCAGCATACTACAGTGTAGATAAGGTCAAAGGACGGCCAATGTATAGCAGCATACTACAGTGTAGATAAGGTCAAAGGATAGCCAATGTATAGCAGCATACTACAGTGTAGATAAGGTCAAAGGATAGCCAATGTATAGCAGCATACTACAGTGTAGATAAGGTCAAAGGATAGCCAATGTGTAGCGCATACTACAGTGTAGATAAGGTCAAAGGATAGCCAATGTGTAGCAGAAACTACAAGGTAGATAAGGTCAAAGGATAGCCAATGTGTAGCAGGATACTACAGTGTAGATAAGGTCAAAGGATAACCAATGTATAGCAGCATACTACAGTGTAGATAAGGTCAAAGGACAGCCAATGTGTAGCAGAATACTACAGTGTAGATAAGGTCAAAGGACAGCCAATGTGTAGCAGAATACTACAGTGTAGATAAGGTCAAAGGATAGCCAATGTGTAGCAGAATACTACAGTGTAGATAAGGTCAAAGGATAGCCAATGTGTAGCAGAATACTACAGTGTAGATAAGGTCAAAGGATAGCCAATGTGTAGCAGAATACTACAGTGTAGATAAGGTCAAAGGACAGCCAATGTGTAGCAGGATACTACAAGGTAGATATTTATTAAGGTCAAAGGACAGCCAATGTTTAGCAGAATACTACAAGGTAGATAAGGTCAAAGGACAGCCAATGTGTAGCAGAATACTACAAGGTACATGTAGATAAAGTCACATGGAAAAAGCATGTTTGTCTTCATTGGGGACTTACGTTACAAAATTACCAAAACCTGAACAGACTTATTTTGAAATAGAAACACAAAATTCCTCCATTGTATAGGTCAGACTTAAATAATAGATAAAAAATGTCTCCAACAGATTTGTAATGCACTAAGTTATTTTGGTGACAACAGCATGCAAATGATGTACTTGTTTACACTAACATAATGTAATTATTTCCACATGTTGTCTAAACTTTGGGTAAACAGAAGCATTAACACTGTTAAGGTTCTTTATACCGGAGAATTTCATGATATAATTTGAACTATGCACATACTTTGACAGTACTGAAGTGTTACGGATTTTATGCAAGGATTATTCTCACAGTGTGTTCGAAAATATTTCATTCATGCAAAACCAGTAGGTGCAGATGATTATGAGAAATACTCTTTTTTCTTTACAGCTTATCATCATGTAGGTACTCACTAGGATTATACTAAAAAGATGTTGTGAAGATATGAAGCAGCATTCAAGTATTATGTAAAATGAATGATTATGCTAGTAACTAATATAATATGATATCATATCATACTATAGAAGTCTAGTGTTCATAAACTTATTTACGACCATAAGTGCCGTGGATTTATATTACAGGTCAAGGTAAAGCAATTTTGCACTAGGTCAAAGATAAAGTCAACCTGTGCCAGACAAGAAATCCGGCTAAGTTTTTTCTTGAAAAAGTTAACATGCTTCTTGTCAAGGTCAAGTAAACTCTCTCCTGGTCAGAGGTCTAGGTCAATCTGTTCAGGTTGAAGGTCAATACATTCAGGTTTCGATAAATGCCAGTGGAGAATTTTGGATTTAATTTCACATCCATCAAACAAGGTCAATGAATACAAAATGAAGTCAATTCAATGGTCAAGAAAGCTAAGGATTAATAGGTCATTTTCTTTGTTTAGGTCTATATATGTAATTTACAGTAACAGTCAAACCTATGTTAGGGGTCACCTCCAAATAAAGGTCATCCTGTGAATAAAGGCCATAATTTTAAATGTGTCTTTGAATAATTACAACAAAATGACCTCCAAATAAAGGTCACCTGCCAATAAAAGCCACAAGATTCATTTCCCAAGAGCGGCCTGTGTTGACAGGTTTGACTGCATTAAAAGATAGTACTGTACTCACACTGAGACCTCTGTACCATTCCAGCATGTACCACTGAGAGGATCTTGTTCAAACCTAACATTATTTGAACATATTTTGTCGGCTAGGTTGCTATAGAGACCTTTAGAGTCGACCAGATCTAAAGTGACTTTCATGATGTCCATAGACAATGGCCCAGATACCTGCAAGATAAACATTCTTAATCATGTATTGAAAATAAACTTAAATAAATCACTGTGTATTGGAGACAGTTTACTATTCATCAATATCTATATATAGCATAAAGTTTTCTCACGAATTCAAACCATACAAATTAGTATGTTACTGGTTATATTTTGTAAAATCACACATCAATGGATAACATAGTACATGTAGCTGAAAATAATATTACAGCCAATTGGCAATTGCAGTTCAATTTACAAAAGAACATAAACACCATCATGCCATAGATGTGGACAAAAAATATTACATCAAGATGACAATAAAAAGACTCAGCCATGAATGTTAGATATGAACATGAAAATAATAAATTCATTCACATGAATAGGTCATAACATAAGTAAGTAGATCAATACACCAGACAGTAAACTATACCATAAGAAAGTAGGTCAGTACACCAGACAGTAGACCATACCATAAGTAAGTAGGTCAGTACACCAGACAGTAAACCATAACATAAGTAAGTAGGTCAGTACACCAGACAGTAAACCATACCATAAGTAAGTAGGTCAGTACACCAGACAGTAGACCATAACACATGTAAGTAGGTCAGTACACCAGACAGTAGACTATAACATATGTAAGTAGGTCAGTACACCAGACAGTTGACTATAACATATGTAAGTAGGTCAGTACACCAGACAGTAGACTATAACATAAGTAAGTAGGTCAGTACACCAGACAGTAGACTATAACATATGTAAGTAGGTCAGTACACCAGACAGTAGACCATACTACAAGTAAGTAGGTCAGTACACCAGACAGTAGACCATACCATAAGTAAGTAGGTCAGTACACCAGACAGTAGACTATAACATAAGTAAGTAGGTCAGTACACCAGACAGTAGACTATAACATATGTAAGTAGGTCAGTACACCAGACAGTAGACCATACCATAAGTAAGTAAGTCAGTACACCAGACAGTAAACCATAACATAAGTATAAAGTGGGTCAGTACACCAGACAGTAGACCATAACATAATTATAAAGTGGGTCAGTACACCAGACAGTAAACCACAACATAAGTATAAAGTAGGTCAGTACACCAGACAGTAGACCATAACATAATTATAAAGTGGGTCAGTACACCAGACAGTAGACCATAACATAATTATAAAGTGGGTCAGTACACCAGACAGTAGACCATAACATAATTATAAAGTGGGTCAGTACACCAGACAGTTAACCATAACATAAGTAAGTAGGTCAGTACACCAGACAGTAGACCATAACATAATTATGTTAGTATATCAGTACAGTCTGAACAAACAACAGTATGCTGTAACAAGAGTATTACAAACCTCAGGGAATGCTGCATTCAGTTTTCCAGGCTGTGGAGATCTAGATTCTACATCAGATCCTGATGCTGCTAAGGGGACACCACATAACTCGTGGATCTGAAAATATACAAAATTCATCATTACATCATAATGTAGCATAATCATATATACATACAGTCAAACCTGTGAACGAAGGCCACCCTTGGGAAAGGCATAATGTGGCCTTTATTGACATGTGGTCTTTATTTGTGGCCGTTTTGCTCTAAATGACCAATCTCAGTTACTAAAAGAATGGCCTTTTTTCACAGGGTGGCCAATAACACAAGTTTGACTGAACAAGGAAATTAATTCAATGTTCTGACCTGTAAATGCAAACAAAAGCTTTACAAGCCTAATTAGTCTGTTTTCACCTTATATTACTACAGGGATTAGAAAGTTACAGTGAATATCTGAAGGTCATCATCTATCATCACATGAAGCTATGTTGCTATAATAGGGATTATATAAGTGAATGTAGTTATGTATGCTGACATTATAAGGCTTGCCCATATGGGATGATCCCTCTCACCCCGGAGACAAGGGTAAACATTATATTATACTCAATATCTATATACTGACATTAAGTCAACCCCGAGTATGGACATCAAACAACTTAATCTTTAATCAGCATGGTAAAAATAGGATCAAACGCATTATTAAAAATAATGACTTATTTTGATATCCCATGGAGTATTACAGTAATACATTACACCTGATTTGCATGATTGTATGTTACACATGTGTTCATGTTATTATGTAGTACAATATCATGCTGATAAACTTATGTTTATTAAACTTTAAATTATTTCCCTTTAACATGATTCACGCTATGACACAGTAAAACTGGACTCCCTGTAAACTAGCGTTCTCTGAAAATAGGACGATTTTCAAACCCAAATTTTTTCGGAATAAATCAAGTTCTCTGAAAACAAGAATTCTCAGAAAATAGGATTAAGGGGTTTCACTGAACATTATGTACCAACAAGAAAATGAGTCTATTCTTAGTGTGGTTAAATTAATTACATGTAAATAACATACAGTAAAACCTCTCCAGAGTGGCCCTCTGTAGAGCAACAACCTCTCTTTTATAAACAACACCTTCAAAATTTCCTTAAGTTGATGTTTATTATAAATTTAACCTCTGGAGAGCAGCAACCTCTAAATAACGGCCAGTATTTGAGGCTCCCACAGGGTGTTGCTCTACAGAGGTTGTACTGTACATTGTTTACACAAAAAATGACTTTCTTATAAATTATCTCCCTTTGCCTGATTCATACCTTGATACAAAGATAAAACTTTAATCTAAACTTTATAGTCACATTGATCTTCTCAAATTACTAATAATCAATTTGACTAATACCTCCGGTCATATTTAAGCCAGCCAGGACAAGGTGGGTGTTTATGGACATTAACAGCTATATATGTCTAAAACGCAGACTGTGGGTTAATCACGTCAGGTATTAGAACACCAACTATAACATTAATAACCCTACACAAGCAGGCAAACAATAAAAATCTGTCAGAAAATGAGCTAAATCAATCATAAAGTGTGGTTAATTGATATTACGCAGGGTCAGTCAAGGTGAAAATCAATTCATATGGGGATCTTAACATTTAATGCTTACTTATCATTAATTACACTTGATGTGATTCATACTTTACAAAACATGTTCTAAACTATAATAAACTAAACCAACATTTATATCCTATATTAATACATGTACTGATATTATTCTATCAAGCACCTGTTACAATTAAGTGACAATCTGATAAAGTTACGTTAGGTTAGAACTCAAAGTTGTGTCCCCTCTTAGTCCACTTTCATTGACATTAATATGAAGTCCACTTTTTGTAGTCAAGTTTATTTACCGGTATTTGATTTAAACGCCATTTTTCAACAAATTTTCAGTTATAACATTATTGCAGACGATTCATCCAACTAGTTTTTCCTGGATGGTATTCTGACCAGTACTAACTTCCCCTTCCACAAGAAACAGGCAATTTCTCCACATTTGGAGGAAAGTCTCGACAGTGTTGAAAAATTTTCATGGAAGGGAATTAATTACCTGTCTCAGCGGGGAATTGAACCCAGATAGCCAGGTTACATATACGAATCCAGGCACTAATACCATTGGACCACGGCTGCGGCCTCATAGTCAGGACTCGGGAACTTTAAACTCAAATAGAATTGTTTGTTCTCATGATGACAAACATCACTAATTGGAAGCTAACACCCATAGTAAAGTAGCGATAAGAAGTGTTCAGGTAACAATCATAATGTTCAAACATTTGTTTTATGAGAACATCAAGTTATTGTTAAATCACACCTTAGCTTAATGGCTCAGTTCATATTGTGTAACCCAGTCCTCCGAGAGTGTTAACAAACTTCACTCAAATAGCAAAATTTGAGCTTATATGATATCAAGTAAACCAGACATGCAAAACATTTCCTTTGTTTTAACCTGCACAGAGTAACTTAAGATAATTATCTTCTTCCCAAATCTATTAAATTCACACATTATTAATGTACATGACATACTGCTATCAATCATTGTTTAACATGGTGTACCTTATCTTGTCATTAAGGTTAAGTTTAATCATAGATTCATGTAAGTTACTTCATACATGCTGCTTTCAACTTTAACTGAAACACGTATAAAATATCAATGTATAAAAAACATGCTTTTAACTTTATGAATATAACGCATTTTAACCTAAAGCCAGTTTTTCTGTTTATTTAAACTTCTCAATCTGACTCTACCAATGTAACTAATACAAAACATGTGCATAAAAATGTGGGATAAGATATTTTAACTGATGTAACTGTTTTAATTATAAAATAATTGAAACAATTTATAGCTGGCTTTGTGTACGAAACTTAACGATGCTGTGTGTTTTGTATGTATGATAATTGTACTCAATTCCTTTTTTGTAAGGTTTTACCATCAAAATACTTTTTTGTAACAATTTATAGAACAGGTTCATTGCTGTAGCTCAATTTAGGGGATTCTCCTTCCTCTACTAAAGGGATAATTAATTTAATTGGAATTTTTACCACAGGGATCATGCCCTTTCAAGGTAACAGTTCATAAATACCGACAGTTGTGATTCAAAGATTTGTATGAATACCATATGTGTGGATCTATAAGAATACCATATGTGTAATCAGCATGACACACAACATTTAGATAAATAATTTACCATATAAATACTGTGAGTACAGTCAAATCTGTGATGCAGCCTGACTTCCAAAAAAGGCCATCATGCAAATAATGGTCATTCTTATAAAAACAAAAATTTTGATTATTTAGAACAAAATGTCCTCTGAATAAAGACCACCTACCAATGAAGGCCATATCAAGTCTTTCATGAAGGATGGCCTTTGTTGAAAGATTTGACTTTACATTAACATGATTAACATACAGACATATATGATTTAATTGAATTAAGAACAGATGCTGCCTTTAAAACCGTCATATTAAAAACATATTGCAACATATTGTAACACAGAATTTATGTTATCAAATGTTAATACTTCTACAGTTCAATCGATCATATTTAAAATGACACTGAATCAAAACAATTGCTCTCAAACAATTATAACCAATTTGTCTGACAAAAAATCATAAAAACATAAACACTGAAAACATGATTTTCTTTTTTGATGACATAATCAACTAAAACAGTTTTCCATTGATTTATTTATGTAACAATGAGTATTACAACATCATATTTTTTCAAGCCAATTAAGCCGTTTTAAAAAGAGGAATAGTGAGAATTTTTTGCAAAATTTAATAGCGTTAACATTGACTTAGTATGACGTTACTATTTACACAGTAAGTTTTCAAACAGATTATGTTTTAAAATAATCGACCTATGGTACACATGTTGAAAACTTCACATTAATTTTAGCACAGATAATTAGCGCTACTTTTTAAGAATCTAAAAAACTACATGAACTTTAAATAAACTATAATGACATATAAGATTATTGAGAGGGGTTTATGAAGGCTTAAATTCATCCCAACATAAGCTTATTTGATGAATTACTACTAAATGAGGCCCTGCTATAAATCATATATTCTCAGTCTTATCTGCCTCAAAGCAGTACATAAATAAACACTGTACTTGAACAAACACAGTACTTCAATAAATACAGTGCTTCAGTAAACACTGTACTTCAATAAATACAGTGCTTCAGTAAATACAGTACTTCAATAAACACTGTACTTCAATAAACACTGTACTTCAATAAACAGTACTACAATAAACACCACACTACAATAAATACCACACTGCAATAAACACACTACTTCACATTCCCACCGTACTACAATGAACACAGTACTTCCTTATAAACACTGTACTTCAATAAACAATATAGATCTACTTCAATAAACACACTACTTCAATATACCCATTGTACTACAATGAACACAGTGCTTCCTTATAAACACTGTACTTCAATAATCACAATACTTCAATAAGTGTCAGACAGGGCAGGGGGGGGTAAGCAGTTCTACATTTGGAAATCATTATTAAAGTCAGACCGGTATGTGACATATCAGACATGTTTGAGGCCAACCTGATATTCTTCATTTTTGCTTCAAGTCCGTCCAACTCAATACTTGAGCTTTCATTATGTCATCATTTACAGACAGATCAAACAGACATCAATCCTTATATCAATATCATTGATGTGAAAGTAGAAATCTTATAGCTCTAATGACATGCATCGACTTATACATTTGTCTCTACTGATTAATACTGAGAACATAAGATTAAACACATAAACCCAAATATTATTATTATAGACAACAGTTCCGGTAAATGTTGATCATTAATAACACAAATACAACATTCATTTGGAGCTTGGTATGTAAAAGATCACTAAAATGTATAGATTTTCTACTTGGCACGCAGCAATTCTGTCATGCATATGGCTGCCAATCTCGTTCAGTTCAATTATCACAAAATGCTATGCAAAACTGATGCTGACAAAGCTATTCATTCCATAAAAAAAAATAAACCTGGCTTCATTTTATAAAATATCAAGGGAGGTTACTCTATCAGTTTACAGATTAAGGAAGAAATGCAAAACACATGTGGAGGTGCATCAAATTTAATAATTATCAACTGAACATAAACAACAACAGATAACATGCAGCCCGTTCAGGTGGCAACGAAAACATCAAAATAATTATGTTGTTATCAAAGGAGTACCCCATGGAGAGAGCATACACCTTATTTTATGTCACTTCCAACACCATAATATACTTCATTATTCATGATAAACTAATTTTATGAAACTAATGAGACAGAATCAGGCTTTTTATCCTTCAGCTAATTATCTGGATGACTGAGGAAGACACAATCATTAAAATTTACCAATTAGACACAACCTTGAGTATATTTTGTCGGACTACAAACTTCTTTTGTTTTCTGTTATATTAGGATTATCAATAAGTTCATAGCCATGGAACAGGCCCAAAAGCTAGACTAACAGGCCTGCAAGGGGGCGGGGGGTCAGAAATTTTCCAGCATTATTATTTTTTTTTTTTTGAGATTCCTAACCGGCCCAAACACTTTTCTAAGCAGCTAAATTGGCCTGCAGCCTGCTGTTATTGAGAACCCTGTATATATAATTGAAACTCACAACAACAGAAAGCAATTTGAACTGAAGAACTGAATGAGTATTGCACAGAAAACTTGATTAAAACAATTGAACATGTGTTCAGCATCATAAACAATATCAGGTAAGAAAATAATTATGATAAACAGAACAAATTCAAACAGGATCTCTCAGCAAACATGTGCAAAATACACACCTTTTACAGAAAACACACAATTCTTAAACTAAATACACAACTTTTACAATAAATACCCAACTTTTACACTTACTGTCCCAACTTTTAAACAAAATACCCAACTTTTATACAAAATACACAACCTTTATGCATAATACCCAACTTTTATACAAAATACACAACTTTTATGCAAAATACACAACTTTTATACAAAATACACAACTTTTATGCAAAATGCACAACTTTTATACAAAATACACAACTTTCACAAATAAACAAAAGCAGGAAGAGATAAGCAGCTGCACTTGTACAAAAATCTCATAAAACAAACCATTGATAACAACACTTATTTTTTCATTCAATTTTAAGAAAAAGTTCAGTCATTGCGTTGAAGCAATTCTACCCCTGATTTAGGACACTAGCAATGAATGAAATATTTCACACTATTATCAAGCTACAGTGAAAACAAATTGCCAAGCAAGCCTGATAAGCCAAACCCAATTTGAAGAATGTTTTATTGATAAGGGACAAAGAATCTATGTGCTATCAAGATTTCGGGTCAAGTACATGCTTTGCTAAAGGTTTTAATGTTTGCTCATTTGGTTAGCCTGCATTAAGTAGCAGATTTCACTTCACATTTTAAATATAAATAAATCCTTGAACTATGATACTAAGGAATTTATGGCTTCAAAGAATGGATCCTGACTAAGTCAATATCCAATTTGATAAAAAAGTGAATGTAAACAAGCTAACTTGGCAATAATCGAGTTCCTTGCGATTTATTCCTGTCAAAATATTGGCTACTTTAAATTTAGAGTAAAATCGCACATTTTAAATGATCTATATTCATATTGTTATAAATCAGTTGCACATTTGACAAGGGCTCTATCAGCATTTTGTATACTTTTTTATGATCCTCTATAACCACTTACTTTTTTAGAGGTAATAGTTTTTGAGGACTGAAGTATTAACACTTAAAGCCCTTAATTGTTTTAGCCCCAATCCTTTCCTATCGGCCCTTTTTTATCTTTTAGGCCCCATTCCACAACTAACACCACAATAATGGATGTCTTTTATGGCTGTGTTTAGTGAAGATTCAGAGGAAAACTTGGGTGTCATTGTAATAATGACTTCCATATAATAGCTTAGGGAAAAGTTACAACAGTCATC
This sequence comes from Lutraria lutraria, assembly GCA_964023205.1. Lineage (NCBI taxonomy): Eukaryota > Metazoa > Mollusca > Bivalvia > Venerida > Mactridae > Lutraria > Lutraria lutraria. Next base: position 9,860,042 of record OZ026842.1, read on the forward strand.
TTATAATTCTTGTAGCCTGAGTCAGGTATGGTGGAATATTTTACTTGAGGTCTTTCGATCAAATTCAATTCGACTTTCAATCCAGAACAGCCTACTTGTTATGTATACAAACCTAGCATAAGAGAGTTTGAACGCAGGGTGCAGCACATGATTTCTGTGATAGTTTGGTAAAAGTTATTGCCCCTGGTCCTCCACCATTGATTAATTGTGCTGGTAGTCACTTACGGAGGACAGGGTTAGCATGACGTAAAAACTATATGTCAGTACACAAATGAAATACTATCGAAAATAACTAGATTTAAGGGATTAAAATGACCAAACATAACATAGCCAAGCATATAGCATTTACCCTATCTCCCATTCGACCAATAACCCACTGACTACTATAAGGTCATACATTGATAGTGACCAAATCTGAATCCATAATCACTATGTATATATGGATCAACCCCCATCATAATATGTCTGTCACCGTTCATTATGGCTAATGTCCACTAAATTACTAAGTCAATATTTACACAGTTTTGACCTCAACTGTTAATTCTCCTTTTTTGTGATAAAAGGCTATAAAACTACTGCATCACATGTTTGTATTGTATTGACACCAATAAATCAATGTGAAGATTACTTTTCCTTATTCACTATTGTAGAAAAATATCATTCACAGCTCCTGCCAACAGTGAGCAAGACAAGCTAACAGATTCTTGTATTATGTAACTACAGAGAAACCTGTGAATATTGGACACCATTCAGGGCTATTTTTCCCTCTCTAGCAGGGGCCGTTAATAGGCGTCTTCCCTTCAGGAAAATTCTAAAAAATCATGCAGTTTTCACCAAAAATTAAATTTGCATCAAGTTTTTTCTTCCCCTTTTGCTAAAATTATGCGTTATTTTCCCCCAAATTTAAAGAAAAGGCCCCTTCCCCAACCTGTAAAAAAAGCCCTGCCATTTGGAAAGACAAAAATTTGGCCTTCAATGACAGGTGACCCTTATATGTAGATCATTTTGTTCAAGATAATGATCTTTATTCACAGGGTGTACGGCCTTTATTTGGAGGTGGTTGCAAGGTTACATTGTACTGGAAAACAATTCTTGACTGCATGGTTAAGTAATATTATTAATAATAGTACGAAACAAGTCAATCGATATTGGAATTGTCAAGAGATAAAGGATTTTGTCACTTATAACAGACAGGACAATTTAAGAACACTAAAACCTGTGTTAGTGGATACCTACAAGTAAAGACAAGCCTGTGAATAAAGGCCACATTAAGGCCACATTAAGTCTTTCATAAGGGTGGCCTTTGTTCCTAAGTTTGACTATACTGAATGTGGACTGTATCATTATGTGTATATAATATTTACATTGTATCAAATAGAAGATAAACAGATAAATCTAATGTGACAGCCATCTAAAATTTAACAGATTAGATATATAATAACAAACAGTCCAGTTTTAACAGTATAACAGATGGAAACATTTTTGCTTTGCTTGGCCCTAATTATGTTTGTTTGTTTATTTGAGTTCTAAGCCCATTTTTAACAGTCAGAGTCATATGAGGTAGACAGTTCACCTAACCAAGGTTCCTGGGAAGAACCAGTACTAGACTCCCATCCTCTGTAAGCAACTGTCTACTTTCTCACATAAAGAGACATGGTCGGGTAGCCGGGCTCGAACCCACGACCCTCTATCAGTGAGAGGTTATAGTGATTTGAAGTCAGCAACCTTAACCACTGACCACAGAGGTGTGCTGGCCCTAATTAATCTTCCTTCGTCATGAATAAATTTAATAAGGCCATTATGAATTAGTAGTAATTGTTGCATTCTTATTAAAATTTTATCAGAAAATAAAGGAAAGGATTTCTGTTCCTTTTCACTGGGGGTTTAACATGGCATCAACAGCCAGTTTCACTCAGGTGACTTTTCTAGCTTTAACTGTTGAGGAATAATTCAGGCCTACACCTGGGACGAACCAACAACCCTCCTGATAATTATAAGCTAGCTAGACAGCTTCATCACAAGTGAAATTTGTCTCATCACTTCAAGTGGGATTTGAACCCATAGTAGTGAGGAGTTACTGGGTAGTCACAGATTACCGGTACTAGTCATATATATAGACTATAATAGACTCAATACTGGACACTTTAAATCAAGCACCAAGACAACCACTAAATACCATCTTTTTTAATCTGGTGAAATGTTGTGAAATCTATCTTGTAATTTAACACTTATAATAATATTTGTACATCTAAGTGTGTATAAAATGATAAAAAGTAGATGAAAGTGCTGATATATTAAGTGTAGTTTAACTGTCAACATATGTGAAGAGGCAGGTTAACAATAATGTACACAAAAGTCAACAGACATGATTTATACACAAGTTGACCTTATGTGTCCTGTACAAAAGTCAGTAACTAACTAACAGTAAGTTATCTATCTTAAACATAAGTTTGAGTGCTGCTGTGCGATATTCACCTGAAGGGTCAATTTTTACTTTTCACTTAATAGCATAATTTAATTCATTTAGCAAAATCATTCATTTTTTGGAAACTGAACGATAGCTAAGACCTGGTCAGGTAACCGAAAACAAACATTTCTTTAACACATCCGAGGCTGTCGTTGATAGGAAAACATCATCACATTTACTGGATCCTTATTTGAATGCATCCTGTTGTATCTATTTTCGTTGTGTATAAATGACAAATACATCCAAAAAGAATCTGTAAAAAGGACATACATTGTCATGAGTTTCCATAGACTTCCAGACAAAGGATAGATGGATTTCCAGGATTGGAACAGAATTGCATCACAAACTTGCAATATGAAATCTTTTATCAGGTTTCCACCATACAAATCAATGATGTCAAAATATAACAACTTCTCCCTGATGTCAGAATAAAATATCGGATCCCCAGATACAACATATTATCCATAATATACCACAATACATTCTGACATTTTACCAAATATAACTTTATCAACATGATAGGTTGTCACTATCATTCATTTCTAGATCATTTAATCTTAGATATTTTTTTACAACAATTGCAAACATCCTAGTTGAAATATTAAAGGCTTTTGTCGAGAGCACTTGATTCATTGAATCCCAGAAAACCAGTTTCAGTGGGTTTACAGCAATGTTTTTCAACAACTTTTTCAGTTATATACGATGACTGGTTCACCTTTTCCTGGATGGTATTCTACCCAAAGGAGCTCGCAAGTGCTCTACATTATGGAGGAAAATCAACATTTTTTGTTATATTTTTATCAAAAGGTATCCATGGGCTGATGCAACCAAGATTTGAACCCCAGGTTTGGATTGCCAGGTTACAATTAAATCCAGCACAATAACCACTGGACCATGACTGCAGATTCCCAGAAATACAGGCCCAGAAAATTAATACAGACTTCAACATTTATTTAGTCAGCTCAAGATAATAACATGTGATTTTTTGTTCAATTTTGATTATTTTCAGAATTGACTTATTTGTTTAAGCAGGATATGAAGTACATTAATTTTGTATTCTAGACATTTAAATATTATTGACCTTGTCTTACAAGTAAATGTCTTTTTAAGATGTTATACTCCATTTATGTGTCAAATACCGATCTATCAACCTATTTTCATCATGTGAAAACAGTTCAATATTATTCAGTTGAAAAAAAAAAGTTTACAAGATACAAGTTGTTTTATGAAGAACTCATGATCCATCAAAATCCTGCAACGATATTCCTAAATAAAAACAATACGATTTACTGTAAATACCCAAATAAATGTAACTCAATTACCAGATGTACCCTAATAAATGCACCACATCCACAATTATAAATCCATTTGGAGACAAACAAAAAATCATAATTCAACATCAAAGTTTCCTACCACTGATTTAGGGCCTTGACCATTGTCCAGTGGTTAGTGAACTGGACTTATAACCTGGAGATTCAGGTTTGAATCCCGGTCACAACAGGTCTACCCTTCAATGAAAATCTGACAATAATGTTGATGTTAGTGGAAACCATGCATTTTTTTTTTATTTTGGTCTCGCAGCCCCACATCACACCCAGTATTAAGATTTAATCAAATTTGATTCACACTTCCAGTTCTCATCTAACCAGACAATGTAACAGTACCCACATTCCAATCAAACAACTCAGCCACAATATGAAGGTTATTTCAGCGTATCTTAACCAATTTTACCTATCAGTATTTATATTGAAAGTCATTTCTATTATGAATCCTAACTCATAAGCCAACATTTTACAACAAAATCTTAAAATCAGCAATAAACATGTCAGTATAAGTCATTAAAATAAACGTATGCATATAATTCAAGTTAATAATGGCCCAGAACGCAAACATTTTTGAAGATACTGTCGCCAAAAACTACATAAATCTATCAGTAAAGTCTTTTCATGGTTAGATAGGAATCGTCAACGAAATATTTCAATAAATTTCATGAATGAACTTAGATTGAAAAGCATGTAAGAATTTAAGTATACAAACATTGAAGTCATTGAGGATATACATAGAAATAGTTAGAGACATTTTATCTTTCAGAGAGATAAATCAAACTGTTCATGATGTTTTGAAATATCTAAATAATACTGCAATTAAATAAAAACATGAAATATTGATAAAGAATTCATCGCAAGAGCAAAAACATTCATACAATTACATTCAGCAATATTTCAACAAAATATGACATCGCATTAGCTAAGAAGTTTTTGGTCTGATAAGAATCAATGTCGTAAATAAAATATTATGTCTTGAATCACTCATATACTTAACAGAAAAGTTAGATTCAAATCACAATTATTACCTTAATTAATTTGATTTTGTATTTTTTTCTGAATGACAATTGAGATGTAAGTGCAATATCAAGGTAAATGATTTGTAGAATAAGACTCAGCTACCCATTTCTGGTAATTAGGCAAACAGACTCTGATGCGGGATGGTTTTGATAGCAAGAATAAATCATCGATTATTTACAAAATTTCAATTAAAATCCTGTTCATCACATACAGCATTTATTAACAAAATCTCATACTTTACTTCAAAGGATACATATTTTGTGTTTTAATCTGACAAGAAATGACAGGTTCTTAACTTGACATACTGATTTGACAGGTGAGATATTTCAAGAGGAGATGCAATCTAGTGAAGGATTAAAAAGGTCTCAGCCGCAGATTTGAAAAACTAAGACTCCTTGATAGAGACTTGAAACATGTACTGATCTTCATTAAGCCATTTGTACAGAACAGTGCCCAACCAATGGCTGGCCGTACAAAAAGTCACACCACTAATCAAGAATATTGCGAAACATATATTCAAATACTTACATGTTGATAAAATTCTGGTGCTGTCACCATAGCTTGCATAATGGCTTCTGAAATTCCAGAAACGAGTTCCTTAAAAACTTCATCCAGACTTTTATCACTCATTTCTCGAACCAATCCTTCCACAGATGTTATAATATCATTCCATTCTGGTCCAATCTCGGCTATTTTTGATAAACATCCCCGCATAACATCCAAACAGAATCCTTTGCACGGTTTAACATCCACAAATCCACGACAATGTTTGCAGTACTGCATCCGTGTCACTGCATGCTTGCATTCATCTTCAATCAAAAGATTGTCTGTGGTGTTGATAGTTTCGGTGATGATCTGAAGCGCTTCCAAGTAAGCTGTGGCTAGAGCCAAGCCATTATGTAACTTTCTTGCGATGTCTTCGGGGATCTTGCCAAACACCAGAGGACGTATATCTTGCCGATGCTTTGACAAACAATGGTGATAGTGATGTGTCCAGGTATCCCCTGAATTTTGATAGATTACGTTTTTAAAGATCACAGGGAAAATGCTGTCAAAGAATGTGGAAACACTGTTTTTTACTATCACATGTTTGAGTTTTATTAAATCTTGTATATCTGTGAAAAAGTTTGTAAGAGACAGTCTATGTTCAGTCTCTGGTATGGAATACCAGTTCGTCAGTTTGGAACTCGTACTGTTGAAGGAGTGTTGCACTAAGGCAAGTACTTTGTCTGAAAATAGATAAAAAATAATATCAATAATTGTCAATTAATTATAGCTAGAAATGTGTCCTGAGGATACAAATGCCCCCCCCCCCATGCCATGCACCGAAAGTGAAGTCTTAAAGGGGCCATAACTCCTGGAAAATCCTTGGATTTTATCAGAAATTAAACTTGACCTGTGCTATATTAACATACACCTTCATGTAAAATATGAAACCAATCCACAAAATATTTCTTCAGTTATCGCTCCAAAACCAAATTTCAACTGATGATCCTCATCAAAATTTGAACGTACGGCAGACATGAGTAACAGTTAATGCCTTTCTGCCATTTTGTATGATGGATAGAAGAATACCATGATCATTTCAAGTATAGTTTTCCCAAGTTTATGGACAAATTTAAACCTGGTACCTGGTCCTATAATCATTATAATAGAAGAATACCAGGGTCATTTCAAGTATCCAAGGTTCATAAATAAATTTGAACCTGATACCAGTTTTCATTATGCTACGTAGAAAATTACTAAATGATTTTATTTAAATACGTTATTTTCTTACAAAAAATGTAATTTTACGTTAACATTGATGTCAGTGGGTTTAATGCACATTATGCGTGTTCTCATAAAGATACTCAGGAATACAAAGAACTCTCAGTTAGAATTCGCTAGCCCCCACAAAATTCCCATATTTCACATGTCATTCATAGCTATAAAGATATCATTCATGGTGAGCTTTTCTCCTTTAATCAATGGAAACATATTATCCAATGATACTATACATTTTATTACTATGAAGATTTGAAGAAAGAAAATTTCTGTTTAAGAGTAATAAAGTAATTCATATCTTATGCACCACTCAGGGTCAATGGTGTCATTTACTAGTGTTAATATCTTACCCCCCCCCCCACCACCACCAAATATGTTACAAATGAGGCTTTTATAATACAGTGGTAAATTCGTAATTGTCTGTGATTTATACACTAAAAATTAAATTTTCAATTCTGTACAGGATTAATTGTGCACAGTAAATAACAAAACATGATAACATAAACACTATATACACAGTTGTATAGCTATGATTTGAAAGATTTAATTGCGTATTTCCATATAAAGACATTATTATTTTTTATTTTGTCTAGTCTGAGATTCAAAACCTTATCATGGCTCTGATTGGTTAATGCGAATGAAATCAAAATTCATCCAACTTTCAGTCTTCAGTAATTATAATATTTAGCATCTGTCTAAATTTTCACACTAAAGTTTTAATTGGCACAGAAATGGGAAGGAAAAAATTATACAAATTACCCACATGACAACAGTGACTGTGAGTCACCACCAAATCTCTACATGTCGTCATGGTTTATGTTAGGTTAATAAGATGAACAATTATAGTTAAAACTTCAAACTCAATCAACATATATTTTCTAAATTTCAACATAACGTAAAATTCAAACAAAGAATGACCTAATTATTATACAAATAACATGATATCAATATGAAAGGTTTACATAATGAAGTAACTTCATGGAGTATGTACTATTAAAATCTCAAGTGATCTCTAATATAAGTAATATTTGTCATTCAAATAAACATTTTGGAAGTAAATGTTCAGTGTAGGTGAACCACCATTCACACTGGAGATATTATGTGTGTATATCATGTATGATATTAAATTTTCAAATTATCAACAGCTGCTGCTTAGGGGTTCTTTACGCTAAGCATACACAATAGTTTAATGACATGGAAACTAAATTTGATACTGTGATAAAATCTGTAAAACCAGTCTAAGTTCTCCTCAAATCATATAATTGTCTCTCGGCCTAAAATTGACTGTTGAAAGTGTAAGGTGTGCCAGTGTACGTATAGGACTTAACTCTGAAGAGTCTCAATGTCTGCACCATCAAAGAAATCTTCAACAAAGTCAGATCTTTCTTCTCACTTTTGTCCCCTCTTCTGTCAACTTTGTTTCTAAAGTCTGTAAGTGGATTTACTTTGACCCGACACATGTCAATATAACCAGCAGGTTTTTTAAAGTTTTAATCCTTTTGGCATAGGGAGGTCATTTAGAGAATGTGGCATTTCCTGTTTCTTTATAGACTTAGGCATTTGACTGTGTGGTCCATAATAACTCTATGAGTTTTACAAAATGTATCATCAAGACGAAAAAGTATTCTAAAGGTGACAGAGGTTTGTTCGTTTGTTTATATCAAATTTTACGCCCCTTTTCAACAGTCAGAGTCATATGAGGCAGACAGTTCACTTAAACCATCGTTCCTGAGAAGAACCAGTATTAGACTCCCATCCTCCGTAAGCAACTGCCTACTTTCTCACATAAAGAGACATGGTCGGTAGCGGGGCTTGAACCCACAACCCTCTATCAGTGAGAGGTTACAGTGATTTGAAGTCAGCGACCTTAACCACTCGACCATGGTTCTAAAGGTGCCAGAGGTTCGTTATAAGTATAATATACTATATAATGTATTATGTAAACCGAGGGCTCAGCGCGACACTGACGTAACTTGTTCTTATTTCAATATGAGTTACGACACTGTTGCGTTGAACCCTTGAAACATTATAAGGCCAGTAAACATTTATCTTCTGTCATTATCATGTGTTGCTGTCATTGTACTATTTAGTATGTAAAACATTCCATGGTAGGGGATTGTTGTATAACATAAATCATGTTACCTTTCAAGTTAATGGAAACAGGTTGTATTAGTTTTTTTTTTTTACTTAACTTAAATCACATTCAACCCACTGATTGGCAATTAAGTTAGAATCATCTGAATGTCACTTATTTCACAATAAAGCAACATAATAATAGGAATTATAGTAACAGACATATAAATATTTGAAGGAACATTAAAAATTTGTTTCTGTCTTTTTTCTAGTCACTTTTCAGATGCAATTTGTCAGGTTTTTAAAACCAACTGTCTGACATTGTGAATAATCTTAGCTGACTGATGTAAACATGTTTCACTGAAGCTACCAACAAATACAGCCATATACATTACAATATTGAAATAAGGCAATATCTGATTGCATAAGTAATTAATATTAGAATAGTAATTTATGTGATACAATACAAATAACCAGTTAAATTACACCACAACAGATACCATACATTAGATGATATCTGTGTAGTAAACGGCAAAATGTGCCAACTAGGGTCTTAACTAATATATAGCTACTACTGTTTTGTGAGAGCTAACATGCACTGTGATAGAGTTAACATCGGAAGGTATGTGGTTACAAACAAGCATAAAGTTTTAATGACCTGATGTAATGAGAGATGATGATCACCAGATAACTTGGTGAATACGGATGTCATCAACTATACCACAGAATATTTGTACATAAAATAAAACACTTACTTCAATTTGAATAAACCTAATATGTTCAGTCTAGTTAAGGGTTATTTCATCTTCTTTCATATGAAACTATAGCTGTCACAGAGGTGACTAATACCCCCGCCGCCGCTTTGACACTATAAAACTGCAATAGTACACTATACGGCTAAGTTCAGGGGGACATAACTCTGCAATGAGTGAATCGCTGGTCATGACAATTGTATCTTGCACATCTACACTTGATGGTGATAACATGTTTCAAGTTTCATTGCAATATTTAGCTTAAAAAATGTCGAAGTAGTTCGCTCCACAAACTTTATGCGGATGGATCGACCGACCAACCGACCGACAGAGTGACTCAAATATACCCCCTCTCAAACTTTGTTTGCGTGGGTATAATTAATTATATGTGACACTACGCAATAACTGTAATACTTTACTAGAAAACTGAACAGGAAAAGGTACAGACTTTATTATTTATACAATAACTGCTATAGATAAGACGTTTCAACACAAGTGGCACAAAATAAGAAATTATCATTCATTTAATTTTTTTACATGCAACAATGAAATTGATGCTGGAAACATAATAAATGAGATGTGAAAGCCTCTATAGCTATACATCACTGTCCTCAGATGAACTGAAACCTCAGTATAGGTAATACCCAAAACATTAGTCATTTATATAATACTAACAATTATTCCACTAAACTGCAACTGACCCTGTATACAAGCTTAGCTTGCTTCAGATTAAGTTTATCTCTGGGATAAACAGGCTTTCAAAAAACCCTGATAACATGAAATATTAACCAAAATTTAAAACCTTGTGTCATACCCCTGTAGCCAATAGACAAACTTATTAAAGAGGAAAAACTTTAAGTCGGAAATTGTCACTTTTAGTCATGTTCAAAGACATATTTTAACATGACCTCAATCGACCTAACGACTGCTTCTACAGTCCCCATTACCATTATTTTTGACTCCTAAAAGAAGAGCTGACATTTTTATCTGCAAGGATACCTAGTAATGTAAATCTATCAAGTACTTAAAGCTGATCCTACCGGTAATGTGACAGAGACTATATGGACATTCTTTATTGCTGAGTCCACAGAGGGATAAATAAAACAAAGATTATAATTAATTGACTCATACATGAGATATTTAACACTAAACATGTAATATGGGGACTTATGTTTTATATAGGAGAATAACACTAAATAATGTAATAGAAGACTTATATAGAAGTTATCTCTTTGTATCACAGGGATCAATCTGCTCTGAGTTAGTTGAGATTAAATAGAAAAGTAATTTTGTCAGAGTTCAGAGTTTGATATATTTACATGTATTTATTTATTTATTTATATTGCTATCATACATGATATTATATATCTATGATTTATGAATGGGACATACTATATAATTTCATCAGAATATAAGATATTTTATGTTTATTTGTTTCTGTTACAAAATTAGTGTAGGCTGGATAACTAGAAACAAACATGTCTTATGCCTCAAGAATATATTATCCTTGTACAAACTGATATTGAAAGAAAAAGAGTGATAATAAATAACGCATGAAAAAATGACCCAGATAAAACTGGGACACAAATCAGAAATTCAATAAAAATGTACAGGTTTTTTTATAAAAACTATATTGCAAGCAATAAATCTTCACACTTAAAATACTGAACCCTAGCCAAAACACAACCAAAAAACTCATTTCAAGTCGGAATTTCGACATCTAAGAATTTCAAATCTCAAAACATACAACTTAAAATATTTCACTTAATGCAGGGGTCAAGTTATCTTCGCTGTTTATCGAAAGTGGGATACGATCTAAATCACACTCTTCATCCCAGGGCTTATCTGTCGTATGTTGTGTAAAATTTGTTAACAACTTATTTTTCTTGAAATATGATAAATGTATGTTTTAACAATCACACATATAATTATATCCTACATATACACAATCATTTACCAGTAGTTATAATTGTCCATACTGAAATTTCCAGTAATTCAATACACAGCATAAGAGCTCAAAAACAATACAAAAACAAAATTTTGAAATATTTCACTTATCTCTGAATATCGGTCATAAAAAAATTATTTGATCAAGTATGTGTAATACCTAGTGATCATGTTTGAATATAAAATGTTATATATAAAAAATAAATGTACCACAAAAAAAGACGACATCACATTATTCTTCTATCAACAGTCAAGGCTAAGGTTTATAATTAAGTGACAGTCCAAATTTAGGGGCAATTTCTCTACTATAAGGGCAATTTCGAAATAAGGAGCCATGCTGAAGAAGTGTTAAGGAGACTCAAGGAGGCATCCAAGCACTTATCAAAACCATAAGTCCAATAGTAGGGGTGGGGGGAGGGGAGTACTCTTATAAAGGGCCATCTCCTCTCAAATTAAGGATTTTTGAGTAAAACTATTTTACGGCTAAATATTATACAGAAACAACAAACACAAGAAAGCAGTGACAATATTGAGTCAAGTAATAACATTGTATAAATTATAATCAAGATTAAATATGTCTCTGGCATTACCATTAATGTGTAAATTAAGACAAATATTAGACAAGGCAATTTTGAGACATTCATTTTAGGAATATTACTGGGGGGAATGGTCCAGTTAGGGATGGGTTTTTAAAAATATAACGTAACAATCCTGAAATGTTACAGTAGGGGGTATAATCACTTAGCATCCAGAGAATATGAATTCAAAAGTCGCAAGCAAGACTTTCGCCTCGTAAAAAATGTACCGTTTTCAAACGAATCTGTTTTTATGCATCAAACATCTGCTAATGTTATCTGAATGCACATGTTAAGTTGAAAAATAAAAAATGGCACTGCCAGTCATTTTTCACAATTTGTAATTTTCCAGATAAATTCTTCTTAGCTATGCAAGACTTTATTTGAAAAGGGACCAACATTCAACTGATGTATAAATCATAGTCAGCATAACAGAGTTTCAAGAATTAATGAATCCATCAAAATTGTTTTTCTACATATTTAGTACAACTGGAGTTTCGCACAAATTTTTTTTTTACAAAACTCAGCATACAATAAAAAAACTAATCAGGAACGCAAGACTTCTAACAGAGGAATTTTTTCATATTTGACTTTTTTTGCTTTTTTTTGCAATATTTCCTGATTACTTCCTCAGTATTTAATCAGGGGAGACAACTTTAACCATACAGAAAAATCCATTAACTACAACAGTCTGAAATTATTGCCATTGAGGGTTTCTGAGAAAAAACTCCAAAACCAACATCTCAAAGCTTTCATTCATTGAACGCCAACCCAAGTTAGCTGAGTATTTATAGTTTTGTTCATTAAAAAGTTTAACTGAAATATCGGTTCATGTGTGCTGATCATTTGTTGAATATCTTCTGTGAGTATGCATGTGAGTGCTGTAAATGTATAAAGGCAAGGTATTACTCCATGACATAATGTGTCTGTGTAACATACATGGCAGAAAACTAATACAGGTACATAACGGATGAACAAACATTAAATTTGCATGCAAAACAGCAGGTCGTGAAATAACGACGTATGGTTATTTAAACATAAAAGTATTAAAAATGTAGCATCAACAGTCTTGCGCAACATGCATGACTTCAGTAGCTTATTATTACCCAATAAAACTTGCAGTTAAATTCAGGTTTGGAAAGTTTACATAAAATATTATGCTTTGATCTGATTATCTTTAACAAACAAATAAGAGGCAAATCGGTGCTTTTCGACAGCATTATAAACTGTCAATCATTTCCATATGGTTGAATCCTGCACGCCATATAATCCATTAAAATCGAAAGTTAATATTTATATGTGAAATAATGCCTAGATTTAAAAGCTGGAACAATCCTTAAATATTCAATGGATTGACAAATTGCTTTTATATATGAATTAAATAACATGTAGAAACTGTTAATTCAGTAGTTTAGATAAAATTACTGATTCGAAAATGCATCATTGAATGTGATATTTAGTCAAATAGCTGCCTAGTAGTCAGGTGCCAGGTTTGTTTGGTGATTTTTCCAGCTTTTATGGAGGCTGCGAGACCTAATGTGTTACAGCTGGGTGAGCACCATGAACAAACCTTTCATTAGTTACAGCTGGACAGTTTCCTTACACATGAGATTTTGTTCAGGATTTGAACTTGTATCAGTGAGGGCCGACTAGTGACAACTAGTCAGAAACATAACCACTCAACCATGAAGGCCCCTTAATAATGTCTCTATGTTCCCATCAGACAAAAGGTTTGAGGTTTCTGAACACTCCTCAAGAAATGAAAATAAACCACTGCGGTTTCACGAGAAGAGTACAGACATTATAAGCACAAATATTAAAATACTTTTTACATCTACTTCAAGTATACAATCTGAATTTTTTACCAAAATTTGATTTTTTTATATACAATCAAAAGGATTGATCATTGTTGCATATATCTGACAAAACATAAGTTGAAAGTGAAAGTACAGTACAAACTCTCCAGAGTGGCCCTCTCTTGAGCAACAACCTCTCTGCAACACCAGCAAAAAATTTTCCCACTGCATGATTTATTTGTCACCTCTCTAGAGCAACAACCTCTCAACAACAACATGATTTTGCTACTCCCAAAGTGTGTTGCTTTATAGAGGATGAACTGTACAGTACATACAATTATGAAATGAAAGTCCTGATTTAATGGAATAGTATATCTCAGAAGTATCACAGCTAGGGTTTACAATTTCCTATCATCAATAAATAGAGTACATGCATACTTTTCCCAAAGTTGCACACCACTAAAAGCACTTAAGTTCACAACATGATTATTTTTCTGCCATGTTTTTGTGGTTTTCTACCACATTTTTTTAAAGTTCAAAGTAATAAAATAATGTGGTATAAGTTTTATGGGTTAAAGTTTCACACTGAATATGTTGGAATATAAGCATTAACAAAGGTGTTGTGAGTTTAACTTATGAATTCTGAACATCAAATTGTGTACATAAATCAGCATATTGTGTACATAGGCATATCAGCTCTAAGAATTTATTTACTAGTTCTAAGAATTTATTTACTAGTTCTAAGAATTTATTTATTAACTGCGACTGCAATTTGCACACTTGAATAACCTGCACTCAGTAAGAAAGAAATATTAACATAATGTATGCTGTATTAATAGTCAGTTTTGTCAATCCTTAATTTGCTATTGTATGTAATCCAGCCATTAGATTTGCTAACATAGTGTAGAATCCGCCCCTTCATTATTCACTGACCAGTGTAGATACACTCCTGCCCCATTATTCACTAGTGTAGATACACTCCTGCCCCATTATTCACTAGAGTAGATACACTCCTGCCCCATTATTCACTGGTGTAGATATGCTCCCTCCCCATTATTCACTAGAGTAGATACACTCCTACCCCATTATTCACTGGTGTAGATATGCTCCCTCCCCATTATTCACTGGTGTAGATACACTCCCACCCCTTTATTCACTGGTGTAGATACACTCCCAACCCATTATTCAATGGTGTAGATACACTCCCACCCCATTATTCACCAGTGTAGATACACTTCCAACCCATTATTTACTAGTGTAAATAGGTAGAAAAAATTGTAACTTTTTAACTGACTATATCAGCTGCTGGGGCTCTGTTATAATGAAAATGAAAACACCATCAAAGAAGATTAAGTAAGATAAAAGTTGTAATTTCATTGAGGCAGTACTGATATTTTGTTGAAGCATTTATATATCATGTATGAAAATAAACATAGTATAAATATCCTACATCTAAACAAGAGATGTAATTACATTGATAAATGTCCTTTAAATCTCCATACTATATAGAATACTGAACTGGTAATGACTATAATTATGTTGTTGATATTTTAAGATGTTGTTTTTTCTTCTTCAAATACTCAGCTTTCAGAGGTCAGAATAAGTTATGTAACACAATTTGATTCTTCTGGAAGATCACCATCACCCTTACAGAAAATAGCTATTTTATAGGTTTGTGACCCTCAGATATTCAAAATACACCGTGGCAAATTTCTTAAAGCCCCATCTTATAAAATTTGATTCTTCAAAGACCTCAAATAAGTGAACATACTATAGTACTTTTGTTTTATCCTACTTACAATCAATCTACACAAAGAAAATGACTATCTAAAGTCATTGCTTATTAAAACCTGATAATCAATGTGTATGTACAAGCAGGACCTTAAGTAAATTTGGCTCAGTGTATGATGAAGTGCTTTGTTTAAAACACAAGCAGCTGACGTCATGTGTTTTTTGCTTACAATTCTGCGGATAAAGTTATCGGTTTATTCATCAACTGATATACAAGATAGTCTTAACTAAATGGATAAACCATCAGTAGAGTAATAATGTATTTCAAGAAAAGCAATAAGAAAGTAACTGTATTATTCATTCCACATCAAAGTACACTGTATTGCTGTAATGCCGTCAGTATGGTAATTTCAATCCTCGGAGTGTTGCATACTTCTATTGCATATAAATCCATCCACATAATCTTTCACTTCAATTCATTTACACACTAAATCCCTAAATACAAATAACACCCAATGATCCTGGTTACCATGGCACCAAAGAAGAAATATATCATATAGATATTCCTGAGAGGACCCTTTATGGCATCACTTGTATTAATAGTTATCTCCCCTCAGACCAATTGAACAAATTTCCATTAAAGAAGTTGATACCTCGCCACACTTGTCAAGCTTTCAATTAACACTTAAAGAATTGAAATGTAGCGCTAGAAAACAAGAATAATGGCATACAAAGACATTCTGCAGTATTTATCATGCCATTCATTAATTTATTGAACTTCTAATAAGAATTAATCTCAATATCTGATTAATTCTTACCATTTCATCACAGACTTCTCTATTTATGGCAAGTCAGTTGGGACTTATATTACTGATTTATACGTTTAGTCATGCACGTTTTGTTCCCCCACAAAAACACAGTTTCATGTCAGTAAAAAATAATGTTTTTTTCATTTGTGCAAAATATCAGGATATTTTAGTAAGCAAGCATATATAAGTTATGAATCATCTGTACCAATTCTTATATGTATAAATAAGTCACATTTATACATGTTTAAAACCCATTCTACAAATGCTGCTAATATATTAACACACCAATCACTATTGTATCAGAATCTGAAGAAAAATATTATACCAAGGGCAACAACTCCTCAATAGTACAAATTTTGCGTATAGTATACTTTGCACATAAATCTGCAATCATTAATAATTTTGCTGTAATAAATTTCAGTCATTCTTAAAAAGTCTTTGTAAATAGTATGACAAAATCAATCCAATTTGTAGCCATCTTTGCTGGAACCCTGCAGAGACTCTGCAGCAGAGTCATTTGTAGCCTTATAAATTATGTATCATAGACATATTTGCTGTAAGAACATAAAACTTTAACACCTACGAACATGCAAGACAAGTCCATACTTTATTGATATCACATGAATTCATGTCTGCTCTATGAACTCATCATATGTCACTTAATTTCATATCAATTTCATGGATTATAAGGCTCGGTTCTTGATTTATCCATGTTAGGAGACAATTGTTTTGCAGAATATATAAAATAAAGCTATAAACTTTGCAGGGGTAGAAGATAGATATATAATTTAATACAATTTCTCAATAGGAGGTCTTCAACAAAGGTTGACAATGGTAAGCATTTCATTTCTTTACCTTCAAATAACTATATCTAGCTGTATTGTACTGGCAGATATACCCTACTAAGATCAAATTGCGATTTTCATGCTATAGCTAATATTACAATGCACCTGTTCATTTAAAAAGGTATGTATTTATTTAGCCTGTCAGTTTAAAAATATTTAGAGATACATAATCTTATCTGTTTAAATCTAAAAATCTTTTTGAAGTTATTATTTGAAGTTGACTGGTTACTGCCATTCAGTTTATGAACATACTGAAATTCAATATGCAAAAAAATATTCAATATGACTTGGCCTTTATGTCATAATGTTAAATGAATGACAGATTTTAATTCTACCATGTATAGGATATGATAGGTTGGCAGACAACAGCCAGTGAGCAATCATAGTCAGCATTAATAATAGGTATTCAACAGTACAAGATATGATACTTGCCCATCCGTTATGACATAACCAATTACATGCATTGAAATAAAGTATCGTTTTCTTATGGCTGAAATATTTCATCAAAATTAAGTAAAGAATTGGCAGGAATTCCATCTTGCCTGGAGAATCTATGAATTTTTCAAGACTCAAAAGTTCTAGATAATGCCATGTACATAAGTCCAAAAAAATGTAAATAAGATAACATTACATTGTTGCAAAGTTAATTCTGATACAGTAAAATACTTAAAATGCACATAATTATAGCTTTGATCATAGCTCAAAAGAAATTTATGTCATGAATTTTCCATAACAACAGTAATCAAAGACAAAATTGTATGTACTGTAATTAATGCTTACTGAACAAAAAGCCTATTACATTTCAAGACAGAATTGTAATATATACACAGTAAATATTTTTACTTGGTTGTTTTGTCCTAGGTTGTTAGTTTTGATAATATCGGTAATGGGAAGCTAAAAAATCAATGAATCAGTGGACAATATACTAAATTAACCTCTGAATAAAGGACAGTAATGTGCCTTGTTTTTGCCCAAAGTTAATTTTAACCTTTATTCATGAGTTGGACTTACACATTTTTTTATTGATATATCCACAGTTTAAAGCATCTGTCATCTGTACATGTACTAAATAACCATAAATTAGTGAACAAAGTACTACTAAGTATGCTGGATTATTTTGGCTATCTGTCAATTATAGTTATTCATAGTTCATGAACTGTTCCAGAAATGATCAAATGATATTCATGATGTATGCAATAACAGTTCAAGACAAATTCATGTTTTCACAAATTCTGTATTTGAAGGGGTTACACCATTGCAAATGAAATTCATGAAAATATTATTAGTTCTTGAACTATTCATGCATATTTCATGAATAGTTCATGAATACTAATTTGACTGCGTAGATCCTTTTA
Organism: Lutraria lutraria; assembly: GCA_964023205.1. Classification (NCBI taxonomy): domain Eukaryota; kingdom Metazoa; phylum Mollusca; class Bivalvia; order Venerida; family Mactridae; genus Lutraria; species Lutraria lutraria. Next base: position 9,878,501 of record OZ026842.1, read on the forward strand.
GAACAAAATGGTAATACATAATTGGTGTATTTGCACAACTTTGAATAGCACAAAATATGCGTGTTTGTTTATAATGAAGAACAGGATGTAAATGATGTCATTCAACAATCCATTGTTTACAACAAAGTGTGAATAAGGTGACTGGATTTGAACAAATACTTCAAAAACTCAACCCATCAAGTGCAATGTTCTGTCATTTAAAGACAAATCTAAGTTTTGTGACAGGTTTGAAAGACTATACTAGTGATAACAAATAAATGAGGTGTTTTCTGATTTTATTACATAATGTAAATATTTATCTTTCACAAATTGTGATCATTCTCTTCAAACTCAAGGCAAAAACACATAAAAACTGTCAGATGTGACAAAAGTTCCCTAATAAAATGGATAAATAAGTTCTTTACATGGAATTTGGCATAAAAAGACACAAAGATAATATTTTTTATCTGGTTTGATTCCCAGTCTTGATTGGCAGTTCATTCCTTTCCATGAAAATTTGACATTAATGTTGTGTTTCCTACACATGTTGACAACCTGCTGGTTTCTAAAATACGGAAGGGTAAGTTAGTACTGGTTAAAATACTATCTAGGGAAAATGGCCACCTTATATAACTGAAGATTTGTTGAATAACTGTGTTAAACTCAAATATATAAATTAACTATTTACATTCCCTACATTACATTACCAAGAGCCTTTATTGATGCTTTCATTCTATTAGTCCAAAGAGAAACAACTCATTATATCTGTACAAATTAACAATATATTCTTCTGGTAAATGGGTTTCAGCAATTTAATATAACATAAAGTCTGAAATTTGGACACAAAGATAAGAAACACAGTTGCATCCTATGACACATTGTTCATTGCAATGTTCCATCAGTAAGATAAATGCAGTATTTTATGCAGGGAATTAATGTCCTTTGGTTTGATTTAGTGACAAAATGTCGACTTTTAATGCCAAGCAATAAATTCAATGCAAAATATTCCAGTTTCAATACAAGTTCAAACATTGATAAATTTGAGATAAAACAAGACAAATAGATGTCCCACAGCAACCAATATCAATGAAAAACATATTCTTATTCTCCCGGCATCATGTCCAATTCTCTTAGATATTTGCTGGGACAGATTGAATAAAATGTTAGGCAGAAAACCAGCAGCCTATTATACATTGGATTATACAAGAGACCAGATTGTTGATAATGTTGCTGCTGCTGCTGTTCCTGCTGCTACTTTTGTTGTTGATATTGTTGCTGTCCACTGATTCATTGCTTTTTCAGCCTAATAACTATGTACATATATAATTGGCAGGAAGTTCGTGAACCAAACAAGCTGAAAAATGTTTCTATAATATATTTCAAACAAAATTGAACTCTTCACCCACAAACACATGGCAAGATACTAATAGGCATGAGGGCAACAATCACAGATTATTCATAATGTGAAACTTCTCAGAACAATTTTCACATTGTAACAAACTGGACAGACTTTGGACAAAACATGCCGACTATAATGTTACAAATAGCTTCACCCTATTGGAACCATCCTCAATTATTCAATCACCAGTCATACAGCTTCAACTTCCATCACCATTTCATTATTCCACTCTTGAGTCAAACACTCATTGGTATTAGATATTTCATTGACAACACCATAACTCTACAGTAACATCCCATTGGAGACATTGTATACATTGTGCTGTGCCTCAAGGGAACCAATGTACAAGTTAATCAAGCAATTATTGGCCGTATTTCATTTTACTGCAGAGAAAGTTGTTTCGGAGAATTTCTCAAATATGACATCATATTACCATATTCAGCAACAGGGTAAGTATAAAATAACATATACAAATGGTAGCCTGTGTTCATGCGTATAAATTATGTATATAATTATAGAGACAAACATATCTTGTGAAGGACCTGGGACTGGTAGAATAGACCTATTTTTAGTCAACAGTCATTTATTGTTGTTCATCAGATGTCCTCTCATGAATGGAAAGGAGCAGGTTCTTTATTTAATATGGATAACTATAGCATGAACTTCAGTTTTATGCTATGTTTCAGTGTATATAAACTGTTTTTCAATGATATTCAGTTATAAATGGCAATTTTCAGAAATACCTTATACCCATTCACAAGGAACTGTCAACTTCTCCAAATATGGAGGAAAATCAACCTTTTTTTTAAATATCGAGGGCTCAGCAAAACACTGTCGTAACTTGTTCTTATTTCAATACGAGTTACGACACTGTTGCATTGAACCCTCGATATATTCTTAGGAGGCTATTACCTGCCGTGACCTGGACTCAAACCAGGACAGCTGGGTTACAAGTCTAGCAAGAAACCACGGCCATCATTTGCCCCTTAAAGTCTGATGTGAAAATACCAGAGTAACATTATACAGAAATATCTCACAATTTGAACACTTTCAATCCATATAAAAGCTTTGATTGGGTTTCCATATAAAATAATGGTACCAACAATTTAAATAAATTACAGCAAATTTGATCCAGATAATCAAATTCTGTACGTCAAACATTTGCTAAGCTTGTTTAATGCTCTGTCTCAGGATTATTGGAATCTTATTCCTATGTAACATTTCTCGTAATGTGAATATTAAGTGCCAATGAGCATCATGCAAATAAGGGCATTCCCAGGAACTCTTTTGTTAAATGTCTGCTTTTTATTAACTGTCCAACAAAAAAATTAATTCAAGGAGACATCAATGCTATCAGACATGGAAATCATAAATTCATTCACAAAAGCTATTGGATTATAAAAATTTACATGATCAGAACAATATGTAAAATTAGGTTCCAGAGGGACCCTTGTCCATAGAAGGATTGGGGCTAATGAATAAATTGAAGGAGATATCAAGAGTTTGTTCATTTAGAATAGATCAAGGTGACTCATGCTTGTATAAATTCCACATTGTCCTCGTGTATGTTGCTCACCTGAGTCCCCTGTAAAATCATTTTTCTCACTTCATGAACCATTCGTGAAGTATGCAAGAAAAATTCATGATTTCATGAAATCCTTTCTGGAGGGGCTATTAATACCCGCAATACATGAAAATGAAGATCCCTATTACTACCTATCTATAATATTCACTCTTGGTGAAGAGAGGTAAAAGAATGCTCTCCATTCTTTGAACATTCAAGCTAAAATTAAGCCGTATAATATGATAGTATTAACACTTAGTTCTACAAACTTTAAGGAAGAATTTCAATAATACCACAAAAAAGCCACATTCTATTCTGTCTCTGCATCCAATTCATGAAGTAAATAGAATTGTAACATAAATCAGCCGTTTCTTTATGGTGATGTTTAATCATTGGATATTAGATTTTTGTGATCAATTGTCAAGAGTATCATATAATATTTCTAGTAGTCTGTAGCATTGGTAATACAGACTAGTGTCCAATGATGTAAAATTTGTGTTTTGTGCCCTGAGTCTGCAGATGACGTCACCACGACATAGACTTTCCAACATTTCTTTGTAAATATGAGCTTAGAACTTAATTAACCAATCAACTTCTTGACTTTTGAGGATCAGGTTTCAACAGTCAGTTATATAATCTAACCACTGGACTTTATGATGATAATGCAATACATAAAATGTACAAACAGATAAAAAACAAAATCAGGCCTATCATTTGGAGGTCATTTGTTCTTAATAATCAATGACTGTTTTTAAAAGGATGGCTTTTATTCAGAGGTGGCTGCACACATAGGGTCCTGTACTATGCAAATTTTCACTTATCATGTGTTTGATCCACATTTTATGCTTCTGATTAAAACATTTTGCTATTTTTATGGGTTTTTTTAACAAAAGAGAATGAAAGGGAGAGCTTATAAGTTTGATGGAGATTTCAAAGACTGCTGCATAAAAATCTCTCAGAAATAAATTCTATAAAGCATTTGGTAACTTTGATCAGTCAAGCATCAGGTGATTCAGATTGAAATAAAGCATTTAATGATGCTGATGAAGTATTAAGTGTCCTGCATCTTTCAAAGAATTAATTAAGTATTGCTAATTATATAGTTTAAGAGACGCTTATATTCCTGTCACGTGACTTGGGTAAGAGGAAGGGGAAATTCAGCATTGATTTTTCTGATAGGACATAGAAGTTATTTCAGTATATCAAGTTTTAAATCCATGTTTGTTCACTGACCTGAGTGAAAATGACCATAAAACATTGTCATCAAATGCTCAAGTTAATTGGTCCTCAAACATTAATGCTATGGAAGTTATTCAGACATGGATTATTGGCATTGTTTTGTCTTCAATGACAGGCTGTTAATCACTTATACAAACTAAATCAACATTTATTTAAGTCTGTTTTTAACTTATTGACCTTAATGGTTATTGTTACAGATACATAGTAACAGTTTCACTTGGAGTCCAATCTAACATATTGATTTGTATTACTGCAGTGCTTTGTTTATATTTCAGAATTATAAGGTCATATCCAAGGGAGAAAGTTTTCAGGAATATGCAGCATTTTTTTCGCAGTTCCAAACCAATGTATATAATATATACTGGGTTTTATTGTTCTTTTATCTCTTTTGCTGCACCGAGGTTAAGATTTCAGTTTTTTTCTAAATTTTAAACTTTTACCCATGCATATCAAATTGTGTTTATCTCCTGACCAAATGGGAAATAAGATGGCAATCATTGTATACATAATCAACAATACAGCAATTTTAAAATTTAACTTGATTAATGTTATGAATTTAGCTATATGTATAATATGAGAATATAGTTTAGAGGATTAAAGACAGCTGGAAGAAGTTTGACTAGGTAAATGAAGAAATATGGAAGAAAGAGGGATGTTAAGATATAAGTTAATGCGTAATTAGACATTAATACAGAGATCCTAATTTCCTTAAATTTTCTGGCATAGAAAAATGTACAGGTATCGTATATATGAATTAAAACACAACAAGAATCACCTGTAAGGTATCATATAATCAGTAGCTTTGCTATCAGTTTACAGTTATCTGCCCTTGATAACTCTCTCATTAAAGTATCGTTTTTATCACACCAGTTTAACATTCAGATGGGATAAGAGAAGACAAACAAATAACTTCATGTTTTATTCTTGTGGTAACATTAAACGTCTGTGATGTATTAGCTGTATATCACACATGAATGATCATTTACCCAAAACAAATTATCAGGAATACCAGCAAGGTGATTGTTTAATTGAATGATAATGAACATACTGTACAGGGTTAATAATGAGACGTTCATTATGTAGCCAACATCAAGAAATGTTATATCTACACCTCATGATTACATAGAAAAAGAATACCAAGATATTCAGGGAGGTGGTAAGACCACTAAAATAGGAGGTTACCGTTCAAAAAATTATATGATCACATCACCAAACAAACGAGCAGGGCTTAAGGCAAATCCACTTGTACGGTCATATTTAAGAATAGAAATCAACTTACGACAAGTTGATATTATCGCGTGTATATTAGCAGGACAAGTACGTCTGAGAAAAAAATTGTCTAGCCTTCAATTGAGCATCAATTGATGTTTAAAAAGTAAACATTGTTTGTTGCTTAATTAACCAAGAATTTGTTTAATGACTATCATTATCTAAAGCATGAAATTATGCAAAAAGTAATCAATAAAGAGAGAATGCTTGTCCCTGGACCAAATAGCTACTTCCCCAGAATCTGTTATAATACAGTATGTCAGCCATGTTATAATACAGTATGTCAGCCATGTTATAATACAGTATGTCAGCCATGTTATAATACAGTATGTCAGCCATGTTATAATACAGTATGTCAGCCATGTTATAATACAGTATGTCAGCCATGTTATAATACAGTATGTCAGCCATGTTATAATACAGTATGTCAGCCATGTTATAATACAGTATGTCAGCCATGTTATAATACAGTATGTCAGCCATGTAATAATACAGTATGTCAGCCATGTTATAATACAGTATGTCAGCCATGTTATAATGTCACACATTTTATCACCAAGCTACAGTGACGTCCCTGCTACAGGTTTGAAAATAAAGATGCCAGACTGTTTTTTTTCCAGTCCTCTTGATGTATCAATAATTAAATTTCAGTAAAAAAAATAGTTTATTGAAAGACTACTTAGTGTCAACACTAATTTAGGGGCAAATTTTAACAATAAGTCTGACAGCAATATAATGTAACCTAGATTGATGAAAGTGTAGCATAAATTCACAAAGGTATATTTATTTCAGAACTGTACAAAACACTCGGCCATTCAACAGGGACTTGAATTCTCGTAAACATGTTTAATATTGACAGAGAAAACAGCTGGCAAAACAATGAATAAGACAAGATTTAATTAAATGCACTGACAGGCCTATACTGATTGCATAATGCGCTGCAAAAATGTCAGATGCACTTCAACTACATCCCTCCCTTCATAAAATAGACAATCTACCCGCTATATTGACGTTATGCCAAATTTCTTCCATAGAAAACGCTTCACCATTTTTTGACGCAAAATGTCTTAATTATCATAGGATTTCTCATTCAAAGAAGATTTCTTCTTTACACCAGATTTATTCTTATCACCTAGAATGTCAGAAATTTTACATCACTTAGCTCAAATCAACAACTGAAAAACACAACCCTGTTGTACAAAAGATACCACTGACAAAGACTGGAATGCAGGAACTGGACTTCCAAATCTGACGGAAGTTTCTGACAAGTTTAAATATTAGACAGATAAGGTATAACAGCCCTTAAACTGTCATAAACAAATTAGAGTGCACTTTAAACAGGTTGTGAAGTATTTGGAGACTTCAATAACATGTTATATTTTTCATTCTTTAAAATAAAATGAAAAAAAATAAGGACAAGGTTTTTATGCACTTCTTATCCATTCATACTAATTTTGTGTCAGTGGGCTAAATGCTGTTTCTTTCTCAACAATGTTGTATAGTCATATACAGTGGCCTGAGCTGCATTTGAACCAGTACTTAAGTATAGCATAAATTTCTTTCTACAAGGAGCCGGCAACAGTCTTGACATTATATTATTATGGAAAATCAACATTGCTTGACAAATTTTCATAGAAGGGTATATGGTCTGCGGCACCTGACATTTGAACCTAGATCGCCAGGTTACAAGTTCAGCATACTAACTATAATAGACCATTTGACTATATGGCCATTATCAGCATAATCCATTCTTATAAGATTTGTTTTGTTTCATTAGGTTTTTAACGCCCCTTTTCAGCGTACAGTTCACCTAACCATCATTCCTACGAAGAGCCAGTACTAGACTCCCATCCTCTGTAAGCAACTGCTCACTTTCTCACATAAAGCGACATGGTCGGTCAAAGTGGGGCTTGAACCCACAACCCTCTATCAATGAGAGGTTACAATGATTTAAAGTCAGTGACCTTAACCACTCGACCAAGGAAGTGGGTTTGTTAATTGTAAGAAACAGCAAATTTTTACATAAAAAAGTGCAGTGAAACCTCTCCAATCAACTATTTAAATTTAACATATTGGATTAATGGGCTGAGATAAGAAAGATTCTAGTACAGTACAAGAACTAAAACGCACATTCATCATGAAACGTAAAATTCAAAATAACAATTATTGGGGGTATGGTTGCCATGATATGATACTTAGCTAAAGAAGATGTTTCTTTTACATATTTCGTGCTTACTAAATGTTGTTATATCTAAGAAGCTGTTTTAAGTTATAATCTTTACTAGAATAGAATAGTACTTGGCATTGTCTTAACAAAACAGCTGACAAAATCACTTGACGAGCTGAAGAATCAGGGAACAGTTGTTACATATCCTTACCTGTAGTTTGAAACTATCAATTTGCTTGTGCATCGATCTTTGTTAATATTAGCCTAAGTATATTTGCCTTCGACTGGCGCCACATTACAGCTATTTATGCAAATCTGTGAAACCAGAATTGTTATGTAATCAGTTATTTGATAAAAAAAAATGTCTGCTTTTTTCAACTCAATGTCATAGCACCCATGGACCTATAATCTGAAATCACATGGCTTGATCCACATGAAAATTTGCAATCAGAAAAAATGTCTTTATAATGATATATTGAGACACTGAGGGTGTCCAACCCAGTAATTTCAATTTTAAACTTGTAACTTTCTTGTATTCCTGCCAAGACAGGAGCAGATATTACAAAGATGGTGTTTATAATGATGGCAACTAAAAAATCTTCAAGAACAATTAATGAAACCATTAGAAAAATTGTGAATTTTATACAAGAAGAAAAGTGCTACAAAAAATCTTGAAACATTCAACAAATCAACATGAAATCTATTTACTTGAAATCAAAGCCCTAACACAGATGTTTAACAGATGTGATATATCCTAGCTTGCATGTGAAGGTAAAACAATACATTTCTTCTTCAATACATGCAATATAATAGTCTTATCATTCATTTCACCGATGCCTCTGTACAAAAATAAACTTAACTTTGAATTTTATACCATAGATAGTTAATTGATTATTAATGACTGAAGAAATTTTATGCTGTACATGTTGACAAACTGACTGCATGAGTGGTTATCAGGTCCCTAACTATATATAGTTAATACTAGCCCCCATTTACTGATGTGCGGTGGGCCCTGGAAACAAATGTTCGCATGTAATTATATAGCTTTAAGGAAGCTGTCCAGCTAGTTTACAGAAGATTCAGATCCTTATAACAAGGATCTAATTAAGTACAGTGAAATCCACAAAAAAACAGACTCCGAAATTCAGAAAATTTTTCAAGTCCCATTTTTTCCATAATTTATCAAATGTTCTCTGAAAACCGGAATTCTCTGAAAACTATATAGACTTTTCATACATTTTGGAAGGGGTCCAGTTTTCGTACAGTCTGGAAGAGGTCCGGTTTTCGTACAGTCTGGAAGGGGTCCAGTTTTCATACAGTCTGGAAGGGGTCCAGTTTTCGTACAGTCTGGAAGGGGTCCAGTTTTCATACAGTCTGGAAGGGGTCCGGTTTTCATACAGTCTGGAAGGGGTCCAGTTTTCATAAGAGTCTGGAAGGGGTCCAGTTTTCATAGAGTCTGGAAGGGGTCCAGTTTTCATACAGTCTGGAAGGGGTCCGGTTTTCATACAGTCTGGAAGGGGTCCTGTTTTCATACAGTCTGGAAGGGGTCCGGTTTTCGTACAGTCTGGAAGGGGTCCGGTTTTCGTACAGTCTGGAAGGGGTCCAGATGTCAAGGGGTTTACTGTATATTAGGAAGCAACTTTAGAATGTTTTAATTACCAGTTTAATTGTCAGTCCAAATTATTGGGGCCAATCTTAATTAGTCTAAATTTAAAGCTCCCCCTAATTAGCGCCCACCATTATTACAGCCCTGCCTCTAACAACTAATATTTTTGTTGAAAATTTAATAGTACCGGTAGGTGGAAATCAGAATGAGTGGGTTCATTAAAAGAACTAAAAATTGTGGAATATGAAAATGATGATCAACTATCAGCAGCAATCAAAAGAATTGTGGAGACTCCCATGTGAAATTATACCCCAGTTCAACAATAAAACTTCAAGTTTTATAGGAAACCATTCACCATCAGTGATTTTTTATACCGTTTTTGAGACGTATCCAAGCAACTGTTTCCTAAAGCACTTTTACTCAAGCTATGCCAAAAATTTATACATAAGGAATGGAGATTAAGCCTTTAATCATTTCAGAATACAGTAATAGACATATAATACACAATGTGTGTACATATTCTGTGAAATATTTTTAGTATCCGTATATCATTTTTTACACAGGGATTAATTTTGAAGATTTTGATAGCACATTTGTAAAAAATCAAAGCACTGAAAGTACTCATGGAAACTGAATTTACATTAACTTGCACTGAAACTTGAAATGGGAATTAGTTGGAGATTGCATGGTAGGTGTAGAATACCATAGTAGTATGGTCCGCAGAAAAATCCATGCACGCCGAGCAGCTAGGACAGCTAGAAATTCCAGTTTCCAATATTTTAAACAAAATCTAAAAATAATGATAAATTCAAATCAATGTAACAAGAAATGTATTGAAAAAGTTCCAACACTTAAATGTCAAAACTTCCAAAACGGTTGTTCTTTAATATCTGCTGCATATTTCAAACATGTCTGTTGGCCACAGTGACAGACCTATAAATAAACGTCAGAAAATCGTGTTATGGAATTCCATGATTGATTGCCAAGTTACCAAGCAAATTAAGAATCATACACAAAATTTTACTACACAATGAGGAAAAATGATAAATTTAAAGACTCTGACATAAAATTTTCAATTTCAAATGCACGCAAACTCGGCAGAATATAAACCGAGAGCATTTAAGTCTTCAAATGAGTTTCTAAAACATTACCAATAATATTGTCTCCTTTTAAATTACAAGGTACTCTGACAAAACATAAGATAATGTTCAGTTTTAACTGAAAGTTACAATTCTCTGTTGATAAATAAATTCCTTATATTTCAAGTTACAAGTTAACAGCAAACCATTCTCGAGATTTGAATCACTATGCAGTGTACCCTGCAGTTCATGCAGTGTAAACATATTTATTTTACATTAAATGAGAAACAACCTTACAACAGAATAAATAAATCACAATTGAAGTCACTCATGCTTCTTTCAGTAGTGAACAAAACTAGGTCCTGTGGCTGGGTTCTAGTTCATCTATACACATTAACACATTAGCAGAATCATGCGATGGGCTCCAAACCTATAACGTTTGGATTGGTGGAATGAATCACTTAATTAATCATGCAACCATACTTAATTTTACTAACCAGTCAATCAATCTGAAGAGGCCAATCATCAAATAATTTCAATCCTGATATTCAGCCAGAAATTACTACCAAATATGAGCAAAAAAGCCATTACAAGATCTGATATATGCCAAATTCCTAAGTGAAAGTGTGAAACTTGTGGAGAAACGAATTAATTTCACTGCAGAAAATTGTGTCTTAACCATACCTACATTCCATCAAAGACCATGAAAGTAACAACATTATGCAAAACATATGTGAACTGAAGAGTATTTGATTGTTTAAACATTTTAGTTTACAAAGAAACTTGTAATCCTCACCCAACCACTATCTGTTTCCAACCTTCAACCGTCTAAATAATTGCACTGACTGAGCAAGTCTTTATAAGATATATAACAAATTGTAAATATGCATCAAAATTGAGCAACGTGACACTTAAGTAACAAGTGCCCTTGACTTACAGTGTTGAAGGTCAAGTTTTCAAAGTAAAAAGTCAATGATATAAACAGTGAAAATTGAGCAAGATCAAAGTTATGCTTTTAACAATTAATTCATGACAATTAAGAAACAGCTAACATACAAAAAGTTGTGTTGTTTTAAAAACGCCAACATACTTCAGCAATACAAAATGATGATATACAAAAAAAGGCCACAGAAACTTAATTCAAGGTCACACAAGTATGTACACAAGGTCAGGTATCTACAAGGTCCTATAAATATTACACAAGGTCAGACAATACCCATCAATATAACATAGTTAACAATCAAGAAATATTAAAACAGCATTAAATGTCACATCATGGGGTGAAAGCATTTTGTTTAACTGAGCAGTCAATTATTGAGCAGAGAAAATGTTCAACAGAAACAGACAAATTAATACAAGTTTGTGATCATCATTGACTATGTTCTGGTAATTATTGTCTAAGTAAATGATAATGGTTGTCATTATTATCTGGCACACATAATCAACCCATACAGCAGATCTGTTTTATGCCGTTACTTTACTTCTGACAACACACATACTGACAAAGTTTGCAGGACCATATTCTAATACCTGTGCAACACCATCTTACAATTTAAGACATGCATATTGGTGCAAATTTCAGTGTAGCTAAGTACTGTGTTTGGGAAACACAGGAAAAGGTTGATGCATGTATTGATGCTTTACACATTAGGCACCATATTAAACCTGAGGAAAAACTGTCCAAAATACAAGTAGGGATATATAAATGCACATTTCTCTTGTATCTTGTCCTCTCTCTCCAGGGCGGCCCTAAAATGACCATAGCTGCCAACTGAGTCATTAAACAACAGATAAACATAAACATTGATGCATATATTTGAAGTAATTCACTTGGTGAGGGTATTATATAAGCAGACTTAACTGGTCTTAACATAAAACGGTGTCAACAAGTGCTCAGAAAACATAATTACTGCAAAATAATTAGATTTTACCAAAAACATGCAGCAATTCTCATTATTATAAATCTTGTAAAAATGTTTAATTTCCAGAAACCAATTTCCTCTAAGGAGAACTCTGTGATTGAATGTTCTAATTTTAAATATACAGAGATGTGACTGCCATGGCTCTGAAACAGAAGAATTTAAAAGCAAGAAAAATAAAAATTATTTAAAATTTCACAAACTCTGAACAGAATGAGTTTAGAATGTTACTTTTAGCAGGAGCTGTTAAATGGCAGAAAAGATGTACAGTAAAGAAAAATGTTTTAAATTAAAAATAGTGACAGGAAGTTAGGCCTTTTTTAAGGGGGGGGGGGGGGGGGGGGGGGATTTTTTACTTTTCTTGAAAGTTTGCTGAAAGGTAAAAAGTGAGACAATGAATGTACCATTTCTTGGGCCTAATAAAAAATCTAGGATTGTGGGATAAAATTAGGATAGATCAGGTAAAGTCATACATATTAATGCATTGTAACATTTTTGTGAATTTGGTCAGTGGCACTTTGATAAAATGACAAGTATTGTTACCACTGATAAACTACATCGTCTGATAAATATGACCATTTTTGGAAACTGAACAATAATTCAGCTTTCCACAGCCATTACTCGCTCCACGCAGGTAAATTTTGAAGCAGTATTGCATGTTCTACATTCACCAAGCAATTGTTAAACAAGTTCCGGTTCCATGTTGTAGATAGTGCAATTAGTCCATGTAAGTTCAGTTTCCATGAGTACTTTCAGTACCAGGGGTTGTAACAGGACAAGAAAGGAGGACTGAAAATTAGCTGGTGGTCTTGGGAGCGAAGGTCCACAGCAGGGTTGAGGGCAGAGCCCATGTGGGGGGTTCAGGGCGGTAATGCCCCCCATTGTAGCAAAACGATTTTGAGCATTTTCAGGTCCCTCTGTAATGCATTTCAGCAATACAAATTCATGATTTTTTTTTAAAACTCACTATATATATGTTTCTCTCTCCATATTTCTAAAAAAGATGATAATTGTTAATACAAAGGCATTTTTTGGGCTATTTTTTAGCTGATATTGTGTTATATTCCCAATTAAAAATGGTATCCTTCTGTCCCAATTCACAGACAAAAATTCCCAATTGAAACTTCCAAAAATAAAACAAAAAGATAATAACTAGACTCTCTGAAAACAATAGATCTTTCACTGTTACAGACATGTAATAAATGAAAGTTCCCATTATGGTCAGTGATTGTGTCAATTTGTGTGTATTTAAAAATTGGAATAGCACATATTTTCTCAATTTCTAACAAAACAGTGAAGAAATTACTCATCCCAAGGGTATGGGTCATGTTCCAAAAATACTGTGGAAAAAAAAAAATGCTTGGAACTTGCTTGAGAGATTCTTCAATTTTGCTACCCCACACACTATTTTTTACAAGTTAATACATAGGAATGAAATATCAGCCAATTCATGTTTATATAAAATTATGTGCACAAAATATTTCAATGACAATGTCATAGGGATCGAATTCCTTCACAATATTTCTTACCTTGATTAATGTTGTTGAAATATTTCGGGCCAAGTCAGTGTCAAAATGTATTGCTACCTATGTTTAAAAAGTTGCTGATAATTATTCATTTGATGGGACCCATTAACTAATGAATTGTCAACGATTTAAAAGTTCATAAGCTTCGATTGACTCTAAATATTACTCGAATTTTCGTTCTGCAATTGCAAATACTCTTGTGTATATAGACGCTTGTTAACCAAGCGTTAGTGAATAGGAAAAACGCTCAAGTGACCCAGATGCTGGGATGTGCTAACAGCCATCCCAATCCGTACCCCCCCCCCCAAAAAAACTCGGATTTACATCGATCTCAAAAGTGCCCCTGGCGGCTTTAAATCCGGATTTCCGGAATATTCCGGAATATTAAAACCCCTGCAGTACTATGATTAGTATTTATACTCAAAAACAGACAAGTTTTCTCTCAGACATAACACCGACTGATCAATGACCAGCAGACACATTTTGTATGATCAATTCAATAAACAAAGAACACCCAACATTATGTTCATCAATACAAACACGATCAATGTAGCATAAATATGACAACTGTATGTTTGTTTATACAAAAATCATTTCTCTAACAATATAAGTCAGACATTTAAACATTATTTATAAACCAGAAGTGAGGGACCTCTATTTCCATTGGACCGTATATCATTTTACTTCCATTAAAATTCAAAACATTCTGCAACCATTAAAATGGCAGTATTAAAACTGTTAAAATATGAGGTCATTAAAAGCCTTTTCTTTTGTCATTTGAAGCCATTACAGGTATCATTCACCACCATTTTGATGACATTAAATACATTTACAGAATGCCAACTAAATCATTAACCAGATAACAATTAAATCCATTACAAAACCATTAATATACATCACAAATACTAAAACATACAATATTGATACCTGCATTAAAAGACATGCATAATATTGTAAATACAGGGGTGAAAGTTTTCCAGGATATGCCAAAATTTCGGGCGCGGGGGACACAGGTCTGGACCATACTGCCTGTTATTGTGTCGGCTGCACCAAGGTTAAGATTTCCTTTGTTGTTTTTTTTCGAAATTTTCAACTTTCGACCATGGAAATACGCTAAAACCAACACTCATACCATTAAAACGATACCATAGAAATATTTGACTAGTGCCATAAAAATGAATCATTTGTTGATGTCATAATAACCAAGTGGCAGTGATGCTATTACAACAGAACAGTTCACTGTACTATCTATCACATTCCATTCTATTATTCCTGCAGTTTGTATAAGAGTGGAATATTGTAATTCTAAGATAATATGAAGTGATCTTCTATTTTAAATAGACATTTCACAGGAAAGCAGATAGTATTGACAAAATGTCTAATAAATATGTAAAGAACACCCAGTGGAGTTGTTCTATGTAACAGATAATGCTTTGAACTGATATTATCTAAATTCAGGCCTTGAATTCCTAAAAGATTTTAATTGAGATCTGTCTCAAATAAAATTTTCGAGAACTGATGTATTTTTTATCATGGAACAAACAGTTTACCGAATATTGATATAAAGCTTAAGCATAAATAGCAGATTTATTTGAATTGACGTATGAATTAATTAGGCAAGTTAAGTGAACCAAGCAAGTTTAGACTTCGCTTTCAATTCGCAATATCCCCCAGGAGGGCTCCGCACTTCACAGAATTATTTACACCTATAGTCAAGTTATTTGTCTGAACAATTTCTGAATGCATTGGATAGGAGTTAATTTTTTTCCCTTAAAAAGAGTGTGTAGCATTATTCATTGGACAGGGCACTTATTTTTTGTTAAAAAAATTGTTTAACAACATTGTATTTAACTGAGATAAATACCCATTTAGTGGACTTGCCAATGGCTTCAATACAATGTGGCACATAGTACTTCCAGTGCTTTGATTTACATTGAACATGCAATACAAGTCAATGTATTATAATAGAATAATAATCATGGTGATTGAGTGTAATTTTTGCATGATAGTTCAGCTATTTATAGCCATCATTCGCTTGGCGCGCATGGATTTTGAGGCTGACCAAAGTTTTTTCCGCCGGGAACACAATGACACAATAGGGTAATATATACTCCTGTATCATATCTCTCCTCTCTCTGGGGCAGCTCTGAAATGACCATAGCCATTGAATGTGCCTTTAAACAACAGATAAATAAACATCTATGTAGCAGTATATCAAAACCTGAAGGACATTACAGTATTTTACTTTCTTGTTTATTATATCACACTTGTGTTAAATCATTAGTAACTGGGTTATCATTGATGTTCCTAAAATCACCCTCCAGATTTACAATCTTCTTTCCAGTTGAAAACATCTCACTGTTAAGTACATCAACAACTTGTTGTACGGGTAAGGTTACCATCTCACCATACCAACCATAAGTAGCCCTACATTACAGTCTAGACTTTTTCATTGCAGTTGACATCAGCCACTCGGTAGGTGAAAAATAACCAGTCCCACTGAATGGTGAACCACTAACCATGTGTGATAAATCACCAGAACCTTAATGATGTATCAACCTCACCTATGGTGTATTTAAATCTATGTTAAAAGCTGACTGTCTGGTTTAAAGGGTTAACAACAAGCTGGATTGAAATGTTCAAAATTTTATACAAAATACATTTCGAGGGCTCAGCGCAACACTGTCGTAACTTGTTCTTATTTCAGTATGAGTTACGACACTGTTGCGTTGAACCCTCGATTTAGTCTCCATGGCTGAATATCAAGTTTTAACCAATAAAGGTACAATGTAATGTAGTACAGAGTAATGTTTTATTTTATGAACACCTACATTATAAGCTCATATTTAGGCTTATATATATACATTTTTGTACTTCCACATAAATTACCAACTCATGAATTCATGAAAAGACTTTTTCTTGAACTTTTCATGAATAGTTCATGAAGTATACCTAACTATTGAACAGGGGAGGAACTAACAATTATAGGTTATTAAACTGATTCCTAAAATAAACATATAACATATATTAAATCCTTTCTTCACTAAAACACCATCTTGCTCAACAACTAGAACCTATAACTTGTAACTTCCATCAGGCCCCAAAACTACCTTCTCTCAGAATCCACAAACCCAAAAATTAGTTGAACACCTTGACACTTCAGATTCTTCAACATCCAATAATGAAGCTGGGTAATAACAGAAGAGAGAAAACATCTTATCTTGATGTAGTTAGAAAATAAAGCACATTCCAGCATATCAGATCACTATCATTATTTTAATTAAGATTTTCTGTTTAATTGTATGCATTTCGTCTGACCATTACATGTATATGTAAATCATTTACACTATAGGCTAGCTTTCTCTGTGTCCCCCAACAAGATCAGTCATTTTGTATGCCAGGTTTGAGAAAAGTTGCTCACCTCACAAGCTGTGACTTGTTTTTTCTGGTGTAGTTATTTCAAGGGCAGATGAATTGATAATGCTACAAAATTTTCAAATATTTTAAATTATCTACGTACATCAGAAATTACAATGTAAAGATATCTAAGTTCAAGTCGTACAAAAACTAAGAATTTTACAGTTTATTTAAAAGTCTGTTAAATAAGTCCAATGTCATAAAATCATAAATACAGCATTATCTGGACTGCATAGGTGTTTGTAAAATTGTATCAGGTAAAGTATTATTCTCATGATTTTTTTCGCTTTTTTTTTTTGTTTAAACAAATACGAAAATTGCCATTGCACTCATGCAAACAATGGGGACTTTTTAAAATATCGTCCTCTCCAGGAGGGATGAGCTTCGTCGATATTTATCTCAATTGCAGTATCGCCACATGCCTAGACTTCTAAAGACATATCCAGTCGTGAAACACACAAAAGAACAAATTCCTGTCCCTCACTTCACTGGCTTCAAACTGTTTTCACCATAATTGGTCATAAACTTCTTTTTTGTTATACACACAAATGCTCTCTAGTGGGCGGGTCCTTAAAAAGATAAATCTACTTTTCCCGTTAATAATTCAATCAAGGGTATGATAACTAAGGACGGATCATGTATCAATACCACCTCGTTGAATGCCTCTTTAATTTCGGCTTCCAGCTTTAACAAATAGGTGATGGACCAGAACATAGCTTTCAAATTGGTTAAAGTTCACAGGTTTGAATAAACACTGAAATTCTATTAACTTGACAAATGTATTTTCTTCTACATAAAAAGTTAATGTATTTTATATAAAAAGAATGTTTGAAATATTGATATCTGATTGTGGAAGCAGTCATTTATGACTTAATTTATATTAAACAATTTAATATCTGTGTAAAAAAACTCTTTTCAAAAACATACATTCCATTATTGCTAAACAATGGTGAAATGTTGAGAGAGATGCAGCCAGAATTTGTTGTAACTTCACATTTCTTTTTCCACATGAATTGTACAAAAAGGACTAAGTATGAAAGTACAGTACAACCTGTCCAGAGCAGCCCTCTGTAAAGCAACAACCTCTCTATAACAACACCTTCAACATTTCTCTAAGCTGATATTTACTATACATTTAACCTCTGTAGAGCAACAACCTCTAAACAACGGCCAATATTTGAAGCTCCCACAGGGTGTTGCTCTACAGAGGTTGTACTGTACTGTGAATAGACCTTTTGAGCTCATCCATCTATGAGGTCAGAGGGATATAAAAGTAAGAAAAGTCCATGCAAATAAATTGTCAGTCAGTAATGTATGAAAAGAAAATTTAAGCAGGCTTTGAATGAATGAAGTTGTATAATATTATCAGTCTATATACTGGGGCTCAATGTTGCACCGGCAGTAAGGGTCACTTGATAACTTTCCAAGCTTTTACAGCGGATGAAGACTCTAGGCAATGACTCCACCCCTTCCAAAGGAATTCATGAAAACATTAAATTCACAGTCTTGAACTTTTCATGCATACTTCATGAATAATTGACACTAAATGGGATCTAAGGTAGAACAATCAATCTTCCATAATAAGCTAGCTAGCACATGAAATCTGTTTCAGGGTGGGATTTAAACTTGCAGCAATAAGGGGCTAGTGATTACTTAAGTCAGACCATAGCCCCTCAACCACTAAGGTTCTCTTCAGTCTATAAACAAAGATATAGCATAATACTGTCATGTAAAGATGCTAATTGATAATTATGGTGTAGCTGAACATAGGGAGAATTGTAATTAGTCCGAAGATTAATTACACAACAATGTACATGTACTTAATGATTTTTTTAAATCCAGTTATAAATGCAATAAACATGATCACAGCTGTTGATTATAACATAAAGTCGGAAGTTAACCATCATTTAATAGCTGCTTTATTATGACATTTCTAAATAATAATCCTTTACGTCAGTCTTAAGTTACAGGGTAGAAAAAATCCTGTTTATGAATGTCTGGACTTATATATCAAATCTATATAAGACATTGATTCCCATCCAATTAATCACATATGCTGTCTAGAGACACCTGTCAGAAATCTATAGAATAATTTCTTATTGTTCTGTTTTGAGTTAATGCCAGTATTTCTTCAATATCAGGAATAACATCAACAAGACTCAATACCTATCTTGTAATTTTTATACATTATATATCAAAACTTTGTTTTCTTGCCTCAGTACTTTGGTAGTCCTATGATATATCTTTAAAACCATTAAAAAATGCATGTCATGATTTCAACCAGTGTCAGAATTGAACTTGTATACCTCAAGAGTCCTGATCTGCCACACTTAACTAGAAGCTCATAATAGACGTGTTTAAACATCTGGCACAATTCAGAAAAATAATATTAACCAAAAAAATTGTACAAAAAGATAGTTGGCAATTAAGAAAGACTTCAACTGATTAAAGTAATTAAACAGATTTTCTTTGGCAATTTGAAATCAAGTGTTCCATACCAAAGCCTTGTCATTCAAAGATGGCAAAATTAGTATTGAGTTTCAACCATGATCACTGTTTTACCTAATCTAAATACTCTCAGATTATGTCTGACATTAGCAGAGAATGAGAACAGAATTGTCAGACATTAATGGTGCTAGTAAGAGTCACATGTCTAGCACCCTAAAGGTGGAAACTAGCACATCAATGAAATGCTACAACGAAACACAGATGACATTAATGTTTTTTAAAAAAGCATACACCAGAGGTTACTGCTGATACTAACCTATTAATGGCTGAACTAGTTACTTGTCTGACAACTACAATTATGGAAGGTATAAAATACGAGGCCTGGTTATAAATGAGTAATTAATATAAGGTAAGGACAAAGTATTAATGTGTCTGTCATACAGAATGGTTAAACATTCACTATAACAAACATTAATGGGATTCTAAAAGACAAATAAAGTTGTCCTAAAAATTGTGACAATATGCAGTTATTAACAACTAATTCTCACTCAAGTATACTAACTAGAGCTTTGTCACAGAAGTGACTAATACCCCCGCTGCTGCTTTGACACCAAGAATGCGATAGTACACTATATGGCTGTTTTGACACCAAGAATGCGATAGTACACTATATGACTGTTTTGACACCAAGAATGCTAAGTTCAAGGGCACATAACTCTGGACTAAGTGGATCACCCAGGGCATGAAAACCGTGTCTTGCACATCTACATTTTATATTGTTTTGAACTTTTACGACTAATTAACAATTGAGTATTTTCACTTTCACAACCCAAATGTCAGTTGAGTGTTTTCACTTAATTTATTCTTACTTGAGTGTTTTCACTTTAGAAATTTTGAAGAACATCAATCAATTAATAGTGAACTCATAATATTATATTGTAGAAGTCAAAAAAATAATCAGGAAAACTCTAAACTATTTCAGAGAAGAAGAAGTTCTCCGAAATCAATTCAAGACTCTTTAGTTAGTAAAAAGCTTTCTTTAATCTAAACTCATGACTTTAAAAGTCACCAAGGGACCTTCTGTTAATGGATTGGAGTTTTAATTAAAGTAGAGTTACCTGATGATAAAGTTACCTCATCGCTTACCAAAAAGAAATGATACAATCAAATATTTTATCAAAACAACTGCTTATCAAGATACAAATGGCCTAAAAATTTGTTTGTTTCTGGGTATTTATACAATTACTCATCAAAAAATAGGGTAGGTAGGGAGGGTTTTTTATTTTGCTCTTGAAAGTATGCTGAAAGGTAAAAATTAAGAAAATTATGTACTCATTCCTGGCCTAACAAAATCCCAGGGAAAATATGGGGTGGGTGGGGAACCAGAAACAAACATTTTATAATATGAACCATATTCATCAGATACATGAAGGCATGGTGACAAATTACCCCTACCTCCACTCAAACCTACATGTACCATACTGTACGTACCATGTGTCTGGTTTAACCCAGCCCACACTCCACAATGTGATCACTGATAGTGCATCCTCAAAAGTAATCTTACTTAGTAGTAATTCCTACTTCAGATACTGAGAAGTTTAAATCCTAAGAAAACTATAAAATTCAGAGAGAAAAAAATTACGAACAAAATTTATTGCATTGAAAATCATGAGATGAATGAGCAAATTAATCCAGCTAATGTATCAAAATTACATGGCTGTAATCTAGAAAGACTCAAAGATTATATGGTTTTTATTTTATTAGACAACCAAACAGGAAATGCTATAAGGAAAGATTGGAAAACAATATGGTCAATATAAATTCAATTCTGCAGAAAGGAATACAATATTTGTCTTTATAAAATACAGAACATTGAGGATGTTGTTATTGATGTGTGTTAATTTAATACCTATGACAAATAGTTGTTCTTACTTCATGAATGATTCATGAAATGTGCAAGAAAAGTTCAAGAAAAATTCATGATTTCATGAATTCCTTTCAAAATGTTGTTCTCACTTCATGAACAATTCATGAAATGTGCAATAAAAGTTCAATAAAATTCATGATGGTACGGTTGACCAAATAAAACGACAGTGATTTTATATCAGTGTCATATTTAAACAATATGCATTTATGCACGCAGGTGTGGAGACAATAAAGGTGGACACATAAAGAAACATGGTCAGTAGCTGGGCTCAACCCCGACCCATTATTAATAAGAGGTTACAGTGATTTGAAGTCAGCAACCAGTATAACCACTCGACCACAGAGGCAGGTCTGTCTCATCCATGTAACCACCAGACAATTTTCATTTGAACTATTACAATCAAAATCTGCATAAGGTAAAAAATACATTTAAATGAAAATTGTGCACCGGTAACCATTTTATTTTGAAACTTCAGGTATAATATAACACAATAAGTAGAAGATAACAGCTGTATACTTAACTTTAATCTCATAAATAACACAAGTTAAAAGATCAAATTATATTATTTTGAAATTTAAGATTATGAAGTAATCATAAAAATGCCATTATGGAAGTTTCATATTTATCAAAAAAATATATTCATGGAATGACACGCCCCCGTCGTCCTTAACAACAGGAATATAATTCTTGCTTCTCCAATTTACATAAAATTCCACAAAGTCTTTCATCATTTATGTTCTTTTCATCAAATTCCAGTGACTGATTATAAATGATTTTGTTGACAGCATTCATCACTCAGACATTGTTGTATACCGGTACATAAAGTCTTATTTTAGTCACAAAAAATGGACTTTTCTTATTCTGACGACTATATTTAAACTGATAAATAATTTACAGGGGCTATTTCTGTCTTCTAAATTGAAGAAATATTAAACATTTTACAAATTTTCAAAACAGATATAAATAATCAGGTGACAAACACTACACACAGACTCACTCACAATCATTTATTTCCAGTAAAGTTAAATATTTTAAGGCTTAAAAACATTTTTGTTTGTTTCTGGTCACGTGCTAAGTAAAAAGTATGTAGGATGGGCTTTTTTATTTTTAAAAACGTGTGGAAAGGTTAAAAAAAGTGAGAGAGTGGATTTTCCAATCTTCAGGCTTAATAAGAGTCCAGGGACACAGTGAAAAATTAGGGTAAGACGGATCACCAGAAACAAACATTTTTTAGGCCTCACAGAGAATAAATTCAATTCTATAAAAAACCTGCAGAAACATAAATAAACCATAACCTGGCCTTCAGGAATTCAGATAATTTTTTCAGTGAGTATTAAATTACAACTGTTTTAATAATTCTGAACCACAATTTTAGCATACAAGTGGAAAGAAATTGCATCTTATTCATAAGTGGTTTTCTATTACATGAAAAGATCCAATATCAAGGGTGAAATTAAGTTTACATTATTAAATAAATCTTGCACTTGCTTGTACTTACAGTTTTTGTTAACAGTTTGACGGCTTACTTTTCATAGATGAAAGTGTCGATTCATGTAAAAGAATTGCTAAAATACATATTAAGCATCTGTATTTTATTTTACATTTTAGTGCATGCTATGTCAGTACAAACCATGATACAGTGTGATTTTAACTTCATTTCATAAGTCATAAATAAATGACAGTAAAAATATTTCGTAATAATATACTATAATTTAAAAACCAACTGAAAAGAGTTAAAAAAATATGTGTCCCAAACGCTTAACCTTTAACCTCCTGAATTTCCGAAGTGAACTAATGTGCAACTTCCATTTGGAAACAATTCATTAACAGAGATATCACAGTGAAAATTTGGAACTAAGTCAACCAACAGAATAGAGCCTGGTCAGACTTCATGGGTGTGCAGGAAGGCCATGGTTCTGTCCTGATGGCAAAAGATTCGCTGTTTCTGTCCCAGCATTGTAAGACTTCAGATAATCACAGACAAAATCATGCATCATAAAGACTAGTTTTACATCGCATAACATACATGTTTTTGGTAGATAAGATGTACTTGGTGTCAAAAACAATTCCACGCAGCTCATAAAAGATCTCTGCCTAACCTAGAGGCAATTCAAGATAATTAGCGAAGAATTTTCTCCAAAAACATCAATACAGCATGTCGGTACTTGTCAATGAAATTTCCACACTGAAATACTAGATAATAAAATCTACCATCATATTGTACAAGTATATAAGACATTAAGCCAAAACAGGTTTCTTTTATTAAATTTACAACAATGCTGTATTAAAGATTACAAAATTAAAACAATTTAGAAAGAAACATAACTGTACCGAAAGCTAACACGATTTTAATCAATCTTTACCCACACTTAACTGGTAATTTGCATCATTGACAAACAGCTAGGAGTTAATTAACTTATTTAACTTAAACATAATATTTAATTTAAAGATAATAAAAGCCATTTAAACTCTGACATGTAATTACTTTAAATGGAATTGTTTGTTGACTAATTTTTAATTAAACTCAAAAATACTACTGCTGCTGCTAGATGTGTGATTTCAATGATAGACTGGGGCAGTTTTAATTAATTATTTATAACGATGCTTCTGAAATGTTAGTTACAGCATTGATTCACTGGTGAGACTATAATTATCATGTCAGATAATGCAATTTATAACTAGTTTACCAAACTAACAAGGAAGAAAAAAATGGTTAAGCCCGGGTGGTGTCTTTCAACAAGGCCACCCACAACCATGTATGTAAATTATAAATACTTGAAACATCACATTGTGTGGCCTAGCTTTTACTGACCATATCTGTATAACTTAAAGGCACCACCTGTTCAGTGACACAAACTTACAGACTTACAAAAGAAAAATAGTATACATTATGGTATGATAAACTTTAATTACATACTATTGACTTAACCTTCCACCAATCTTGTGGTCAATTTCCCTGTAGATTTACTGTCACTATCAAATTATTTATCTTAACCAATCAAAATATTATTTTATCTTTATAAGTATGATACTATGGTCATATTGCCCCAAGGAGAATACTAATGGATGCTCATATGTTTGAAACAAGTGATACATATATATAAGAAAACTGGATTGGTTTAGACTGTAGGACTTGGGACAGTTGCTAAAAGCAACAATACATAATTATTTGGTCTTCAACGTCATAAAAGTGTGTATACAGTAAAGCGGCCAAAATCGACAAGAAATCTTAAACAGCTTTATACATACTTGTTAAGTTCAATTAACAAGAAAACACATTTGAGCCAATTCTATAAAAGCTGAAAGATATACAGGCCCGTAGGAAGCAATATCAGATTGGGGGCAATTTTTAGATTTTGTCAAACAATGGGGGAGGAATCAATTACAACCCCTTTTAGCCAAAATGAAGGCTAAGCCCCCCCCCCCCCCCCCCTCCTCCCTATTATAACCATGCTCGATGATATTTAGAGAGGAAACAGAATCCAACTACAAGACCCAACCTTGGCATTTATTAGGCCCATAGTAGCTATATATAGAGCAATATTATCCAACCTACATGCCAACAGCCTAATACAGGGTGAAACAAAGGAATCAATCATTAAATGTTGCTAGTTTTGTCTGTCATGGAGTCATGAATCAAGCTAAGTCATCACCTGGCAGCTTTCAAATATAAGCATTGACCTTTCAAAGTGCACAAAGGCGGAGCTGGCAAAAAAAAATAATTGTTTTAAATAAAAATCAACACATTGTCACAATATTTTGACAGAGCATTTTGTGCAATTTTCAAATAATTATGACATGATGGATTTTTATAAACTTATTTTATTTGAAGCTGACATACTCCTGGATAACTAACTGGTCAGATTAGGCTTTAAAAAATGTTTTGTTTCTAATTTCATGCTCATAAAAAATAGGGTAAGTATAAGGTAGGGAAATTTGTAAGGTTTTTTATCATATTTTTTGACAGCATGCAGAAAGGTTACAGAGTGTGTACAGACTGACTGTGTACCATTCCTCGTAAAGGGTCCAAGGTCACAGAGAAAAAAGGGTGGCTCAGGTACATTAAAATTTTGTAACCTAAGAAACAAATACCTTTTTTGCCTTAAATGAACCATCTCAAATGACTGATCTAAGAATGACTGTGATGTGGTCACCACTCATAAAGCATTAACTGGGAACCCACTACCTTAAAAACACCCACCATATCAAGTAGGCGTCCAATCAAGTGACATTCTGATCAGATTAAGGAGTAAATGGACCAAAAATAGTCAACGAAGATTTGCGGGGGTCAATCCAAGTTGACCATGATCCAAAAGTGTGATTTCACTTATTAAAATATTTACACATGGGGTGACCTCATCGTGGTCGTCAATTCGTGGTACGTGTAACATTTAAACCAAGCCAAAATAAACAAGATTAAGTACAATATATGAAATTTGATAATCTTACGCTGAATAGAACAAATTAGTTAAATACCATGTAAATAGAAAGTAAATCTCGAACTAGCACACATATAGTGTCATTGCTACGGCTTGAATGAATGTAAAATATGCGGGCTTATTAGTATGACAAATAATAGAGTGGTTCAAAAATAAATAATGAAGACAAATTAGGGATATCTACTGAACTAGTTGGGGATAATACCAAACTTGTATAAGCTTCAATGAATTTAATATATTTGCCTAAGCGACATGTTAGTAACATACTTGTGTACTTCTATTTATAAACCACAGTAACAGACCTTGTTTGAAGTTGTAATAAAGATATTAATTAAAAACATACATGAATAAAAAGATAAATCTCTTTTACACGTTAGCAACTGATTATATGTTTACCGACCCAAAAAACAAATTCCAATGAACAAAGAACTTGTTTCTTGTCAGCAATCTGTGAGAAACCAATTAAAAAATGTACCAATATCAGATGTAATTAGATATATCAATCATCTTCCGTGCATAAAAGAATTTTAATTAACCGAGACATATAATTAACATTATTCTATTTGAATAGATGAACTTACGATGATAAAATGTCTTTTCAAGTTTTATCAATTAGCCGGTAGGGCCTTTTGAGCAGTATAAGTGTTGTATGTTATGACAGATGTACCTTACCTTACACAGTGGCTTCTTCATACATTTGCACTTTTATGAATTAAATACAGTATTCAACATGAATGAAATGTCATACACGAAATCATCGAGGCGTAAGTTGTTACATTAATTAACAAAGATATAATCACCGAATAGAGAATCATAAATCAACCTGAGAAGATGTGAAATTGCACCAAATACGTTGTTGATAAGATGGATTGCAAAAGAAATGTCTCTGAGGTAACTTGTATCTTGTCAGCTGTACACAAAAAACTTGTTATCCATTAATACATGTAGCATCAAAAGTCTTGTGATGCAAATAATCTCCAATCCACTGTGACCTTGACCTTTGACCTCAAAATCAATAGGAGTCATGCACATGTGAAGATCATCATCCCTACTATGTCTGATGGTCATAGGTCAAATCGTTCTCTAGTTATTTGTAGGACAAGGTTTTAGTGTTGAAGGTCAGTGACCTTGACCTTTCACCTCATATCTTAGTAACATCTAATAATCAATGTTCCATCCTACTCTAAGGACCTTAGGCAAAATCTCTCTTTAGTTATTGGTATAGGACAAGGTTTGGCAATATATCTCAGTTTATTCGAAGAGGGGCATAAAATAAAGTCATTATTAGTTTTTACAGAGGACTTTGTTAGAGGAGGTGCATATATTAACAATATTTAAGTGTAATGGGTTAATATTTTATTCTTAAAACATTATTGAGACGTAATTAAAGGATAGAATGTAAAATTAAACACAAAGAAAAAAACCTTAAAATACATGCAAGGATCATGAATGTAAACTATGTGCGTGACGTAAATTTGTCAGCTAAGTAATTCACAGGACTCATTGACCTACCCTCAACATTATTCACTGTAACAGATCATTCACTTTACAATGAATGAATTATTTCCTTATACTTAAATGATCAAGGCGAAAAAGGAAATATTTGTACAAATAGCTAGCAATTTTCTCTAAACAACCGAAGTGTGTACTTGAGGTACAGTGAGTACCGAAACTGAGTACATGGTATAAACTGTTATTTAAGGGCAATCAAGATTACCACAAAATATGGACAATTGTAAGAATCTAGTAATTTTAGTACAAAAGGACAAACCAGCACTTAATTCGGAAGTTCACAATTCGATGAATAACTGTCCATTCATAAAACTTTCCTCTGACTAATCTAAATGCGCAGACAAGATTTTATTACTCAGAGACGATCATTATGCCTTTAAAAACGCAACATTAATAACAAATGCTATAATTGGAAGGGTTATTTCAGTAGAAAACAAGTTGCAAGAAAATAAACATCAAATGATTTTATCCAATTTGGTATTTAAATACAGTGTACAAAACACTTAATGATTCAATAATCCGAACTTCATGATTCAACAATGAACCGACAGGCCTTCTTATCGTAACTGCAGTCTTTGATATTCATAGTCAGTGCATTTAAATTTTCTTTTTGTTGATGTGCATAATTTACATCTTAATAGCATTTAAATACTAAATAAAATTAGCTTGAATTTGAATGAACATAACATCAATGTAATTACAAAATGTAGTAATATCAGACATTAGTTCAAGATCTACAATATCAGAGTCTTAATAAATACAAGATCAGCATAAGGTGGTTTTTAATTAAAATAAGTTGGTTTTTACACAAGCTCTGAATGTTAATTAGATACACTAGCTGTGACATGATAAATGATATCATCACTGACTTTAATCAGATCATCTTAATAAGTTAACAATAAGGTTGAGTTTAAATCTCGAAATCCAGTATTGAGTCATCTTTATTTTAGGAAGTACAGTCTGGACGTGTCACCTAGTGATCTGTTTAAGTCAGTTAACAAAAGAATGTTCTATATTTGTCAACACCTATATACAACTGTGATGAAATACTGAAGAATGTTATTGCTGATCTAATCAAGTTAATCACAATATATTCTATCATGAATTTTCTTTTCAATGAAACTTTACCTAAGGAAGGTCTTTATAATAAATTCTTTTCCAAATCAAGAATCAACAAGCAAACAGAGTCTAAGGTATACAAGGGCCAGAGTCATTTTGCTACATTGCCAATAATAACACCATGGTAGAATCACCAACCATCTGAAAGCTAGCTGAACCGCTTCAACTATTTGACCACGGATGCCCCCTTCCAATCGCCCCCATCCAATCCTTCTAAGTGAATGATATACATGTTGATTTTAACAGTATTAGCATGCAGTGACTTTCTTGGCTTCAGATTATTAGCATTATAAGAATAAATATGAAGCAATTCACAAGACTGGTTAGTGGTGTTTAACTTACAACTGAATGCTGATAAAATCCTAAGTATCAGGAATATTACAAACATTTAATTTTAATGAACTGACATGTACATGTAAGGAGATAAAAGAAAATAGGATTTCTTCTCAGTCATAATTTGGAAATACATCAGAAACTTCCCAAGAAATTATGTGGTAACTGTGAGCTGTCATTTATGTAATACTACGTAGTGCTATAAATAGTAACAAATATGGGAAATTCCATAATTAAAATATCTTAATTAAAAATTCCAATAATTTAACAAATTTAATTTCATTTCATGGAGATGTGATAACATAATATTCCTTGTACTGTTAATTAAGTTGATGTACCCTAGTTTAGTACATTTCAGGGAGATGTGATAACATAATATTCCTTGTACTATTTAGTCAATGTATGTATTTCATACATAAATTTGTACATTATTACTGTAAAAGGTTGCGCACAAGCAATGCAATCTATTAAACATGCCTATCAGTCAAACAATGTCTGACTCATAATACGTAGGAATTTTGAACAAATATTCAAACAAGAGACATTCTGTGTCAAACTCATTCATCCATTCAAAATAAAGACTATTTCACAACATTCTGAAAATTTAATTTTCTAGTAAATATTTATTTAAATTTGAATGCAATCAATTACATTCCTTCCACAATGATGTTTTGAAAATGAAGAGTTTCAATACGGAGATATATTTAGTCCACTTAAATACAAGAAAGTCATCCTGTCCCCCTGTTTGTTCAAATACTTCTGTTTACAAGCCTAATTTCATTATCTCAATAGAAAACACTTGAAAATCGTCCTGCTCAAAGCTTGTAGAAAAACGATGCAGAAAATTAGTCATACCACGAACAAAGCCAACATAAAATGACCAAAAGCAGACGTAACATCAACGGAAAAGAGGCAGACAATCTTCAAGTGTCCTTAAGCTGTAAATTCTAATAAAAGAAGTTGTTCAACATGGAAGAAAATACAGAAAGTCAAGCAAAAATTATACATTTTTTGTAATGTACAGGAAAATCAGAAGGAATTATTTTTTCAAACAAGTTTTAAACACATCATGGACAATGTTTTGAGCAAGGACATAGAATTCTTGTTTGATACATAAAGATAAAGCGACAACATCAACAATCATGTGAACATGCCTTTTCATAAAACTGAAGCAAACTGAATATTTAATACAGGATTGTTTAGATTCTTACAACAAATTACCCCACCCACACAGAATTCCTAGTAAACAAATTGATGACTAAATAAGGAAGACTGACCAAAACCAAAATCAGGTTCAGGAAGAAAATACATGTATAATAAATTTCACAGAATTTTTACAACATGCAGTTTTCAAATACAGTCAACCCTGTGAAGAAAGGCCGACTTTTGCAAATCGAGGGTTCAGCGCAACAGTGTTGTAACTCATATTGAAATAAGAACAAGTTACGGCAGTGTTGCGCCGAGCCCTCGAAATACAAAATGTGGCCTTTATTGACAGGTGGCCATTATTCAGAGGTTATTGTTTCTAAATAATCAATTACAGTTGTTGAAAGACTGTGTCCTTTATTCACAAGGTGGCCTTTATTCGGAGGTGGCCGCTTACACAGGCTTGACTGTAAGCATAACATTACTGAAATTAACTGTCGATTAATACGTACAACCATGTACAGGTTTCCAAACAGTTCCAAGCATGAAGATGAATTAACCACTTAACCATTATGGAAATGAATAAAGATAATGTTAAACAAATTTTCCCAAGATTTGTTTCACATTACACAGAGGTGTGGACAAAACATTTATTATATTTCACTTTCTTGTCTCAAGTATTTCTCCCGCAGTTTTATGTAATGAACAAGCGAGCTCAGACTAGACACAGCCGTGATAATGTTACCCTAAAAAACACAACACAAAAACAAGGAGACAATCGTGCTGTCTTCATTATATCGTATCATCCACAAACACGAAAAACAACAGGAGATCCTCATATCAGGCATACAGTCCTATGTAATAGAGCTGAATATTTTAAATTTCAGATAACAAAATAATTTTATTATTTTCTGGAACATTGCAGAATTTCCTGATTAGTACAGTAAACCTGTGAACTAGGCTACTCTCGGGGGGGGGGGGGAAGATATAATGTTCTTTAATGACAAGTAGCCGTAAATATTCGAAGGTCATCTTGCTCTAAATAATCAATCACAATTTCTAAGGAATGGGCTTTGTTCACCAGGTGGCCTTTATTTGGAGGTGGCCGCTAACCAAGGTTTCACTGTAGTTAACTCCTTTTTTTTTCAAGTAAACTCAAGGAGCAGACCGCAATATCACAATGACTTTATAATGAACATCAATATTTTATGTATAGCAAATGCGCAATTCATAAAACTCAATATATGTGCAAACAACAAAGAAAAAATTAAAACCACTGAGGACAAATGTATGCAAAAATGTACTGTCTAACAAATTAGCAACATATAAAATCAAAGTTTAACATGTAATTCGGACAAATATTACTGAGCTGCAGGTTCATTAACAATGGCTCAGCTATGAGCTTGCAACATAATTAATTTTGTGTAAACTTGACTAGTATGACAATTTAAGGCATAACTTGAATTATTCAGCTGTTGATAAAAAATTTTTTTTTATACATATCGTTATTATGTACTTACATCATAAATACATACTGTATAAGTATGCCAAGTTAGTTTAAATTTTGTATCATTGTTACCAGCTATTCATACTCACATATACTAATGACCTCATTTATACCTAATTAGCATAATTTATACAAATATGATTACTGATCAACACCATTAAAAAGATGGAGCATAATTGATAATTACAGGTGCTTGTATAATTCTCACCACACATACAGAATGAATGAATGAAAATGACTAAAACAACACAATGTATGGTAAGTGATTTGTTGAACTTTTTTAATATTTTTCTAAAATACGACTTCCAACAAATCTGGGTCTGATTCGAATCATATGTGTTTTTTTGTAAACGAAAAAAATGCATTAAAAAGCGATGCAGACAGTTAAGGCAACCTCTTCTTTCAATAAGAAAGAAACCATGGTTCAGTATTAATACTCATATACACTAAAACTATCAGTTAATATCACTAGACAGGAAATATTGTAGACTATGGTTGATTTTTGTCCATAATTTTCAATAAACAATAATTACACCAATCATAAAACAGTCAGACAGATTTGAACACTTAGTTGGCAAACTCTTTGCAACTTCTTACAATTAATAATAATAACAACTCGTACTTTTATTGCATACAACTGGTCTACATTAATAGTTTGTGTTATTACAAACACTTAACTAATATATTAAGGATTGTAAATCTGGTTTATCCAACAAATGCATCAGTTTACTACAATCTGTCATATTTTATTCAGATTCTTCACGTCCATGTACTTATAGCACTCAAGATCAATAACTCTTGTTCAGATTATTCTTTTCTCATACATGTACTCCACCGCATGGAGCGATTGTACATCTTCCGAGTCCTATTCCAGGATACATAAGAATTTAAATTACACTGTGGGTGGTTAAATAAGCATTGTACATGTACCAATAAATAATTGCATACTAGACTGTCAAGGGCAATAACTCTTACCTTGATAATCTCCCATGTGTTCTGTAATGAGAGTTTTTAGGAGAGCATTCTCGTAACGTATTGTCTGTACAATAAACTGTTCCGATGCTAGCAGGTATTTCATTTCTGTGTCCTGTGAGCAGCATGACGCTTGCTCAGCTGTCAGCGATCTTGAACAGATTCTTAAGCCTTCATCTGTAAGAGATAAAAAACACAAGATCATGCTGAGAATACAATAAGGTAGGTATGGATACATATTCACCAGGAAACTAAACCAGTCCATTTAACCAGGAACCAAGCCAATATGTAAATTAAGCAGGTATTGTGGTTACACTATTTAACTGAGCTGTTTGCAATGATATGATGCAGACAATAATATCATCATAGGGATTTAGACCAAACCCTGTCTGTGAGAATTTGTCACAACCAGACTGAACTCACTGCTGGTTATAGTATGTCAGGAATCTAGATTAAGCCCTGTCTGGAAAGCATTTAATTCTTCCCAAAGAAAACACATACAAATAAGTAGCCTATAACTCAGACAGCCAACCATTTGGACCAGTAAGCTCTCTAATGAAAGAGTTAGAATAGGTAGAAGCTTGAATGGATAATTTGATATAAGACAAATTAACAAGGTTAAAGGAAAATAAATAGGTTTTTGATTACAGACAAACAGTCACACTTGGTATATTTATGGCAAAAAAAACTTCTGGCAACACCTCTTCACAGAGAAGGTAAAATAATTAGCTACCTTCATATAATGAAGCTGAAAATGTAAGGAATATTGACAGCACAAAACAAACTAAAAAAGACAAGAACTTCAAATAGATTCCAATATTCTTTTTTCACACTTAAGAAAATAATTCATGACATTCTCGGTTTAGTATAATGAGAAAATGATCTTAGTTCATAATGAACAGATTTTGCAAAATAAAGGATTTATCTAGCCAGATAGAGCAAACTATGCTAGCTGGCTATTCACCAATGATCAGCATAACTACAAAATGTATGTCAGTTCTGGCAAAATTCCAGCCAAGTTCCTTTTATATTACAGTCAATGCAAATTCACACCCAAATTTTTATTCTGAATTTGTTGTTGGCTTTTTCAGCAACACAGATCTCATCACGTTTAACACATAATGATAAACTCTAGGACTAATTAGTGAATGTTAAAAAAAAATATTAGTTGCTTGCGTTCTATGGCATCCTTCAGTCTACGACTAATTGAAGGTTGCAGAGGAGCACTCGTGAACAGTCTGCTGTGGTTGTAGAGGCCGATCCTAGATTTACATGGTCGACTGCAGCCAACACACGAATAGACTGGTGCACTGTTGGATTGGTCATCAAGGACTATTGCTGGTTCAGGTTGACTTTCCTCTTTGTCTTTTTCTTCTGCCCGGTCAGTCCTCTTGAGAAAAGGGTTTTCCAGGCTGGTCTGTCTGCAGGATGAACTTGTCTGTGCCACATGTCTTCATATCATGATTGCATGGGTACATAAAACAAAGGTGTGGACAACCCTTTTTACGTTTACTCCTCGAAAGTTCCCTATACATGAGATCCTTAGGTATTTGTCCGTCCTCCATTCTATGCACATGCCAAGCCAGCAAAGGTATCTTTGACTGAGGAGTGTGTACATAAAAGGTGTACCTGCTTTTACCTGCATTTCATTGTTTGCGACTTTTCTTGCCAGCAATTATACCAAGGCTTCTTTGCAGAAGAAGCCTGAGTAAGGCTAAGACAAGATATTGTATTTAAAAAGGGCCCAAGTTTGAATGACAACAGTTTAATCATATTGGATGTTGTTATACAGATTGCAATGGTTTCTGAAATATCATAAAATCATATCATAGTACAACATTGGAAGCTGTCATTAACGAAGATTTGAAAGTAAACACTATTGATTAATCAATACTGCACACTTAGAGCACAAGTTTGAAGTTTTAATCTCACTCGTCAGAACACGCCAGAATGTCCAGAACTTAATCAATGCATCAAATATCTGCATTTGACTGAATTCAGAAATGCCAAGAAAAAAACGGGGAAAAAAAATTGTTTTACAGAAAAATCTTTCCAAGAAATTACTGCAGACAAATCATTGTCTGCCTAATGATAATAAATTAGTTTCTAATTCCTAATAACCAAATAATGGCCATTCAGTGTATGATAGTGAAATTTAAAAATGCTTTACGTTAATATTGACGAACAGTATCATTAAGAGTCCAAAAGCAACAGCACATCAAAAATTGGTAATCAGGCAATAATAAGTATATCTTTACAATAACCAGAGTATCTATAATTATGTAATTATAACAGTATCTATGTGTGATTAGAATACTTCATCATCTGTGAACAACATTTTGTAGATATTTACACAGGCTTCCATCAATTCCACACACTGATAATAGCAGGGTATGTCAATAACAAAATAAAACCATTTATTTTATAGTTTCCAGTAAATATAACAAGCTGTAATCTGCAGCTTGTACTATAACAGGCCCCTGTGTGCATTATTGACATAACATGCAGGTTGTATTGTGATTTAGAACAAGTGGCTATGTTTGAAACAAGTCAAGATAAGACATTGAGGCACCATTTCTGACATACAGACTAAGCTTGGAATCAATGGAGAGTTAGTTTAAAGAACTGGTGCAACAACCACACTAGAAATGGAAAAAACTGGAATGGAAAATTCTGCTTGTATGACAGTGTCACGCAACAATTCCAATCAGAATGCAGATATTTTTTAAAGAATTAAATTATACTGTACAGCATGGTTCAGTGCCTATGAATACGGACAGTTCCTAATGTTTCAGACACGTTAAAAAAGCGTCTTTGCAATCACGATTTTCATGGAAACCATCAGTATAGACCCAAATTGCCACTGTACATGTTCACTGTGTCATTATTTACTAGAAATCATCCATATCTGAAGAGTGGAAATCCGTATCTGTATAGAAGTACCGGAAATCCGTATCTGTATAGAAGTACCGGAAATCTGTTTCTGTATAGAAGTACCGGAAATCTGTTTCTGTATAGAAGTACTGGAAATCTGTTTCTGTATAGAAGTACTGAAATCTGTATCTGTTAAAAATACTTGAAATCCATATCTGTATAGAAGTACCAGAAATCTGTGTCTGTTTAGAAGTACCAGAAATCCGTATATGTTTAGAAGTACCGGAAATCCATATCTGTTTAGAGGTACCGGAAATCCGTATCTGTTTAGAAGTACCGGAAATCCGTATCTGTTTAGAAGTACCGGAAATCCGTATCTGTTTAGAAGTACCAGAAATCCGTATCTGTTTAGAAGTACCGGAAATCCGTATCTGTTTAGAAGTACCGGAAATCTGTTTCTGTATAGAAGTACCGGAAATCCGTATCTGAATAGTGGTACTGCCAAATTCATGAGTTTCTAGAGTGGGTGAAGTGGTAACATCTTGATAAATGGTTAAATCGCATGACCAATGAACATTTTGTGTATGCTTGATTAAATACATGTAACACAATGCTAAAATTGGCCAAGTGAGAAAATAGTGTGTTTCGCAAGAATTTACAAGAAAACAAGGAACTGCTATACTTGTATATTCAACTTTATTTTCAAAAAGGTGAATAAATTGTATAAGTAGATCAAGCATGTGATATAATAAAAAAATGTTTACCAATCAAGATTACCCGGTAATGTTACAAAATATACACTATTAAATTAAGACTCAATAAGGACAACAGTTGCACATTATTCTTTCAACTTGTAATGATTTTTGGACGCATCGTGGACATAATGATTACTACCACAATTACCGTAAGTCTTTTTCTTGCAATGGTTTAAAAATTAGAGGAGGGGTAACTAATAAGGAACTATTTGATAAATTGGCTACAATTTTCATAACACACCACATGTAATGATTCACCTGGCCTATGTACACTATACAATGAGAAAGAAGCCAATATTTCATATATATACACCAATGACAATTAATAAATTGAGAAGATTAACACACAGTCGACTTCTTAACATTTGATATTTTAATGTGCCATATTAATTTTAACAAACAGATCTCTGATAAGACCATGGAATTATAAAAATGTAGCAACCATATAGATGAAAATGTGCTATCAACTATCAATTTACCTTGAATCCTAAAATCTATTAAGGCCATACTTTGTCAAAGAATTTGGAATATTTTAGTTTTTGATTAGATAGCGTGTTTGTGGTTATAATTAAAACTATTAAGACAAGTCACAATAAAATTTCAGAAAGGACATCTTTAATAATTATCATTAAACACATGAATGCAAAAATGTTTTTTTTTTAGTTTGATGGTGAAAAACTTTTTTTTAATCTGTCCATAGTAACCATACGTACATGTTACCTTAGCTTGCTGGTGCTTAAATATCCTTTTGTGTAATTAACCTACCTTTTCTGTACTTAATGTAAATATGGACCAAGATGTCTCAAGGGCCTCACTATAAATTATTGTGTCTGTTTGTGGACATGTAAGCATTAGTTTAAGTGTAAATGAATGTTTCACTTTTAACACAGAAATGTCTGTACCAGTCAAAGAGAACTAGACAAATATATACAGCCATTGACCCCTTATTTCAAAATGGCCCTTTAGTAGAGAACTTGCCACTAAAATTGCCCCTTACCTAAATTTGGCTGCAAGGACAGACGGACAGGAAAACAGTTCTAACTCACTTTTCCAAAAGGATATGACCTGCTGGTACCAGGATTCAAACCTAGATTGCTGGTTCCAAGCCCAACACACTTAAACCACTGAAACAGGACCGGGAAAAGTATGATGTCTTTAAAATTAGTAGCAAATGTAAATTATGTATATGTATGTTAAAATTGAATGCGTGTTTCAAATTTAATAGCCCATGTTTTACATTATAGTATAACATTACACTTACTTTTAAATAAATGATAACAGTATATCATGTAATATATAAAAGTATGATGCAATAAGTAATATAATAGTCCTCTTCATAGTTTGACAAATTTTGAAAAACATTTTTTTTTATTTTAAATCTTCGAAACATTTTAGTCATTATCACACTCTTCCATCTTTTGCATGGTTTGATCTAGTATTCCTGGCTGTTCATTTGGAAAAAATAATAGAACATAAAAAGTGATTTATAACAGAGACCTGTAATACATCATATCATTCTGAGTACTCAAACACCGACACTCATTTCTATAGCAATATGAGAATCCAGAATGAAACAGGTAGGTGTGTAGTGAATAATATATTTGTACTTTGTCTGACTGTCAACAATAAGCCTGAACAACAAGTGGTGTACATAAATATATTATATCTGTTTGAGTGACGGTTGTAGGGGGTGGCAGGACGTACAAGTGATGATTGTAGGGGGTGGCAGGTAGTACAAGTGATGGTTGTAGGGGGTGGCAGGTAGTACAAGTGATGATTGTAGGGGGTGGCAGGTAGTACAAGTGATGGTTGTAGGGGGTGGCAGGTAGTACAAGTGATGGTTGTAGGGGGTGGCAGGTAGTACAAGTGATGATTTTAGGGGGTGGCAGGTAGTACAAGTGATGATTTTAGGGGGTGGCAGGTAGTACAAGTGATGATTGTAGGGGGTGGCAGTTAGTACAAGTGATGGTTGTAGGGGGTGGCAGGTAGTACAAGTGATGATTGTAGGGGGTGGCAGGTAGTACAAGTGATGATTGTAGGGGGTGGCAGGTAGTACAAGTGATGGTTGTAGGGGGTGGCACATAGTACAAGTGATGGTTGTAGGGGGTGGCAGATAGTACAAGTGATGGTTGTAGGGGGTGGCAGGTAGTACAAGTGATGATTGTAGGGGGTGGCACATAGTACAAGTGATGGTTGTAGGGGGTGGCAGATAGTACAAGTGATGGTTGTAGGGGGTGGCAGGTAGTACAAGTGATGGTTGTAGGGTGTGGTGGATGTACAAGTGATGATTGTAGGGGGTGGCAGATAGTACAAGTGATGGTTGTAGGGGGTGGCAGGTAGTACAAGTGATGATTGTAGGGGGTGGCACATAGTACAAGTGATGGTTGTAGGGGGTGGCAGATAGTACAAGTGATGGTTGTAGGGGGTGGCAGGTAGTACAAGTGATGGTTGTAGGGTGTGGTGGATGTACAAGTGATGATTGTAGGGGGTGGCAGGATGTACAAATGATGATTGTAGGGGTGGCAGGACATACAGGTGATGGTTGTAGGAGGTGGCAGGTAGTACAAGTGATGGTTGTAGGGGGTGGCAGGTAATACAAGTTATGATTGTAGGGTGTGGCAGACAGCAAACCTATGCAATCATCAAAGAGGTTATGATAATGTACTAAATGCATAGTAAGGCAAAATATTATCATGACACCAAGGGCTCACATTTCACATGCATGAAGAAATGCTATGTAAGACCAAGTTCTCACAAGATAAATCATACCTAGGACAGTTTATTACCAAACCGTGAAGTTCTCACAAGATATTTAGATAAATTATTCCTAGGACAGTTCATTACCAAACCATGAAGTTCTAACATGATAAATCAAGCACCCCATTGTTCCTTAATTGACAAACACATAGAGAAAAATATGGAACTTAGAAAAAAAGTAAATCTCTGCCAAAGAATTAAATGATTACATATTTAACATTGACTTGAGGGTATGGTAACATCTCACATCAGCATATTTTCATCTGATGAAGATCTTTTAAGCCATTGAAAGAAAACTCAAAGTCTTCCAAACAAAATCACTAAGACATAATCTCAAGATCTTCTGGCGGCCAACACCATCTCTTAAATGAAGAGCTTAAGCAATAGAACAGGTATGCCAACTACATCGCAGACCATCAAAACAAGACATTGGCGATGTCATTTGGTCACGTTCTACACATGTCCCCAAACTCGCTGCCAGCAAGATTGTTGTCAGATGGACACCCCAGAAAAAAAGGAACAGAGGCCGACCAAAAGAGACCTGAAGGCGTACCATTCTCAAAGACCTGAAGATCAGGGGACTAAACATGGAGAGGCACGTCACGTTGCTGCAGATTATAGTGCCAGGTGGAGGACCCTTCTAGCCACTTCAAGCACCAGAGAGCACATAGAGGACTAAATGAATGAGTGAAGATCTTTTAAAGCCTGAGTATATTTATGTTTTGCCAATATAGCTTTAAGAGAAGAGGATTGGTCACGAATGGTACTAACAGAGACAAGAAGAAACTTAATCCCCTTGGTCACCCCTTGCTAGACAAAGGGTTACATTAGTAGCTACTTGTTGCTTTCCAGAGGATACTGACAACTGACCAGGCAGTTTACTGTACCGGTATATTTAACATTAAAAAAATTTGACAATGGATAAATTACTTATGGTATGTAGTGGGCAGCCATCCAAAAATTGAATAATAATTTTTACCACCCACTTCAAAATGCTTTTAACATTACTATGGTTATGTTACATGGCTGGTTCATTTATAGATTAATCATTAATACATATCTATTTTATTTTATTATAATGTCTTTGAGCTTTAATGAATAATTGATATCACCCAATGGCAAAATAATCCATTTTTACAACTTGATTTGATTTTTTGGGCAATAAGTTAAAATATACTATTAAGATGTCATGAAACATTGCACACATCTATAAAAACAGTTTTCAAAAGCAAGAAAGATCTAATTCTGGTATCATATGACATTACTGACCAATTAAAGTTGAGTTATAATAAATAAGCAAATAAAAACTTGATGCAATTATAATACGGACCATTTACAGAGCACTGTTTTATATCAATTATATTGTTTAATATCAGTCTGGAAAGCTGATGCATTTGAAAAGAACTTTTGTAAGGTATCAGTCTACATTGAATTTGTGACCATTTTCATCTCAAACCGATACTCTTGTATCGCT
Source organism: Lutraria lutraria (assembly GCA_964023205.1). Lineage (NCBI taxonomy): Eukaryota > Metazoa > Mollusca > Bivalvia > Venerida > Mactridae > Lutraria > Lutraria lutraria. The sequence continues at coordinate 9,918,928 of OZ026842.1, forward strand.
TTATCAGCAAATTCCATATTTAGACTGGTTTCACTTTAATTTTATCAACTTTTCCAGTAATTATATACAGAAATAAAGAACGTTCAGTTTAAAAGCAGGCCTGCCATGGTGCTCGACAACACAATTTCAGTTCACTACAACTATCTGATTTAACCATCTTTCATACATTAACATTTCAATGAAATTCTTTTCATTCTCAGGTTTTTTTAAGATAAGAATGTTAAATTGGCATGTGTTCACACTGGAAAAAAGAAGGTTTTCAAACCTAACAATGATAACAAAAAGCTAATGAAGATAAGGAAGGGGGGGAGAGAGTGATAGAAAACATTTATCTATTCATATCATAAATACCTTTTTCAATTCATTTGAACACAAAAGAATGAAATCATAGAAATAAGACCTGGTTACTTTTGACTGCAATTATCATTTCCTTCAGTTTTGTTTTCATTTCGGTACTTTTTAAACAAAACTTACCACCTGGGAGATTGTCATAGAAATTATGTGGTTGACTTCATATCAGATACCATAGAACGAACTGTTGAACTGAACGATCTCAATCAAAATTAAGTAATTATCGAGTAACATGTGAAGAAAAAAATACCACATGTTGTTGCATATACTACAGGGTTTTACAACGATTTGCAGAAAGAAATACCACAGGGTGTTCTTATATTTTCAGAAAGATACCACAGGGTATTGCATGCATTTATTTGCAGACAGAAATACCACAGGGTCTTGCTTATATTTGCAGAAAGAAATACCACAGGGTCTTGCTTATATTTGAAGGCCCAATTTCAACAGCTATTTTCATTTCAAAGCCACCAGAGTGAGAGGATAGATAAAAAATAATGGAGAACTGAGCATTACTCTTATTCCAAATAGTTTTTCCTGTAGTAATACCAACGAGACAATTAGAATTTAATTGCAACTTTTGGCAGGAACTCAAGTCAGCCTTATTTAGACAACATATCCCAATTTAATTTGGTCTACTATGTGGTATTACATCAATTAGACTTGATACGCTCTCTTTGACTACAAAAGATTTCCAACTCTTTCAGTTATTTAAACCAGGAACTTAAGTTAATCCATCATTTAAAGGATAATATACAGCAAAACAAGCTGATACAATCAAATGAGTTTGACATTATGTCCGGTTACTAAAATAATGCCATTCATTTGAAACAACCAATGAACAATAACAGCTCCAAGTGATCATCACTTCTTAAAATATAACAGAGGATTGCATGTTATTTGTATAGGCACATTATGACATTATGTCCGGTTACTAAAATAATGCCATTCATTTGAAACAACCAATGAACAATAACAGCTCCAAGTGATCATCACTTCTTATAACATGCATTGATAACAAAAACAGAGGATTGCATGTTATTTGTATAGGCACGGAATTTTTGTTGTTGTTTCTGGTCAACCTACCTACCCTATTTTTACCCGGACCCTAGACTTTTATGGGGTCTGAGGAAAGGTACATTAATTACTGCAAGTGCACTTTCAAGACACCCCCCATCTCCCAAAAATTATATAATTGTCTTATAACCTACACTATTTTTAATCTCTTAGATTAAACCCAATGCAATACAAAAGTACCATGACATTGTAAGTATAAAATCTAATGATAGTAAGAAAATTAAGTTGCTCAATTATACATTTACATTACCTAGTGTTTTTATCTCCAATAAATGTTTAATTGTCTAAAAAAGTTATTGTACAATGCAGGGTTCTCAATAACAGCAGGCTGCAGGCCAATTTAGCTACTTAGGAATGTGCTTTGGCTGGTTGGAAATCTCAAAAGTTTATAAAATATTGCTAGAAAACGACCAGATCCCTCATAGCAGGCCTGTTAGTCTAGCATTTTGGCATCATGTTAGCCACAAACTTATTGAGATCCCTGCAATGGCCACAAATTGAAGTTCAAACTCGACAAAATACATTAAGTAAGTCAAAATCATACAAAAGAGCTTGGGAGACCTTACATTAACAAATTATAACAAATTATCACAAAAAGTCTTCAACATGTTTTAATTATCATTTTAATGATAATCATGGTTACCGGTAAGTAGAAAAAGATAAGTAA